>CM064544.1:5238709-5334276 GCA_032716605.1 Paralithodes platypus | reverse complement strand
GCCGCCCTAGGGCGCGCGCCTACCCGAGTTGGCCGTGGGCGTGCTTGGGCCACCAGCTGGAGCTCCTCGTCAGCGTAGACAAGACCCATTCTACGTTTTTCATTGGCAAGACGTAGTTGATGAGGATGGATACAACCCTGATGTGCCAGGTTTTTGATGAGGTACTGGATGGTTCAGGCTTTCCCCTCCACCCCCAATTTTCCTGCAGTCCCCAATGCTTGGGGGCCACCACAACAAACTATTTGAGGTCCTTCTTTGATGATAGGAGTTGTAAGGCTATGTTGTCAAAGAGACACATAAGCAGCAACAATTCCAGGTCCACTTTTTGGGAAAGGTGACCAAGGGACACATGATGCAGTGGACCCCAGTGACTCATAAAGAGTTCATGGTGTATCCTGGCACTCACCATGCTAAGGCCACTCATGTCAAGAAGCATAGGTTGCCTGACTATTGGATCACCAATGATCTGATAATGCCACCCCTGCCTTCGGGAAATATATGTCTCGCGACCGGTACCGGGTGAACCTCGGCCAGCGCTCCATCTTGTCACCAACCTTGACGTCCCACCTCCCAGACAAGCTGTGGAAGATTAGGACGTTGTCCGAGATGATGCGAGAACGCTTCACCTCCTACTTCAAGCCCGTCCCGCACGGTCCCGTCATTGACGAGTCTCTTGTGCTGTTCCGGGGCAAACTCAGCTTCCGGCAGTACATCCCGCTCAAAAAGACCTCGCTTTGGCATAAAATTCTTTGGGCTGTGCGACTGCCAAACTGGCTAATGTCCTGGACTTCCTGGTCTGCAGCGGGAAGGAAGGGGACTTGGCTTGTGGACCCCCTCATTGGCAAGCCATGATGGACCGCTACTTTCAACAAAATCACGTCCTCATACACGGACCAATTCTTACACGTCCCCCACTCTCATCACAGTACCTGCATGAGCGCAAGACGGGGACTGTAGGCACAGTACGAGGGAAAAGGAAGGGCATGCCACCTTTCCCTCCAAAGACCAATAAAAGGTGATGTGTTCAAGAAGAATTCCGGGCCCATTCTGGGCTATCCCACTGGCACTACCAGCGGATGGTCAGCCTCCTGTCCACCATCCACAAGGGGGAAATGGGTGGAGACTGGCACGGTGGATCGCCGCACACCAGGCCAGGGTGACCAAGCCCGATGCTGGCCTGGACTACAACATCAACATGAGGCTGGTGGGACAAGTCCGACATGCAGATAGGCGTCATTGACTGCCTGCGTTACCTCGTGCAGATGGTACAAAAAGTTCGTTTCTGCATATGGGTGGACATGTTCAGTTCTGAATGCCTACAACATATACCAGCTTCGGAATGTGAACACTACCCATGAAGTTCAATAGCCTGGCGGAGGTGCCAAAAGCAGGTGTTGACGGAGCTCCTGGAGAAGTAATGCTATGCCACAGAGGGCAGTGGCACATCCTGGGCCCCGCCGTTATACTGACCGCTTGCAGGTGGCTCAAATACTTGAGTTAGGCACAGGCTTGGTTCCCCTGCCTCAGAATGAATCAGGAAGAACACAGAAGAAGCGGTGCCATGTCTGCTACAGACAGCAGGGTGAGCGCCGAGGTCCAGTTAAAAGTCAACCCTGGAGTGTGTGGAGTGGCCAAGGTGGCACCACTGTGCTTTAGAGTGCTTCTTTGATTACCACGCCAAGCTGGAGTTCTAATAATCATACTGAAAAATTGGCCAAATAAAAATGACCACTATGTACACTATAATTATATATAGGCAAAAAGTGGAAGAAAACCAATGTATTGTAATACAAACGTCATGTATTCTGAGAAAAATTGATACCAAATACAATTGCTCACCATAATAATACTTGTGAAAGTGACACATATGTATATACCAAGTGACATTCATATGATTAGAATCTATAGAAATATAAAATCAGTGAAAAAAGACACAATAAATTTGTATATAAATACGTTTACAAATCATATAACTTAGTGAAAGTTGACACAAGACCTAATATTTGCCATGGTCCAAAGCTAATAAATACCTGTGACAACGAATAATCAAGTGCCTAATACAACAATAACCTACCTCAATTACTAATAAAATGTACGTGTATCGAGGTTGAAAATTAGCATTATCAGTGAACAGTGACATTACTCTCTAAAGCATATTTGTCAAGTGAAAGTGACACAAGACCTAATATTTGATGGCCAAAGTATAATAAACACCTGTGATAACGAATAATCAGTGCCTAATACAACAATAACCTACCTCAATTACTAATAAAATGTACGGTATCGAGTGAAAATTAGCATTATCAGTGACAGTGACACTCTAAAGCATATTTATCAAAGTGAAAGTGACACAAGACACATATTTGATGACCAAAGAATAAACACCTGTAATAACGAATAATCAGTGCCTAATACAACAATAACCTACCTCAATTACTAATAAAATGTAAGGTATCGAGTGAAAATGAGCATTATCAGTGACAGTGACACTAAAGCATATTTATCAAAGTGAAAGTGACACAAGACACAATACTTGATGACCAAAGAATAATAAACACCTGTAATAACGAATAATCAGTGCCTAATACAACAATAACCTACCTCAATTACTAATAAAATGTACGGTATCGAGTGAAAATTAGCAATATCATTGACAGTGATACACTAATAAACATATTTTATATAATGGCTCTCAAAATAACTAGAAAATATCAAATAAACATCACATTCTCAATATCAAACACTAAAATCGTCTAAGGGAGATAAATACTTTGGCGCGACGAGCGGCTAGGTGCGTCGTAGCCATGGCCGGGGCGACGCGTCCGAACGCGGGAAGAATTTGCCGCCGAAAAGCACTCGTCTTCCCGCGCTCACCATTATGCAACCAGAGGGGCTAGAGACCTCTACTCAACGCCATTCGACAGAGAAAGGTTTGTGGAACATTATTCTTTTTTATTCACAACATTACATGCCATATTCATTGACTTACAGAGTAGTTAACATAGCCCAAAGATCGTCAAAACACCCGGTACCGGAGCACAGTCGCAAGCTATAGCCCCCGGGGCTGGAGGGTTGAGTTAAGCAATTATTATATAAAATATTATTTTATTATTTTATGAAATCGTAACCGTTAACCTCTGTAACTCAAAAAGCGCTAGAAAAATGAGCCGTCAATTTATACATATATTCCCTAGCCAAGTTTTCCTATTTGGTAGAAATATTAGCTTGATTACTCCAGTAATGTTTGGGGGTTACGATTTCTGCTCAACCTAGAATGAACTGACTATAGCCCCTGTATCCGATAATCTGTATCAGTCTGACATTTGCAATATTTTGAGTATTTCGTTTAACCCTTTTAGCACCAGTTCTTATAACTTTACTCTGGCTAATTTTTGTTGATTTTATTCACTTTATAATGGTCCTCCAGCAATTAACAGGCTTCGAACCATCTCTAGATCCTTCTTAACCCTCCAGCCCCGGCTACGCATTACATAAATATTTCCCGAAACCCGGGTGTTTTGGCCGAAAAATGTCTAGGCTAGGCTACCGTATATTTGTTATTCTGACTACTTCCCGCATTCCCACGCATACCCAAGCGTAGCTGTGTTATTTACCTGTAGAATGGCGTTAAGTAGAGCTCTCTAAGTCAACTGGTTGAGTCGTGATGATGATTTCATTGGAGATAACTTTATGGCAAAAACAGCCACTTTACACTACTTTTCGATACTTAACAACAACATACAGGCACACACGAACAAGCGACGCTCTCCTTCTTGTGGCCGGAGATGCGGGGCGTCGGTCCAGCCGGCTGTTGTTTACATGCGTCGGACCGACGCCTCGCACACCAAGCTCACAGGCTTTGACCTCATGGGTGTTTAAGAGCCCTTCCGGGTAGCTCGTGTATGCTTTTTTATGGGCGTTCAAGAGCCCTTCCGGGAACAGAGGGTTACACTGTACAAAATTTTCTAATTTTAGCTAGAATAACATTTAAAAGAGGTCACTGGTTAACCCTCTCCGACATATGACGCAATTTTGAGCCTATTGGGGATACTTTAAAGCCTTTGTTACCATCAGGGGTATTTAGAAACCTTTAGTTTAGTTACTTCAACCTCTGCAGTTGTCTTTGAGTTAGCTGTGGGCAGAAAACTAATTTTGGAGAGGTAATTATAAGAGTGAGAGAACTCTATTTCGTATTGCTAATCTGGCAACCTCTGCGTCATAAATGCGTGAAAGGGTTAATTAAAATTTAAAACTTGCAAACTAAACAAACCAAAATTTGGACAAAGACAATATAAAGTCAAATTAAATTATCAAAATCGCTATGTGGAAACAACGCTTACTAAAATGAAAATTATTAAATAAAAGAACACAATCCACCACATAGGGTGTACATTACTACATGAGCAAGTTAATCTGTTTCCCAAGCAAACTAATCGCACATATAACAACGCACTATCGTCACGTTAAAGGAAGTAGTCAAGTTTGGGAAGCCCGGGACGTTCTGGCAAATTTTACTAAACTTCTCTGAATAAAGAAACTACATGTATGTTAAATGTCAAAATATTATTTAAAATCAAATTTGCAACATGACAAGACATTAACAATAGTACAAAATACAAATATTGATAAGATATCTATACTATTACAAAATAATATATAAAATACAGTACAGCACTCACTAACGATAGTGCTATCGGGTAGGTACCTGTAAGCATAGCATGCCTCAAGTGACCCCTATCAATAACTACCCTACAAATAACCTACATTTATAGCACAAATAAACTAAGGAAATCGCAAAAGTAAGCAATTGATACTATCGACAATGAATACATATAATATAAAGACAAATAATTGCAAAATATGAAGTAACAACAGATTTAAACAAAGAGTACTCTTTTAACAAGAACAATAAATTTGCCCCTCAACTTTCCCTTCATAATTGCTGAGGGGCACAGGGCCTTGGGTGGGGCTTTGGTTTCCCGGGCGTTTTCGCACCTTCCTCAGCTCCCTGCCTTGGAGTGGCTTCGGTCACCCGGGCTTTGTTAGTGGTAAGCAGGGAGGATTTTGTGGGGGCGCTCGTTTATGGCCTTGCTCGAGACCTTGGGGCTGTTCGGCCAGACAGCCTGGGGAACAACAACAACAACAATAAATTTAAAAAATCATCAATATTAATATTAATAATAGAAAAAGAAAAAGAAAAAGATAAACAATAAATACAGACAAAAAACAATAAATACAGACACAAAGTAAGCAGAGGTTATACAAGAAACTTCAAGTTAAAAATGCTTGATTAAAATTATTGATGTCAAATTTTAGAATACAGTCACAATAATTGACCCTAACAAGATAAATTTATGGAACAATTTACTTGCCTCAAAACCTGTGTCCACTAAGAGTCTGTATAGTAACCTAGCTCTAGCCCAAAAGTCATCTACTTTTTAGCAGATTTTATAAAATCTTATTAACTGGGAAGAAAAACAATTATAAGTTATTTTACTATCGATATTACTACTAGGGAAAGGAAAGTTTATTACGTTAAAATTAAAATCATCAATTTTGTGATATACTTTAAGTATGCACTGTTCATTAACAATCTCTATATTTATATCAAGAAAATTTTAAACTTTATAATTTACGTTACATTGTGTGAGGGGAATAGAATTAGGGTAAATAAGTTTAGCAACTTGATTAAAATTTAACAAATTGCAAACGAGAATATCATCAATATATCTACTATCATTACTTAACAATTTAGCAAGTGCTAATTTTTCTGGGATTTTATTTTTCTTGCTACTGTCAACTAAGTCTTTTATATATTTAAATTCTAAAGCAAGCAAGAATAAGTCTGCAATTAAAGGGCTAGCATTTCCACCCATAGGAATTCCTAATATTTGTTTGAAAATGTAAGGCCCGAATCTAACATAAGTATTGAAAAGGAGGAATTTAAGGGCATCTTTAAGTTTAGTTCTATCAAAATATACAGAACTAGTGGGAGTAAAGCTAAGTGATGCATTATTAAAATATGTATAAACATTTATGAAATAATTACCATTCCTAACGAACCTGTCAAAGTGCAAATCTATAATAAAGCAAAGCTCTGAATATACTAAATCTAAAGGCAAATTGGTATACAAAGTTGAAAAGTCGAAGCTATGTACCGAGGTAACTTTCGGCATGGTATTTATTTTATCAATAACTTCTAACGAATTGTCAACACTCCAATAATAGTTAATGCCAGTTCTTCTCATGATGGTATTACAATATCTTTTATGAGTACTTTTAATGTATTTTAAGCAATTTACGACTTGTTCTGATAGAGTTTTAGTGGTAGCAAATTTTGCTCCGGCAATAAAGCGATATTTATAAGGTCTTTTATGAAATTTATGTAACATGTATAATTTTGCAATGCACTTGTTCTTATCAGAAAGTTTAATATCAAATGTTATATTTTTCTTGGTATGTTCATCGATTAAGTTATCAATATTCAGATTATTTTGAATTTCATAAACAGAATTACCCCCTTGCCACATGACTCGTTGCCGCCGTTTGGGGGCTTCCGGGCTTGTAGGTGGAGCGGCCAAGGTTCTTGGTCGCTCTCCCTATCACCTCCAACTAATTTTGTCATGTCCTTTTCTTTCTCCTCCTTTCTAGTTTTCGTTTTTCCCTCTTCCGCTTTCTCCTGGGGCTGCCATCAGAGGCCGGTCTCCCGCCCTTGAACTTTTGTGGTCCCGTCCCTCCCTTCCCTTCCGGTTGACTTCCCTGTTTGCTTCCTTCCTTTCTCTTTAACTGCTTCGGAGGTTCTAGTTTCCTTAGGGCTTCGCCTTGGTGTCTCTGATCACTGCTGAGTTGGCAGAGTCCACCTGGCGACAGGTGCTGCCGGCCAGGGCTCGTAAGGCTCGTTGCTGGAGGATAGGCACTATAGAGTTGCTTTGGGGTTTCTGACCCTTCTCTCTTCCCAGTGGGCCCCGTTCTCCGTGGGACAAAGCTGCAGGACAAATGCCCGGGTTGTACAAGGTCCCTAGCTCAAAGCCGAGACCTGTCCCATCTCAATTGGCCGCATTCTGGGTTTCGTGGCCCTGCGGAGGTCTTTCTCCCTTTCGTTGCCAGGGGCACCTGGTAACCGCAGTATCTTCTTCCATGCTTTACCCCCTTTTCTCTTGCTATGGTGACGACTTATGCTTTTTTCCCTGTTCTTCCCTGTTTATGGCTTCTGCTTTAGTGGTTCCGGTGAGTGAGCCCCTTGTGGCATGCAGCCTGCCACTTGGGGGTCTGTTGTCTGGCTGTCAGTCCGGTTCACCGCGGGAGCACGGTGAGTCGGGGATGGTTTTGGGTGCTCTCGACCGGCCCGCTGAAATATCCCTCGGTCGTCGCTCGTCCCTCTCGTCCATTACCGTTCCGAATCCTTCTACTACCCTTCCGTCTTCGTCACGTCTTTCTCCACCCTCCACTACCCAGGATTTCATCTCCTCTCCTGTAGTTATTTCTGCATCTTCCTCTTCTTCCTCTTTTCCCTCTAGTCATGTCACCCTCGACCCTTTTCTGCCCTCCCTCCCTCGTTCTCTTTCCTCTTCTTCTCCAGTTTCGTCCTCTTCTCGTCCTCGCTCCTCGGTCCTCCCTATGTCCTCTCTCTTTGCACCTCCTTCCTTTACTAAGTTTTTCTCCATCCCTGCTTCTGCGCCTCTAGCCGTGATGACCTCCTCTTCCACCTGCGTCTCCTTCAGCAGGTGGGAAAGGACGTCACCTTCCACTCCCGCCATGATGCCTCCCGTCTTGTTACCGTCCAAAACGAACTTCAGGCTACTGCTATGTCCTCTTTCGTCGATTGTTCTGGCACTCCCATCCCGGCTCAAAAAGATCAACGACTCAACTCCTGTACAGGGACTGTCCTGATCCCCGCTTCCATCCGTCTCGGGGGTCGTCCATTCGCGGATTGCGCCGACCTCGTCAAGGACATCGTTGTCGCTCAAGACCACAAGGTGGTTAGTGTGGTATGCTACACTATCCCTCCTCGCGACCTTCGCCGCCATCCCGCTAACATTGCCAAGATCTCTTTTGATGGACTTTTCCTTCCTGCCCATGTTATTGTCGGTGGTACTCGCCTCCCCGTGACTGCGTCTCTTCCCCGTCCACTCCAGTGTCGCAGCTGCTGGCGTTTCGGCCACCCGGCGAAGTTCTGCCGTACAGCCGCTGAGAGCCCACTCGGCCCGCGCTGTGCGCAGTCCGGACATGCCGTTGGCGAATGTCAGTCAACATCCCAGTTCTGCCTTAATTGCCGCGGGTCTCATTCGGCCGACTCTAAGATTTGCCCTGTTCATCTGTTCGAGTCTGAGGTTGCTGTCCTCAAAGCGAGACACGGCCTTACGCTCACCGCAGCCCGCCAAGAGGCTCGTCGCTTGGGCTTCACCCCTCAGTCATTTTCCAAGACTCTGTCTCCTCCCTCCTCTTCTTCGCCTCCCTCTACCACGCCCCCCCCTTTTTCTGGTTCCTCGGTTCCTTCCACCGCCTCCGCTCCCTCCGTCCCCCCAGTCGCACCAGTTTCGTCATCTGCCTCCCTTCCTTCTACCGGTGCTTCTCCCGGATTTTCTCCTTCCTCCTCTTCTGTCTCCTCCGTTCGTCCTTCCGTCTCTTCCTTTTCTGTCCCTTTGTCTAACACTCTCTGTTCTCAGTCCTTCTACTTCTGCCCCTTCATCTTGCTCTCTTCCTTGTTCCTCCTCTTCTAGTCTCCCTCAACGCTCTCACCGTTCCAAGCCTCCCGCCCGTTCTCCGTCATCTTCCTCTTCTAGTCGCCCCAAATCGCCTACTCGCTCTAAACTTCCCTTCTCCTCTACCAAACGGGCTCCTGTGCTCCGTTCTTCCTCGCCCGCTTCCTCTTTTAAACGTAAGGGTGGTCTCCGTGATGTGCGGAGCTCAAGTCCCTGCGAGAAGAAGAAGAAGTCGCCTCCTTCTCCTTCTGTTTCCCTTTCTCCTCTCTCCGTCCAGTCTCCTCCTCCTCCCGTCACTGCGTCCCTAGATTTCTCCTACGAAACCCTACCTAAGATTGATGAATTTATCCGTTCTTCCCACCCACCACCTTCAACTGTTCATGCCGAAGTTCATCCTACCCCCTCTTCTCTCCCCCCTCTCCCGCCTTCCCCTGCCCCGTCCTCTTCCTCCACTCCCCCTTCTGGCCTTCCTCCGGGCCCTCCTCCTCTTCCTCCTCCTGACCCTCCCCCTCTTCCTTCTCCTGCCCTTACCCCCTCCTTCTCTTCCCACCCGCCGTCCGTCCTTCCTACCTCTTCCGGCCCTCCTCCTTCCTCTCCTCTTTCTCTGTTAGACCTCCCTATGCCCCCCGGTTTCCAGTCTTCCCCTTCAACGTCTTCTCCAATTCCTGCTATTATTTCCCATCGTTAGCCTCTCTTGGCTATATTTTCCACCCACGGTGTTAACTGTATTTTGTAAATATGTTGTATATAGTGTACGTCTTTTCTTCCCTCTTGTACGCGTCTTCTTTTTAATCTTTTTTGTCGGAACATTCGTAGTTTTGCAGCACATCGTGTTGATCTTCGTTACCTTATCTCTAGGTTTAGCCCACTTGTTATTAGTTTACAAGAATCGCGTTTATCTAATGCCCCCTCCCCAATACCTTTTTACTCCTATATAAGTTCTCCCCAATCCCAGTATGCTACTTGCCTCCTCGTACATTATGATGTCCCAGTGTCTCCGTTAACTATCCGTACCTCTCTTAAATGCACGCTTGCCAGAGTGTTCCTTTCACGCTGGCTTACAGTAGTTTCCATATACCTTTCCCCCTCGATCCCGATCGATGTTCCAGAATTAAACAGGATCCTTTCTCTATTACCTCCACCTTTCCTCCTTTTAGGGGATTTTAATTGCAGGCATTCCCTGTGGGGTGACTCTACCGTTAATACACGAGGTCGTTCCCTTGAGGCTCTGATTCGTACACACGATTTATTTCTTTTAAACACTGGTTCCTCTACGCATTTTGATAGCGGCACCCGTACCTTCTCATGTATTGACTTGTCTCTGTGTTCCCCTACACTATCCTTGGATTTTACTTGGAAGGTCTTTAATGATTACTGTGAGACTGACCACTTCCCGATTGTCCTCTCCCCTACGTCTTACTCCCCAGTGCCGCGCCCTCCCCGTTGGTGTTTCGATCGTGCCGACTGGACATCTTTCGCTGATCTCGCCGTTCCGCCTAATCCGACCCCTGCTTTCCCGGACCCTGCTGCCATGCTTACCAGTTTCCTGATGTTTGTGCTCCATGCTGCCTATACTTGTATTCCACGCACCACTCGGAGTATGTCTTCTAAGTGTGTACCGTGGTGGACTGGTCAGTGCACTTCGGCTTTACGCAATAAAAGAGCCAAGTGGAAGAGTTTCCGTCCGAAAAAAGGCTCTCCATATGAGCGGGATGCGTATACTCTTTTCAAACAGGCTAATGCCATCTTCCGTCGTACAATCCGCTCTGCAAAAAAATCTAGCTGGATGTCGTATGCCTCTACTATCAACGCAGATACACCTGTTCCGCAAGTCTAGGCTCGCGTCAGGAAGATTGCAGGGAAACATGCGCCTACGCCGGCCCCAGTCCTCCATACCAACACTGGCATTGTGGGCGATCCGTCTCTGGTGGCCAATATGTTGGGACAACATTTCTGTGATGTTAGCACTGGCTCCCATCTCCCGCCCTCCTTCCAGATGCATAAACGCCGTTCTGAACTTAAGCGACTTGACTTCGCCTTATCATCTGATCAGTTTTTCAATGCCCCCTTCTCCCGGGCTGAGCTTGAGTCTAGCCTGCGAGCCTGTAAGGATACATGTGAAGGCCCTGACGGTGTCCATTACTTGATGCTGAAGCACTTATCTCCACCTGCGCTTGGCTTTCTCTTATCCATCTACAACCGTCTGTGGTCCACAGGCTTTTTTCCGGCTGAGTGGAGACATGCCATCCTTCTCCCATTCCTGCACCAGCAGATTACCGTCCCATTGCCCTGGTCAGTTGTGTAGTCAAATTATTAGAACGCATGGTTCACTCCCGCTTAATGTGGCTCCTGGAATCAAGAGGCATCCTGTCACCTTTTCAATATGGCTTTCGCAAGGGCCGTAGTACTTTGGACCCATTATTGAGATTGGCGACTTCTATCCGCGACGCCTTTTCGGACACTAAGTCGGTTTTAGCTGTATTCTTCGATCTTGAAAAAGCGTATGATACTGCCTGGAAATACAACATCCTTCATACCCTTTTACGTTCTGGTGTGTCTGGCAACTTTTTTTTTTTTTTTTTTTGTAAGAGACAATGAACGGAGGAAGGAAAAACACAGATAAAACAAAAAGGTCTATGTACCTAAAGGCATCCTCCATTCATAAAATGTTTGTAACAACTGGATTTAAACATTTGTAGATTGTAAGTTTGTGGAAAGCAATTCGAGGGAAGTGAATTCCAAAGAGTAGTAGCTCTGGGGATAAATGAATTCTGATAAGCAGAAGTTCTGCATTGTGGAGGAGAAAGTGTAAATTCATGGGCGCTCTCAGCTGCCCTAGTTCTACGGGGAAAGATGTGGAGAGGCGGCACAATTGAAGCAAGTTCCTCGGAACAATTGCTGTGAAAATATCTGTAGAATAATTCAAGGGATGCAACGTTTCTTCGTATGGATAATGTAGGAAGGTCCTGTGTGATTGCAGGGTTATTGATTAATCTAATAGCTTTATTTTGAATTTTGTCCAACTGCCTCAATGCAACCACTCCACTTCCACCCCACAGAGGTGAACAGTAATCCATCTGAGAACGCACATGACTTTTATATATCACGGCCAACTGCTCGTCAGTGAAGAATTCTCGAACTCTGTACAGGAGTCCCAGTTTTTTAGAGGCATTCTTAGCAATGCTTCTAACATAATGTGTCCAGCTCAAGTTAGTAGTTAATGTTACACCGAGAATGTCAATACTAGGGCAAGTGGGAATATTTACATCATTAAAAAATATATGGGAGTCAGTGAGATTCTGTCGGTTAGAAAATTGAATGTATTTGGTTTTCTGTGCATTAAAGGAAACTAGATTCTTTTGTCCCCATCCATTAATTCTAGAAAGGTCCTGGTTCAGAGAAATTGCAGTGTTTATTTTTGAATTTATAAGATCGGGTTGGGTGAAAGAATTGGTAAATGTGAAGGAACTGTGGAGTGTTGAGTCATCTGCGTAGGAATGTATTGGATTATGAGTGGTAGATATGAGATCATTGATATGAATTGGGGCCAAAACTGATCCCTAGGGAACACCAGCATTTATTGAGTGAAATTGAGAATAAAGGCCATCTACCATTACACATATTTTTCTGTTATGAAGATAAGAAGAAATTAGTGGAACTAATGATGCAAGGCCGTAGTGTGACATCTTCGACAATAAGGATTGATGCCAGACTCTATCAAATGCCTTTGATATATCCAGTGCTATTGTATGTGTTTCACCATGTTGGTCTGTAGCTTGGTTGATTTGATGCGTAAGAAGGCAAAGCATGTCTGCAGTTGCCACTTGTCTTGGGGTGCGGACCGGACGACTCTTCTGCGCCTCCATACAACGCTTATTCTCTCCAAGATCGATTATGGCTGCCAGGTATATGCCTCCGCTGCACGTACAAACCTTAAGCGCCTAGACTCCCTTCACCATCACGGTCTGCGCTTGTCGCTAGGGGCTTTTCGCTCTACTCCGGTTATTAGCCTTTATGCTGAATCAGGTGTCCCACCGCTATCATCCAGGCGGGATAAACTGACCCTTCGATGTCATCTTCGCCTTCTGCAACACAGTTCGGCTGGTTTTCCTCCCACGGCTTCCGGCTTAGCCCCATCAGTGTCTGCTACTTCGTTCCCCGGTCGGGTCTCTGCTTTACTAGCCTCCTTCTCTTTTCCCATTCCATCGGTGCTACCCCTCCGACAGTCAGAGTTCCCCCCATGGCTACTCCCTCGCCCTACCGTTTGTACAGCTGCCCTCCCCCCCCCTCTAAGGCCTCTTCAACCCCACAGTTGCTTTATGCTCAGTTTGCGGAACATATGCTACACCACTCTTCAGCCGTTCCAGTGTACACTGATGGTTCCAAGACCTCCGCCGGTACAGGGTTTGCGGTTGTGTTCCCGGACCGGACCTTCCAACATCACATCCAATCATGTGCTAGTGTCTTTACGGCCGAGTTATTTGCTATTTTATTTGCCCTACGTACTATTTTTGGTTCACACCTGCATACCTTTGTAATTTTTAGTGACTCCCTTAGTGCTCTTCAGAGTATTCAGTCTCTTCCCACTGTTAACCCCTTAGTGCTGGAGATTCAAGAATGGTTGTTCCGCATCGCTACTAAATTGAAGTCCCTGTCTTTCTGTTGGGTCCCGAGTCATGTTGGAGTGCCTGGCAATGAGCGGGTTGATTTTTTCGCCCGCTCTGCTATTACCTCTCACCGACTCGTGCCACGACGTATTCCTGCATCTGATTACTTCCCGCGTGTTACTCAATTACTTCGTCAGCGCTGGCAGGACGAATGGACCTCCATGAGGGTGTCTGATGTCAAACTGCGTTCTGTCAAACCTTCCGTCCTACCTTGGAAGTCTTCCTCTCATCGCAATCGTCGATGGGAGACCGCTCTAGCCCGTCTTCGGCTCGGCCACACCAGGCTCACACATGGTCATTTGATGTCCTGTGATGTCCCCACGCTCTGTCCTTGCTGCCATATTTCAGTGTCTGTCCAGCATCTCCTGATCGACTGTCCGCGTTTCTCCAATGCCCGACGGCGGGCATTCCCCTTCATATCCTCCCTTAATCGCCCCCGTGTCTTAGCCGATATGCTTGGAGAGTCCCCCACTTTCTCCCTCCCACTTCTTATGCGGTTTCTCCTCCATACCCGTCTCCTTCAGTTTCTTTAATTAGTGTTTCCTAGTCTTCTTCTCCTCTACTCCGTATTGCGCCCAGCCCCACAACACCTCCGATGTTTTTTTTTTTTCCACAAAGTTTCTTTTGGTGCCACATAGTCTTTTTAGGCTTGGTGCGAATCCCTATTTTAATAATAATAATAATAAACAGAATTACCGCAAATATTTTTACGTAATATGTTACCTTTAATGCCTAATTCTTTTTTCATGTTTTAAAGATAAAATTTCTTACATGTGAAGCTATAATTATTGCTGGCTTTATCTACTGTAATGATTACAAAATGTTTATGTAAATTTATTAAATCAGCTTTAAGCTTATTATAATTATAGTCTATAAAATCTGAAAGATTAAATTTATTTTTAAGCGAGAAATTTTTATTTCTAATTAACTTAATTAATAATTTAGACCATGCTTCTAGTTCTCTCGCATTGCAGCACACAATTTTTAACAATTTATCTTTTAATTTATTGACTGAAAAAAACAATATCTTTTAAAATTATGTCCCATGTTACTTTATTACTCCCTATTCTAAATTTAAACCCTTTACGACATATAGTTTTTTTCCTGATTCTAAGCTACAATCTTTAAAATAACGTCAATATGCATGAAATTTTGGTCGAATAAGAGCCTTTTCTTTAGTATATATTTAACGTGATAATGTGACTCTGAGCCTATAGTCCATTCATTATAGGTAGGCCAGAAATTGTGAACCCTAACCTCTGTAACTCAAAAAGGGATAGAGAAAATGGGCTGTAAATTTCCACACCTATTCCCTGACTGACCCTTCCCAAATGGTATAAATATTAGCTGGATTACTCTAGTCGTTTGTGAGTTATAGAGGTTAGTGGTCAAGAGTTTTGGCCTACTTACTTGGAACAGGGTATAGTATCGGATACATGGCCTTGTGTGATGCCACCTTGATGTCAGAATAAAGTTAATGATTAAAAGTGGCTGAAAAAAGTTCTTGTGCGTCTTGGGCCTTTACAAGAATGTAGATTGATGTGTCCTTTGTTCACAGAGAGCCTTAGCTTTTAAGTTGAAATTAATTATTAAAAGTTGCTAGAAAAAAGTCCTCATGTGTCTTGGGCCTTTAGCAGAATGTAGATTGATGTACTGTATGCCCTTTGTTTACAGAGAGCCTTTGCCCTTATGTTGAAATTAATGATTAAAAGTTGCTAGAAAAAAGTCCTCATGTGTCTTGGGTCTTCAGCAGAATGTACAGTAGAGTCACGCATTTAACGCATTTCGATCCCACGATTACGTATCCCACGGTACTATCCAATGGCTACCTGAATTCTCATCCCACGAAAAACCACACGATTCCCACGGATGCAGAGCTAATGGAAGCTCTACAGGACGCCGAACTTGATGCCATGGACGATGATTTCACGGGCTTTGGCGGCGACGGTGGGGTGACAGAGAACGAGAGTGGGGCCACGGAGGGTGGTAACTAACATCCGCCTCCCGTCTATCACCACATCCATCACAATAAGCACCTCATCAACTTTTCTAAGTTTTTTGTTTGTGTTTTACTTACCTTTCTTTTCATAGCAGCTTGAAAGCCTGTAAGCTAGTTTTGAAAGGCGTCCGTCCGACGCATGTAAACAACAGCCGGTAAGGCGTCGCTTGTTCGTGTGTGGCTGTGTTATTGTTAAGTAGTGAAAAGTAGTGAAAAGTGGCTGACATTGCCACAAAGTTCTCTCCACGGAAATCATCATCACAACTGAACCAGTTGACTTAGAGAGCTCTACTCAACGCCATTCTACAGGTACGAAACACATCTACGCTTGGGGATGCGCGGGAATGCAGAAGCAGTCAAAATAACAAAGATACGGTAGCCTAGGCGAGACGTTTTTTCGGCCAAATCCCCCAGGTTTTGGGGATATACCGGTATTATAGAATGCGTAGCCGAGGCTGGAGGGTTAAAGCAACTTACTTTGGATTATTGGCATGTAAAGTGATGGTCAATAGTCGCCCGACGATAGCCTCCATTACTTTTGTAATTTTCCCCATTACTTTAATCTGCATCCCACGAATTCCGGTCCCACTGTAATATTTCGGTACCAATAAATCATGGGATGCGAGATTCTACTGTAGATTGATGCGTGTCCTTTGTTCATAGAGAGAAACTTAACCTTTATGTTGCAATATTTGGTGGGTAGAAGATGAGAAACGCAAGCTATAGTGCATTATTTCCTCACCTAAAATCCTAGTTGCAGTACATTTCTATCTATCTATCTATCTATCTTTCTATTTACTCTGGCCCAATCCCCCCTTTTTTTTTCTTTTTCTGGGGGTGGCCGATCCGAGACAGAAAAAAATTATATTGTACTTTAACCCTTAAAGAGCGGCGCTCGACTTAAGTCGTGCACCAATTTGCAGCAAGTTAGGAGCATTATTAAGGCTTTTAAAGGGTTAAAAACGAGTGCAAATGGCCGGGAGAGCAGTGGGCCAGACAGCCGACTCCCAGGGCTTACCGCCACCCATTAACTCATGTTCCCTGTGTTCTCGAGAGGCCGGCAGTGTAGCCAGTAGTGAGCATAGCTGGGAAAAATATACCGATATATGCTAAACTTACATGTTCGTGGCACCACTGCAAGAGAACCATGAGTGCTACGTAGCTCGTTCTGGTCTCATTTTGAAGCTTTTAGTACCGTACCTAGTTTTTTGCTAAATATTTTTTTTTTCATGCAGATGCTTTATTTATCATGCAGGAGGGCCTGAACATGCCCAAATGAGCCCAAAACACCTCGCTAGACAAGGGTTAAGGCGATAATTATCATCACATATTTTATTTTTCAGAATGGGATGATTTATGGACATATTTGTGATTCTGGTGCTGTATCTTCCTTCACTATGGGTAGACGCTTCGTTTTCCATTGTCATTTGTGTTTTACTTACTTTGATTGACTTATGTATTGTTTGCACATTTAGTATCACTCGTTCCCTAAGCTAAGAATGCTCTGGGAGTGCTTAGGGCATTCTGAAGCATCTGTTTGTTTGTGTGTGTCTTTATTCTAACATCAATTCATCTATTTTATACATACCTGTACATACATACATGCCTTTCACAATTATTGTATGTTATGGCTATCATCAGACAATTTTATTCTGTTTAGGAAGTATCTATTTGAGTCAAAGGGTAAATTGATATTGGTTGTGCTCCCTTAAATTTACAGAGGTCTTTCCCAAGCTAAATATAATATCTTGTGTTAGCCTGCGTGACTGGGTGGAAATACTTGCGACTTGTGCGCAAGAGGCCTGGGGTTTGCCACGCTATGGGTGCATAAAAGGTTGATCAACCAGAGGGTATGGACTTCCACACCTTTCACCACGAGCCGTAGCATGGTCAGTAGAGCGTTAGGCTGCTGAACGAAGGGTCGACAGTTCGATCCCACTCCGTGCTCAGTTCAGTTCAGTTGGAATTCGGGAAGTTTAGCCTTAACGTCGGCACTTCCCTGAGAGATTTTGTTATTTTTCTTTTTGTGACATGCTCTATTTGTCTACAAAATTATATATATCTCAGTTTTCATCCCGTCTTCTGCTATTGGTAGACATCAGAGTTTGGACAACTCGGTCTACATACAGTTACTTGTAATAAGGGCATGCCCTAGCCCTGGTAGAAAGACTAAACACTGCATCATGACTGTAATGGCAGAGAGTAGAGGTGCAGTACACCAGTGTCGCATGTATGCAAGTACAGTACTGTATATACTAGCACCTGATCAGCATCTCCACCATCTCCACCCAAAAGCACTCCCAACCATCTCCCCCAGCTCCCCCTCTATCACGTGACAGAGTGGCGACACACATCAGTACATCGTTTGCCTTTGTCAGTGAGTGTTTTGCATCGCCCCCGGCCACATCGACACACACACACACACATACGAGACCTCTACGAACAACACCTCCAGCAATTTGCCAGAAAATTACTGAATATCCTTAGACATCGGCACCTCCACGGACTGATCACTAAGCACAGCGCCATCCTTCCATCATCAATGTATTATATAATTAATAATATAACTTCTATATACAGTATTTGTACATTTGTGTGTGAGCTCTGTGCAAAATATATTTAATTAATTTATTCTTTTAAAAATATATATGATTTTCTATATGATTTTGTACCAAGCTTCTTGTATATTTTCTGCCTTCTGCTTTTGTTAATAAACTTTATTATTATTATAATTATTACACACACACACACACACACACACACACACACACACACACACACACACACACACACACACACACACCGTTACAGAGAGAGAAGTATTGAATTGTTTAGATAAACTCAAGGTAAATTAAACGCCTGGACCTGATACAATCTCGCCTAGAGTTCTAAAGGAAGCTAAGGATGAGCTCTCCAAACCACTGACATTGCTATTCAATGAATCCTTGCAGTCTGGGACTGTGCCTGATCAGTGGAAGCTAGCCAACGTAACACCGATATTAAAAAAAGGCAGCAAATCCCTACCCAGTAACTATCGTCCAATTAGCTTAACCTCAATTGTATGTAAATTGCTAGAAACGGTCATAAGAGACAGACTCGTAAATCACTTGGAGGCAAATAACTTACTTAAAGATACTCAACACGGCTTTTGTAAAAAACGTTCCTGTTTAACAAACCTCTTAGGCTTCTTCCACAATATCTTCAACCTCTACGATGAGAGTAAAGCTGTAGATATTATATACCTTGATTTTCAAAAGGCCTTTGACAAAGTTCCCCACAAACGTTTACTGCTAAAACTAAAAGCGCGTGGAATACAAGACGGTGTGTTGAAATGGATAGAAAATTGGCTCAGCGACAGAAAGCAAAGAGTAGTCATAAACGGTAAGGCATCTAAATGGACCAATGTAAGTAGCGGGGTACCTCAGGGATCGGTACTAGGACCAATTCTCTTTCTAATTTACATCAACGACATAGATGAGGGTCTCACCTGTACAATCTCAAAATTTGCTGACGATACAAAAATTGCAAATAGCGTACTCTCAAAAGAACAAGTTGACGATATGCAACACAATCTAGATAAATTGTCATGGGCCCAAATTTGGCAAATGAGTTTCAATGCGGATAAATGTAAAGTACTACATATCGGATACCTAAATGAGAAAGCAAACTATTCGATGAATGGCACTCAGCTTAAGAATGTAAACAGAGAAGCCCATCTGGGAGTAACAATATCGAGTAACCTAAAACCGAGTCAACAATGTTCAGAAGTTGTTAAGAAGGCAAACAAAATAATTGGCTTTATAGGCAGGTCATTTGAGCATAAATCCAAAGAAGTTATCCTAACCCTTTACAATTCCTTAGTCCGCCCTCTTCTGGAATACTGTGTTCAATCCTGGTGCCCTTGTTACCAAAAAGATATAAACAAGCTAGAACGAGTTCAACGTAGAGTTACCAAAATGATACCTAGCCTAAAGAACAAACCATACGAAGAGCGTCTTAGAGAATTAAATCTATTTCCTTTAACCCAGCGCAGATTAAGAGGTGACTTAATTCAAGTGTTCAAAATCATCAAAGGCATCGACAATATGAACTGTAGTAAGTACTTCACTATCGACCAATCTAATTACACGCGGGGAAACAGTTGCAAAATTATTGGTAAATCTTTTAACTCGCACGAATCTAAGAATTTCTTCTTCAATCGAGTTGTCAACTTGTGGAATGGGCTTCCCCCGAGACGGTATAGACTGCAGCACCGTTGATTCATTTAAACTCCGCTTACACAAATATCTCGCATCAAACCCGCGACTGACTGCGTTTGTAAATGAATAACTTTATTTTATCCCCCCCTCAGTTACTAACCCATCTGTCCCCTACTAACTTCCTAATCCTGCCACGGACATTAGTTCCAGGGCAGTAGTTCCCTTTCCAATGTTCCCTTACCCACTCTAAACCAGTGTTTGGACACTTGATCCTCAGTGTTTTGGAGGACAAGCAGCCTAGAAGGGTCACTAGACCTGTTTTTGCTTGATTTCCTTTGTACTCCTTTGTACTCCTTTGTACATACACACAGAGGCCATAGCGTGGTTGGTACAGCACTCGCCTGCAAACCGTGAGGTCGAGGGTTCGAGTCCCGGGCCAACCAGTGTGCTATTGGCAGACGCCAGTGCTGTGGTGGATGGTACAGTCTAGCAATCTGTGGCAAGTGTTCAATGAAGTCCCTGATACATCATGGCACTTCAGCAGGGAGTGCATGGTGGTAAAAAAACCGCATCACACACAAGCACATATGCACGTATGCAGAGTGAGTATTTATCGAGTGGCGAGCACCCACATGTACACACAAATAAGCATTATACAGTACTTAGGCTAAGAGGAACTCTGTGGATTTTTAGATTTTCAGCCTCAGTGTTGCAAATGAAAAATAAACCAACCATTATTATTATTATTGTGCTCAAGTGGTAGCTCGGACTGGAAAAGTTGCCATTGCTTTTGCGTTGCTCACTCAGAAACCAGAGTACCCAAAAAGCTGTGATTTTCACCATTGTCAAGCTGGATGAAAGCATGTGATCATGATATTTGGTTGATTATTGTATGTTTATTTTGCACAGGGATACAGCAGGTTTAAAAAGGCGAATTTTCGCCAAATATGCCCAGGTGGAGAGACTGGCATGTGATATAAAAGTGGTGGTGCATGGCTAGAGATAAACCCATGTCCTGAGGTGGGATCTCTATGTTAGGGGATTTAACAGAGACACTGCAACAAGAAGAGTAACCATCAGTTTACCAAGGCATACACATTGCCAAGCATATAACTGCCTTTTCATCTGCTAGTTACTGAGCGAGGAGTTACAGTAAGTGTTTGAGTCTACCAAGGCTCGTGTTAACCATGTTTCTATTTGAGATGGTCCTGGAATCATTGTCTAGGGATTATAAAACTGGTCTCCCTTGGCAACTGCTCTTTGCAGATGACCAAATCCTTTTTGTAGCCCGATACTGACACCATTTTAAATGACTTGTTCCTCTTCAGGCTACCCCGCGACCACTGGCTGTGTCGGAGTGCCAGTCGGGAGGTGATGAATGGGTTTGATGGTCGTGTGTGGGGTAGCAGTGGCCCTCAGGCTCTGCAGAAGGCCATTACCCACTCCTGCCGCACCTCCAACATCTCCATGCTGCGGCAGTGTGGCGACCTCACTGTACTTGGTAAGTTGAGTTCAGTTCAGTGGAGGACCTGCAGAGCGCAGTTCTCAGTCAGCATGATGTGCTTTGATTTTAAAAAAAGGATTATAATAGAATCATAGCAATGCAATATGATTACAGATCTATGACATATCTTACCATTTAGATTAGTACATATCCAAATGTTCATTCTTGTGATTTGTCTCTTATGTATTACTGATACTCTTTCTACCTAAGTTTTTTAATAATCTTTATATTCCAAGTTATTAATTCATGGAGACTTTTTGTTTCAGTAGATCTTAAGCAGTGTGAAATCCACTTGAGTAAATGTAATTTAATGTAATGTAAATCCCTAATGTAATTTAATAGTACCTGTTGAGTACAGTATGTTCTGTTGAGATCTACTGGTTGAAATGTTCTACTGTGTGGATGGGACTCGTTAGCCTTGGTTGGTAACCCATCTAAGGGAGACAACCTTTTACAAATCTGGGTGAATGGGACTCGTCAGCCTTGGTCGGCAAACTGTCTAGGGGAGTAAACCTGATACAAATCCGTACTGCTCACGGTGTCAAACGAAAGCCAAAGTTCCATTATTAGTAGTCTATATTATTGTATATGCATAGATCAAATTGTGGTTTATAGTATACATTATGTCTTTAGAAGTGCTAAAATGTTAAAAAAAATGCTATTTCAGGTTAATTTTCTTGTATTCCTTCTCATATTCATTCAAGTCTTCAAACAAAATTGCTCCGGTTTGACACCGTGGTACTACTGCTTACCTAAGGGTGAAGTAGGTTGGTGGATGGATTAGCCGAACACCACTGTAGAAAAAACGTGCTAAAAAGATACATACTGTAGAGGGCCTCGGGGTCGAACGGACACTAAATTGAGTGGTCAGCCCTGTAAGTCCTTCAGTTAACTGGCATTGATTGTCCCTCTTACAGGGGATAGGTCCACTTGGGAGCCTTCTGTGTATGGCTACCCTCATTAAGGGGAGTAAGGCATCCGGCAATAGATAGATAGATAGATTTATCCATCTATTCATCTAACCACCCACATCTCTCCCTCCCCCCAATACACACACATACTCATATAAACACACATACATGCAGTATACAGATGCACACATATACATGTCATACAGAGAGAGAGAGAGATAGACAGACAGAAAGAGGTTGTTGTTGTTGTTCCCCAAGCTGCCTGGCCGAACAGCCCCAAGGCCCCGAGCAGGCCAAGGCCATAACCGTGCGCCCCCACAGAACCCTCACTGCCGACCACAATAAAGCCTGGGTGACCGAAGTCACTCCATGGCGGGGAGCTGAGGAGGGTGCGGAAACGCCCAGGAAACCAAAGCCCCACCCAGGGCCCTGTGCCCCTCAGCAATTATTAAGAAAAAGTTGAGGGGCAAAGGAAAAAAATTTGACGCTTTGGCTTCCAATCTAGGTAGACTGGGAGGTCAATCCACGGAAGAGACGCCGTCACTTGAGATCTAGAAAATATAAAAGTAAAAGGAACAGTCAGAGTAAGCTATGGGTATGGCAGAGATCGCTCAGTTCTCACTCTGATAGACCAGCCCATCACCAGACAGAAAGAGGTTGAAGTTACTTATAGATAAGTCACAAGCATCCCTTCAGGGTAAGAGCAGCCATTCCAGAGACTAGATTTGGCGCTCTGGTGTCTCGAAGCTACCATGAGACTGAAATGGACCAAACTTATATCATCCCCCTTTTAGCCGCCTCTTACAACATGCAGTAGACTCGTGGGGTATATTCTTATATTTCCTCTACCACATAGAGGTCCCCCTAAACCCCTGGTGTTACGGGTTGAGTAATTTGTTTACCAAAGTTTTCTATTCCATGATAGCCCCCGAAGCACTGTACCCGATCCACTACAAGATGTGGGAAAGCATCTTTGTCCCACGATCCACCAGCGAGCCCTGGCAGCGGCCCTCCAAGACCGTGGCCCTGCATCTGTGGAATCGCTTCAGCGCCATGGCCCCACTGCGGCCCGGGGACGGCTCCATCGCGGACCAAGTGGCCCGAGTCAACTGCCCAAAGGTGTACCGCCTCATGCAGAATATTAATAAACTTAAGCATCGCCTAAAGTCCTACAACCACCATAAGAAGCATATCACTCCTAAAAGTCAAAACAACAATCCTGTATGAGTTCGGTAGCAAGTTTACTAATTAGTGAAGTGCCCCATTAACACCTGACTTCTGCAGAACATCTAGTCACACTCAAGCACTGCCTAAAATCCTAAAACCACCACAGGTCCCTGAAAATCACAACAACAATGAGTTAAGGTAGGGGATTTTTAGTGAGGTACCCCATTAACTCCTGGCTCATGCAGCACATAAACAAACTAAAGCACTGCCTAATGTCCTGCCACCATAAAATGGATGTTGCTAGTTCTCCTCAAAGTCAGAATAATAATCATGTATGAATATCGATCTTATAGTGAGGTACTTCTTAATGAGTACAGTTCAATAAGGAGTTTTTAATGATATACTTCTCAATGAGTACAGTTCAATTAGGATTTTTTTTATTGAGGTACCCCATTAACTCTTAGCTCACAAAGAACGCATTGCCTAAAATCCTAACACAAGAACCATGGTCCCAGTTCGCAAACACCAAGAATAACAATCATGAATGAGTCTGGGGCTTATGAGGTACCTCTTTAACCCTCTCACGTCCTGACGCAATTTTTGAGCCTATTAGGGATACTTTAAAGCCTTTGTTACCATCAGGGGTATTTATAAACCTTTAGTTTATTTACTTCAACCTCTGCAGTTGTCTTTGAGTTAGCTGTGGGCAGAAAACTAATTTTGGAGAGGTAATTATAAGTGAGAGAGTAATCTATTTCTTATTGCTAATCTGGCAACCTCTGCGTCATAAGGATGTGAGAGGGTTAAATGTATCTGCAGTAATTTCACATGGCATACATACATACATACATAAAATGTTAAGACTGAGTGTTCCACACATAAGTGCAGTTTCAGTCTCTTGTCCTAATGGCGGCATTCCAGGCAACCCTGTTAAGGGCTGCTTCACTTGTCAAGTTCTTGGATTTGAGATCGGCGCGTGTAGTCCGATCCCAGGTCTTCCTCGGTCCACCCCTTGCTGCAGCTCCCTCCACAATCACAGACCTGCATTTTTTCACCCAATTTTGTTCATCCATTCTCTCCACATGTCCATACCATCCCAGTCTACTTGTACGCATCACCTCGCTAATACAGTACTCTTTATACCTAAACGTCTCCTCAGCTCAACATTTGTTATTCTATCCTGTAGCCTGGCCCCACACATCCATCTCACCATTCTCATCTCATTACGCTCCATTCTGTTGACATCCTCTACTTTAACGGCCCATGTTTCTGAGGCATACGTCATTTCACTTCTAACACATGAGGCATATACCTTTCCCTTCAGGGGGAGAGGCATTCTTTTCATGGTCAGGATTGGTATCAATTCTCTGAACTTCCCCCAGCCACACCTAATTCTAGCAACAGTGGCAGCCTCGGCCCCACCACCGGCAGAGATGGTATCTCCTAGGTAACAAAACTTGTTCACCAGCTCCAAAGACTCATTTCCAAAATTCACAGCCACAGGATCATCACTTAACACAAGCTCGCCTTTGCACACTACGCACTCAAATTTCTCTATTTCTGACTTATCCTTCGGCAGGGGCCCCTTTATTGTACTACAGCGCTTACTCCCATGGTGTACCCAACATCGACATATGCTACATTGAATTGAGTTAACGCCCACTCCCTTTCCACACACTGCACATGGGTATGCACCGCTCTTTTCCACATTGCCTCGTCTCAATCTACAATGCAGTAAAGATAACACAGCCCTTCAACTTTCCCTTCATAATTGCTGAGGGGCACAGGGCCTTGGGTGGGGCTTTGGTTTCCCGGGCATTTCCGCACCCTCCTCAGCTCCCCGCCTTGGAGTGGCTTCGGTCACCTGGGCATTATTAGTGGTAAACCGGGAGGGTTTTGTGGGGCCGCTCGGTTTTGACCTTGGCCTTGCTCGGGACCTTGGAGCTGCTCGGCCAGGCAGCTTATAGAACGACAACAACAACACTGTAAACAGGTAGAATCTCTTTTGAGCATTAGGTAAATCTATTGTTCAATAACTATTTTTGTTTTTAACCCTCTCACGACCATATGATGCAGAGGTTGCCAGATTAGCAATAAGAAATATAGTTCTCTCACTCTTATAATTACCTTTCCAAAATTAGTTTTCTGCCCACAGCTAACTCAAAGACAACTGCAGAGGTTAAAGTAAGTAAACTAAAGGTTTCTAAATACCCCTGATGGTAACAAAGGCTTTAAAGTATCCCTAATAAGCTCAAAATTGCGTCAAGAACGTGAGAGGGTTAATTACAGTATACAGTACAGTACAGTACTGTATATACTGGTGTATATTTATCTCGTAAATGAAATATTGTTTCATTGTGCATTATTACCAAATATTATCACACTTCTATAGTATAAACAATGGCCAGTATTACCTAGGGATTCCGTAGTAAGAGAGATAGGCCATCTTTTTCTTCGGACGCCATTTTGGTACCTCCATTACCAAAGAACGAGGTGTTATTTTATGTTTTATTGTGTAGAATGCATATCCAAAGAGCAACCTATAGTTCCTGTGCCAGTATCCCATAAATGTTGATGATGGGTAGGGAGATATTGGAGTGTAAAGCGAGGATAAAATCTCCATGGGCACCAAGATGGCGTTTTTTTTTTTTGAGAGTGAGTGAGTGAGGGAGACAAAAGGCAGAAATGCCTGTAGCGAGTTCCTCCCCCTGAGTTGAAAGAGTGACAGGGACATTCGAGCCAAAATGCCTGGACATACGGAGTTTGAAGCAATTTAAGTCATAGGAAGAGGGAAAGACTGATGCTGAGAGAAATTTCCAGAGCTCAGCAGTTGAATAGAAGAAAGTCTGTGTTGGCCAATCTCTGTTACCATAGGGTCTCTAGTGTTACCCACCCTCAATGACATAATTATTAACTATGGTAATGTTGATACACATTTTATTATTTATTTCAGTATACTTGTACAGTCAGGACCCCCAATACACGATTCCACAATGCGCGAAAACCCTAATACACGAGTTACCCCTCGAAAATAGCATTAATTAATTAAACATTAATTACGCGAGGTGGTACCACAATACACGAATCGAGAGCTAAGAAGGGGCCAAATCCGCTATTCCCGCTTGATACGCGAGCACGTCTACGTTTCGCGAGGCCCAGGAGTAGCTCCGAAAAAAGAAGAAGACGGGCATACGCCTGCCTTCCCTCCCTCCCTCCCACAGTCCCGCTCAAGCGCTCATAGCCGTGCGGAGTGACCAAACGTTTGTAGTGCCTGCCACTTTTTCGCCATGCCACGCCAATATAAGAAGATAACACACAAAATGAAGGTGGAAGTGTTGGATCGCAAGAAAAAAGGAGAAGGAAACTGTGCAATAGGCTTGTCAGAGTAAACTGTTCGTACGATTTGGTCAGGGAGGGAGAAGTTGGAGAAAATCGTGAAGTCCTACGGTTCTAGTCCTAGTCCTAGCCTATCTACTACTAATTTTAAGGTAAGGTTTCATATTTTTATTCATTGTTCTTCTTATATATAAGATATAGACTGTACTGTAGAGCCAAAAATGTCGAAAATAGGCCATAATTGAGAGATGTCACCCAATCTAATTATTCCCATTTAAAGTTAGTTCCACAATACGCGATGCCTCCTGTCACCCCTATTCTCGCGAATTGGGGGTCCTGACTGTACATACTATGTGTGCTATTTTGATATTAATTTCAATACGCTTGTACTTACTATTTTGTGTGAAAAGAAGGTTTGTGATTCTTGATTCTTAATAGAAATGTAGTTTATAAATTTTCTTCCCATAAACTTAAGAAATGAAGCTTATACATTTGTTCTGTGATTCTTGAATTTCCATAGAAATGTAGTTTATACATTTTTCTATATATAAACTGAAGCAATTTAGCTTACTGGGTATACTTTTTTTTGTGTGTGTGATTCTTTAATCTTAATATAAATGTAGTTTATGCTTTTTCTTAGTATAAACTCAAGGACATGCAGGCTTGTACTATTTTTGGCATGAGCTTAGCCCGTGCTTAAGGGGGGTGACCTGCTTTATTGTCTTTCTTGGTTGTATCCATTCGGCCCCATTCAGCCAACTGTTTTAAGACGTTTATCCCCATCCAGGTGTAAACAATTTCTTGGCGAGCGATAGCGAGCCAGCATTTTTTTGAGAAATCCGGCTTTGCCGGAGAAATGTTTCTATCGAAAAATGAAAAAATTTAGCTAGCTGTAAAACTCATTATCCAAAATATGGTGGTTCGCTGTCGCTCGCCAGGTATAAATCGACACCTGGATGTGGATAAATGTATTAAAACAGTAGGCTGAATGGATACAACCCAGAGAGAGAGATAACAAAAGCAGGTCACCCCCCTTAATGATATGTAAGGGGGAGAGTTGAATCTTGTATAGTTATTTTGTATAGAAAGATATTTTAGTTACTTTTTTATGTGAGTTTGGAATGTTGAATGTGTGCTTTGATTATTTGGAGTTTATATATTTTTTTACGGATCTATTGTAGCCTACTTTGAATAGAGATTATGCCAGGTTAAGGGGAGATTTCCACTTGAGGGATTTTTTTCTTGACTCCTTTCTCCCTCATGTTTAGCCCCATTGTTTTTCTAATTTTAAGACGTTCGCCCCATTATTTTGACGATTTTAAGAACTTTCAACCCATTTCTGTCAATTTTAAGACTTTTCGTGCCATTTAGGTGTCGCTTTTATCCTGGCGAGCGATAGCGAGCCTGTAATTTAAGAGGAACCGGCTTTCAGCCGGGAAATTTTTCTACCGAAAAATTACAAATTTATCTTGAAAGGGGCTCAAGAGGGTGTAATCTTAAGGTTGCAGGATATCTAGGGACCAAACTAAAAACCTTCCCTTAACCCTACAGTATATTGTATTTTGTTTTTGTGTGTGTATTTTAGTAAGCGTTGTTTCCACATAGCGATTTTGATAAGTTAATTTGACTTTATATTGTCTTTGTCCCAGTTTTGGTTTGTTTAGTTTGCAAGTTTTACATTTGAATGAATTGTTTTCAGTTATGTTGTCCCTATTCGGGCACAGTCTTGATAAATCTATGAATATATCAACCAATAAAGAAACCCTTCCCCCCTCCTTAACCCGTACTGTACCGGTGCCGTTCTTCTGGCTACATTTAGACAATTTTATTCAGCTTAGGAGGGATATATTGTAGGCTACCTAAAAGCATGAATTGAGATAGATTTTACCCTTTTACTGGTTAGACGTCCATCCTAAGCTGAATAAAATCGGCTAATACTTGCCAGAATATAATGAAAGTACATCACCGGTACAGAAGGGGTTAAAGGCAAGTTCTGAAGCATCTGGGCAATGATATAGCACTGTATTGTCTTGTTTGTGTTCGATACTGATTCAAATGGGTGCGTCGGGATTTATGCTCTTAAGTGTACAGTGTAAACAGGTGTGATGTGATGGAGAGATCTGGCATCACTTTTCCATCACCAAATTTTTTGATATTTTATCACTTTCAAAGACAGAAAAAGAATTGTAAAGCATATTTGACTGCACATTTAATCCATGGGATCCGGGAGGCCTCATATGAGGCAAAACAAATTTTGGTTAGGAATACGGGAGGCTAAATAAAAATCAAAGGGTTTAAATCGCGCGGGCGGATTTTTGTTTGTGCGTGGGCTACCACAGCGCCACCAAGCTCAAACTAACAGGCAGCATTAGTTCTTATCGCGCAAGCAAGATGGATGGAGGTAATCCAAAAAAAATCGCTGTGTCCAAATCGATGCCCGCCGCCGCGTCCCGTACGCCTAACAAAAGCAAGGCTAAAACGACCAAGAAAACAGTGCTAAGTCCCGGTGGTGTTCCACACACTCTGGAAGAGCTAAGCGAATATAGTGAACTGAGTGAACTTTGGAGTGACTTTGATGAAGAACAAATAGTTAGTGAAGATGAGGGTGAAGTGGGGGATGGATTAGAGTTTCTGGGCTTTATTAGTACCGATGAGGACGATCATGACGAGGATAATGACGATGGTGAATGCGGTGCTCGTGAATATAGTGAACTGAGTGAACTTGGGAGTGACTTTGACGAAGAAGTGGTTAGTGAAGATGTGGGTGACCCCGGCGTCGGCTGTCGGCACGCCTTCTTCGGTTAGTAACAATATAACTGATATATCAATATGGGCAAGTGAAAGAGACACAAAAATAAGTAATAATAACTAACTTTTATTGAAATAATTACAAGTGTAAATTACGATACCGTACGGTACCTACAGTACGCTTGCCTAGCCTAGCCTAACCTAGCCTAGTAAGTGAAAGTGACACACAAATGTATAACAAGTAATAATAACTCAATAATAACAGTGAGAGTGACAATAATTCATAACAAGAAGAGTAGTAAGAGTGAAAGTGACTCAATAATATCCAATAATAGTGAAAGTGACGAAAATATGTTATAAAAAGTTTCACATAACTCAATAATGGTTGTAAAAGTAATAAATGACACAATAACTATGACATTATCTCCATAGAAACATAATATCGTCTACCGGTACCAAAGCCACCGAAGCGACGAGTGACTCAGTGCATGCTAGCCAGGGTCGCGGCGAAGCGTTCGGACGCAGGCAAAAATACGCGGAAAAACACCTCCATTCCCATCATCATATCTCGGCAACCACTTGTCGTAGCGATGTCATCTCAACGCCAGTCTAAAGACGAAGTTTGGTTCTACACTATATACTTTAGTTGACTGCTCTAGGTGGTCTCAATCAGTAGATATCGATTTATGAAGATTGCCATTTTCCAGAAATACGCCCGGACAGAGCGATAGGCCTCATATGAGGGCCCCCGGATCCGATGGGTTAATAAGAATGACTGGGAACTCGATGATCTGGTTAGACTAATTGTATATAAATTAAAATGTAAAACTTGCAAACTAAACAAACCAAAACTGGGACAAAGACAATATAAAGGCAAAACAAATAATCAAAATCGCTATGTGGAAACAACGCTTACTAAAATAAAATCTATGAAATAAAAGAAAATAAATAAATAGGATAAGAATGACTAAAAAAGAAGGTACTGTACTGTACTCTGATTTAGGACTAGTCTAAAATAGTTTCTCCTTTTACACCCAGCAGCACCCTACCCATAAGTAATATTTCAGTTGTTACAATGATTGATTTTTCACCAACAGGTCCATACTTTTTGTTAGTCTGAAATGACATTTTCACAACCACTTTTGATTATTCCAAGTTGACTAATTCCTTGAACGTGACGATAGTGTGTTGTTATATGTGCGATTAGTTTGCTTGGGAAACAGATTAACTTGCTCATGTAGTAATGCACACCCTATGTGGTGGATTGTATTCTTTTATTTACAAAGAATTGTTATTTTGCTTAAGCGTTGTTTCCACATAGCGATTTTGATAAGTTGTTTTGTCTTTTTACTGTGTTCGTCAAAGTTTTGGTTTGTTTATTTTGCAAGTTTTACATTATAATAAAATGTTAACAACTAATTTTGACAATTCAGAGTTATTTAAGAATATGTAAATCAACACGTCATAATAAAGACCCTTCCTCAAATGGTGTACAGTTCAGTACCGCATAGTGCAATATATTGGTCGATACAAGGCCTTGCGGCATGTGAAATTGTGCCATTTGAATTATGTATCATATGAGGAAAACTACAATTGGTGGATGGGTCCTTTCATTTGTACCAATATATTTATACTCATTCACACCCTAGCTTGCCAAGAACAGAGAGAGAAGTGATATATTAGACCTTTCATTTGCCATACCGTGTGCCAGCTTGAATGTCTCAATCCCGGCCAAACTCTGCTGGCTGTCTGGCTGGCCACATCTACGTCACGAGTCAGACGGCTTGTACGAATTTTGGTCGCGCTAATAGAGAACTCCCCGGATTTGCCCGATATTGCCAATAGACTCGCTTTAACAGAATGGTGTTGTGTTGATCAAAAATTTATATTTATTATTTTCTGTTGCTCGCGCTGTTTTTTTTTTTTTTTTTTATATATCACTGGGTTCGAATATCTGTTTAGAATAATACTGAATTCTTAACATTACATTTGTGTGCAACTTTTAAATAATACACGTGCCTGTTGCTCGCGCTAATCGAGAATTACATACACTAATTTTTATGCTGGACCGAACTGTATTTCTAACAGTAACAACTTGTGTGGATAAATAAACTGTGGTAACCTGGATAATATACAGTAACCCCTGTGTACCAGGCTGGATAACTCGTCCAAATTACTCACCACAGATTTCAAAGGGCAGTGACAGATGAGTGCCGCAGCCATGCGCAGCCTAGCATAAGCCACCAACTCTACTCAACAGTTTTTTATAGACTCCTCAGATCTTGTGAGTCTGGCTTTATTTTGCAAGTTTTACATTATAATTTACATTTAGATGTACTTATTTTCTATAAGCTCAGAGTTAGATGCTCATTTAGGTTGTGTATTACATTTTATACAGTATTCTGTATTCTTATCACATGCTATCTTTTATTGAAATAGGGATTTAAGTCTGATGTATACGAAGATAAGGACAATCTTGTGATCATCGTCGTAACGTGAGATGTTTGATAATCACAAACAATCAGATGGTTTGCAACTCTTCAGAAATGACAATTTATATTAGTATTGTTTTTATGTTTTTATATTAGTAAGCGTTGTTTCCACATAGCGATTTTGATAAGTTATTTTGCCTTTATATTGTCTTTGTCCAAGTTTTGGTTTGTTTAGTTTGCAAGTTTTACATTTTAAGTCTATGTACACTATTCAACTTGTTTTTCACAACTACTCAGCAAGCAATCACTCCAAAAGGCACCTGACAAGGCCATAGCACGCCTATCTTCTGATCTATCAATTATTTCTGATTGGGGCAGAGAAAATTGTATCACTTTCAATGCCTCCAAGACCCAATTTCTCCTATCTACACGTCGCAATCTTCCACAAAACTATCAATTACTCTTCAACAATACGCAAATCAACCCTTCATCTCTCTCAATATTCTTTGGTGTATCTTTTTCATGCAACTTTTCTTAGAAAGATCATATTACCACTCTTACTAAAACAGCTTCCCAGAAGTTAGGTGTGCTCAACTTTCTCTGTGGGTTCTTCATCCTCTCACAGTTTCTTGCTCTGTATCGGAGCACAGTGCGCCCATGAATTGAGTATTAATTGTTCGCATGTGTGGGGGGTTCCACCCATACCGCACTTCTCGAAAGAGTAAAATCAAAAGCAATTTACCTCTTCAACTCAGTTCCTCTTAATAGTTCCCTACAATTTTTTTCTAAACGCCGCAGTGTTGCAACTCTTTCATTCTTCTATCGCTATTACAACAACCCGTGTTCTCCAGAGCACTCAGTGCATACCCCCTCCGTTGTGGCGAGTGTGTGGTACCCGTCTTTCAACACAGTCCCACTCTTATTCTGTCCAGCTGCAGTTGACGGTACAGTGTATTAAATAACAACTGATTTATCGGTACCGTAGTTAATGGAAAAATATGAAACTGCTGTATCTCTGCTTTATATACAGTATTTCCAAAATTTCATAATTAACATTTTACTACAAACTCTTGGTAAAGGCAGAGTAATCAAATTGGGGATATTGTATAGGCTAGCAATTTACATTCAGCTGAAATTGTACCATACAGTGTACTGTACTGTAGGCTACTGGGTATGTCTTATCTATATACCATATATATATCTATCGCCGGACGCCGTGATCCCCGAAGGGTAGGCCAAGCACTAATCGCCCCTATGCACCTGTCCCCAGTCAGTTGACACCCCTCCTCCCTCCCATTCACGCATATACTGTACAGCACTTCCTAACTCCATCCTTCCAATACGGCTTAGCGGAGTCTGGAGATGCGAGAGTTGATTTAACATACTAAAAGTGCTTTAGAGTATTGGAGTTTAGCAAGAGTCAACACTGCAGTTGTGATAAAACTGTATACCGGTACCTGTAATGAATTAAGCCGGTATCACACGAGCGATTTTTCACTCAACATTTATCCTCAATACTGGTCTGGCAGCTTACGTGGTCAACATATAAAATATTTTGGTTGCCTAAATTCATCTATCATCAGCCTAGTTTCCGATGCCAGTGCAAAATGTTGCCAGAAAAATGTTGATCATCGAATGTTGACTATAAAAGTTCTCGTGTGATACGGTACCGGCTTTAGAGTTAACGGAAACAAAATGTTACACTATATTCATCAAAACTGGAAACTAAGTTGATTAAGTTGTAAAACTTGCAAAATAAACAAACCAAAACTGGGACGACAAGATTTATGCCAAAAAACTAATCAAAATCACTATGGTGAAGATTGAGGAATTGTGTTTGTTTTCTTCAATTCTGGTGTATTTTTTTTAGGTTTGTTTCGTAAGCTCTACCTCTATGAATATGTGATGCATATAAATATTATGCTGAATCTTGATTGTATTTAAGATATTAATCAGAGAATATCGTGTATAAACATGACTTTTTTTTTTATATATATATCATTCCTAATAATATAGAGATGTGTGGGATGGTTCGGACAGCTAATAATGAATGGGAGGGATGGTTCGTCCATATGTGTAATCTTATGTGTGGAAGATACAAAAAATATTGTGCAACAGTGAAATGTAATTGAAATCGTAAATAATTACATAATAGTAATCGCAGATATTTTAAAATTGCGATTAATTAACGTGAATTTATATATGGTCGAACCATCCCACCTAGTCGGGATGGTTCTGACTTCTTGTGGGGGGTGTTTCGTAATTGTCTTTCACTAACTAACCTAGATTAAGCTTCAAACTTAGCATAAACTAGCCAAGATTGGTGGCTTTACTGTGGTACCAATAAATGTAAACAGCTTCCAATACATATGTTTTTTTAAATATTTTTGTATAAAGTGGCTGAATCATCACCACTCCCTATTTATTTGCCAATTTATATTTATTATTTGTTTAGTTTCCTCCTTGGTCCTCCATTAAGCTTTAAAAAACACTCACCCAAGAACATCCTTCAAGATAAATTTGTAAATTTTAATAGAAATTTTTTCTGGCTGAAGGCCGGTTCCTTTTTAATTACAGGCTCGCTATTGCTCGCCAGGATTTTTTTTTTACACCTAATTGACAGTCTTAGAATTGACAACGAAATGGCATGAAAGGTGTTAAAAATCGCCAAACTAATGGGCCGAACGTCTTAAAATCAATAAAATAATCGGGTTAAACACGAGGGAGAAAAGGGTCTAGCGAAAACGCCCATCTCCCCTTAACATGAAAACAAAAATGGTTACGCGTCAGCTGCCGGCCTACAGTGAGAAGCGAGGCGCCATGTCACACTCAAGAGCTACACACCACTACACTAAAAAGGTTAGTTGCTGCAATATGAATGTCAACCTATTGTAGGTCTGTTTAGTTTTTGTGAATATGGTTGGGGGCTATGGAGGGGTGATTTTTGTCGGGCAGAAGCCAAGTTTATATAGGCTACCCGGTACTGTATATAGATATCTATATGCGTGTATATACAGGTACTGTACTTTACTTTGGGAGAGGATTCACGAGGTTAACCAATATATTGATTAGAAGTACAGTACAGCATATCATGACGATTCATCTTTTTAATTAAACATTTTTTTTTTTTTTTTTTTTTACTTTGGCGGTAATTTTGGCATCTTTAGGGTCTTATGCAAGCGGTCACGATAGCCAAGTTTGCTTCTAATTTAACCACTCTTTGGGTAGAGGGCAACCTTTTAGGTTAAATTTATAAATTACTATAATGGAGGTACAGTCGTCAGGATTAATTTATTTCATTTCCCCTGGACTAGGCGTTAGTAGCACTGCACGGTGGAGAGGTATGCCCTCTACCCCCTTTCCTTGTTGGTTCCATACCCCCACCGAAACCCTCCCCATGTTCTCTCCGACCCCAGAACTACACCCACCCTCCCTTCTCTCGCTCTCACCCAGCTACTTCTGGACCTCACCAATTTCACGTATTCTGAACAACTAATGAAGGAATGCAATGTACTGTAGAGTTAAGTATGAGCTTTACTAAATTTGAAAGCAAGAGAGAGAGTGAGGGGGGAGGGAATGTTCGACGCATCATCACCACCAGTCATCACTAACACTTATCACCACCAATCATCAGCACCACACTTATCACCACCACCACAATCATCACTAGGCTACTACAATAATGATTAGCCTATTTACTGTCTTCGTGGTGCAGTGCATAGTGTGTTGATTTTCGGTGTGAGCATCCTGGGTTCGAATCCCCAGACTGCCACATGTGTCTGTTAATTTCATTAATCGATTTTAGGAGTAGAGTTGGTTGGTGGAGAGAACATAATAATTTATATCTAGGAGTGTTAGCAACAGGACTGCTGAAGTTTTCTTAAAACTATACTTAGCACTAGTAAGACCCCATTTAGACTATTCTATTCAATTTTGGTGCCCTTATTACATAATGGCTATCGACCCTTTAGAGGCACTCCAAAGAAGAATGACAACAAAGATACATAATATGAGACATTTATCGTATGAGGAGAGGTTGAATGTTTTAGGCTTGCACTCACTAGAAAGACGAAGATGTAGGGGAGACATACAGTAATAGAGGTATTCAAATGGATAAAAGGTTTAAATAAGGGCGATATAGATGAGGTATTAAATTTAAAGAACGGTGACATAACCCGCTCAAATGGTTTCAAGTTAGATAAGTTTAGATTTAGGAAAGATATAGGAAAGCACTGGTTTGGGAATAGAGTTGTTAACATGTGGAATGCACTGCCCAGAACAGTAATTAGCTCAGAAACAGTTGAAAGCTTTAAGCATAAGTTGGATTCACATATGGGTGATATGGGCTGGGTGTGAATGAGAGCTGCCTCTGTGGGCCGCATGGCCATATGCAGTTTCCCGCGATCTTATGACCTTATGTTCTTATGTAATTGGGGTTGTTGTTGTTGTTGTTGTTCCCCAGGCTGTCTGGCCGAACAGCCCCAAGGTCTCGAGCAAGGCCAAGGCCATAAACGAGCGCCCCCACAAAACCTTCCCTGCTTACCACTAACAAAGCCCGGGTGACCGAAGCCACTCCAAGGCAGGGAGCTGAGGAGGGTGCGGAAACGCCCGGGAAACCAAAACCCCACCCAAGGCCCTGTGCCCCTCAGCAATTATAAAGGGAAAGTTGAGGGGCAAGGGAAAAATGTGACACTTTGGCTCCCAATCTGCCAACTTCTAGGTTGGCAGTAGGGAGGGCAATCCACGGAAAAGACGCCGTCACTTGAGATCTAGAATATATATAAGTAAAAGGAACAGTCAGAGTAAGCTATGGGTATGGCAGAGAACGCTCAGCTCTCACTCTGATAGACCAGCCCATCACCATGTAATTGGGGTTGGGTGTGACAGGGATCTGCTTTGTATTGTAAGGTACTGTAGTTTCTGTAAAGAGGCTCCAGCTTTGAAAATATTACTTGACTTAAACAGGCTAAATAATCCTGAAGGGTTGATAACCAATATATATGCCCTATTTTTACTAACTACCCCTCGGGCACTCTTACGCTCATCTATCCCTTAGGGAGGGCCTTATTTTAAAGTTCCCTTTCCCTCAGCACTTACGTTCACCTATACATTAGGGAAGGACTTATTCATTTTGTTACCTTACCCTTAAAACCTTGCCATAAGGTTATTCTATTTTATCAGGTATCTTGTGTTGTAACCAAGTTAAAGGGGGGGCGTCCACTATGGCTATGTAGCAATATGGGTTGAAACATAGCAGATTCTGTTAAATACTCCCCGAGTAATAGCAAGACGTAGAGTATCTACTCCACATAATACTATTGAAAGCTTCAGGCCTATGCAATCTTATTCTCTTGAGATAACTTTAAAGATAATTTAGATTCACACCTGCTAAGAACAGTTTCGTGTATAACCAAATAATCTCATTATACCTTTATTATATAATTATGTATTTCTACCCCTCATACCTGGTATATCCATATCACTATACAGTAACTTAACGTTAACCCTACTAGTAACGCTAGTAATTAGCAGCTTCAGGTTAGGTTTTGTTTATTTCATATTTGTAATGTGCAGGAGATGGTGGTCGAGAGATGTGTGTGAAATACTTCATTCCTTCATCAGGTGTTCAGAATAAATGTAATCGGTGAGGTGCCAGAAGTAGCTCCTAGCTGGGTAAGAGCGAGAGAAGAGCGGTGGGTGTAGTTCTGGGGTCGGAGAGAAAATGGGGGGGGGCTTAGATCGGGGTATGGAACCAACAAGGAAAGGGGGTAGAGGGGATACCTCTCTGCCGTGCAGTTTTTTTTTTCTATGTGATTGAGGGAGGCAAAAGGCAGAACTGCCTATAGCGAGTGCCTCCCGCATAGTTGAAAGAGTGACAGGGCCAAAATCAAGGGACGTTCGAGCCAAAATGCCTGGACACACTGAGTTTGAAGCAATTTAAGTCATAGGAAGAGGGAAAGACTGATTCTGGGAGAGAGTTCCAGAGCTCAGCTGTTGAATAGAAGAAAGTTTGAGAGTAACGTTTCACTCTTGGGTTGGAGAGTTGCACAGAGTAGGGGTGGGATTGAGTTGCAAGACGGGTACCACGTCGAGGTGGTATACACTGGGAAAGCTCTGAGGAACACTGATTATTATAGTAGCGATAGAATAGCGAGAGAGAGAGAGATTGATTGCAGAGAGTTGGTGAGTGGACGGGAGTTAATGATACGAAAGGCCTTCCTTTCAACTTTGTCTAGGAGAACGGTGTGAGAGGAACCTCCCCACACATGTGAACAATACTCAATACAAGGACGCACTATGCCCCTGTACAGAGCAAGAAGCTTTGTAGGGGAAAAGAACCCCCTAAGGCGGTTGAGCACACCCAGCTTCTGGGAGGCTGCCTTAGCAAGACTGGTAATATGGTCCTTCCAACTGAGAGCAGAAGAAAAGGAGACACCAAGAATATTGAGAGAAGATGAAGGATTGATTTTTGTATTGTTGAAGAATAAGGGATAGTCCGCTGGGAGTTCCTTACGGGTAGATAGATGGAGAAATTGGGTTTTGGAAGCATTAAAGGTAACAAGGTTTTCTCTGCCCCAATTGGAGATAGTATTTAGATCATAATTTAAGAGTTCTATGGCTTCATTACGTTTGTCGTTGAGGGATTGCTGGCTGGGGTGTTCTGAAAAACTAATGGAGTAGTGTAAGGTTGAGTCGTCTGCGTATGAATGGATGGGAATTGAGGTACAGTTGAGATCATTTATAAAAATTAGAAAAAGAATAGGAGATAGGACAGAGCCCTGAGGAACACCGGAGTTTATAGGGTGAGGAAGTGAACAATGGCTATGAAACGGCCGGAAAGGAAATTAGAGACAAAGGCACAGATGGAGGGATAGAAACCGAAGGAGGGTAGTTTAGAAATTAAAGATTTGTGCCAGACTCTATTGAAGGCTTTTGATATGTCTAGTGCAATAGAAAAAGTCTCGCCGAAGTCCCGAAAGGAGGATGACCAAGAGTTAGTAAGATATGAAAGAAGATCACCAGTAGAGCGACCCTTAACCCGGGAACTGCCGGGAGACTCTTAAGAGTTCCCCCGGCGGACTGCGGGAAGACTTAAGAGTAAGGGAAAAAAAACAATAATTTAAAACACCCCCCAAAAAAAAAAAAAAAAAAAAATGTTTTTGTTTTTTTGCCCCTGGGCCATGCCAAATATCACTCCTCCACCTCCCCTCCTTCCCCACTTTCCTCCCCTCCTTCAGTTATCACCTATTTTCCCTGTTATTCCCTTATTCTGTGGTCTATTTTTGTGCTAACATTAGCGAGTTGGTAGCAGGGCGTTGTCATCACTGTTACCAAGCGTGGGAAAGAGCGAGAGAGAGACTATTGCGGAACAGTGTCTCTCCAGACAAGGGGAGGGGTGGAGGGCAGGGAGGTTGCCTCAGCCATACATTATGTAACTCCCGGCCTGTATCGCCGATTTTGACCATCCAAACACTGTTTCCACTTGTTTTATTGTTGTAACGGGTTAATACCTTTATAATTAACCTATAATAGGCACATATGGATAAGTATTAATACTATTTATGGTAAAATAACTATGTTAGTGATGGGAACAGCTCAAATACGTCGGCACAGGAGTGTGGTGTCTCATACCCCCCATGCGCACTTCTTAGGTTAAGGAAGCCATACTGGCGATCTGAGAGCAGATTATGAGAAGAGAAATGCTTAAGAAATTTGGAAGCAAGAATAGTTTCAAAAACTTTAGAAAGACAAGAGATGAGAGCAATTGGACGATAGTTGGAGGGTTGAGAGCGGTCACCCTTCTTTGGGACAGGTTGAATGTGAGCAAACTTCCAGCATGAAGGGAAGACGTTAGAGGATAGACAGAGACGAAAGAGTTTGCCTAGGCAGGGAGTCAGCACGGAAGCACAGTTTTTGAGAACAACAGGAGGAACACCGTCCGGACCGTACGCCTTATTAGTATTAAGCCCAGAGAGGTTAGTGCTACTAACAGGGAAAATGAAACTAATTAATCCTGACGACTGTACCTCAATGATCGTCATATACAATCTTTATGACCCATAAATCACTTATAATAAGCAACCAATGGTATTTGAATTCCCTGGATGAAGTCCCACCTATTTAAACCAATCACCTGTCACACAGCTGCGCATATCCCACAACTCAATGTATTTGAGAAGGAAGGTTATGGCGAGGCACCGCGAGAATTGAAACTTTGGTCTCGGTCTCAAGTCAGCCACCCCCAGCAGTGGGGTATGTGCCATATATTTAGAACAAATTAGTAGTCTCTAGTAAGTACCACCCCCAGTCCCACCTATATCATCTATGTGGAAGGGAGAGACTGAACAGTTTTCAGCATTTAGGATTATCTGATTGCGAGAAGGTTACTTTAGTACCATAAAGTTTTTACTATTGTTGTTGTTCCCCAAGCTGCCTGGCCGAACAGCCCCAAGGCCCCGAGCAATTCCAAGGCCATAACCGAGCGCCCCCACAGAACCCTCCCTGCCGACCACAATAAAGCCTGGGTGACCGAAGCCACTCCATGGCGGGGAGCTCAGGAGGGTGCGGAAACGCCCGGGAAACCAAAGCCCCACCCAGGGCCCTGTGCCCCTCAGCAATTATGAAGAGAAAGTTGAGGGGCAAGGGAAAAATGTGACGCTTTGGCTTCCAATCTTGGTAGATTGGGAGGTCAATCCACGGAAAAGACGCCGTCACTTGAGATCTAGAAAATATATAAGTTAAAGGAACAGTCAGAGTAAGCTATGGGTATGGCAGAGATCGCTCAGTTCTCACTCTGATAGACCAGCCCATCACCACATGACTAGAACCCAATCCTCTCAGCATCAGCTAGGAAAGGCCCTAGAAAGCCGCCTTTGGCGGGGGGATAGCTCCCCTATTTCAACCCCTTTCGGGGTCGGGCACCCGCCTTTACTATTTACAGTATTACCATTAGAAAACTCCAACACCCAAGGAAAACAAAATGGAAACAAATGCAGTTGTATAGTATATTCACATGTAAAAAGCTTTAAATTAAAGGATTTACAGATACAGTACATTAAGTGAACATTTATCATCACAACTGGTCACACAGAAGTATTCAGCTACCAAGTTCTCGATATCAACACATGCGTCAAGGCACATACTCTATATCTACATGTTGCCAAGTAGTCGCCAACACTTCCAAGTTCTCGTCTTCATTATATCCGCACACCCACACACTTTGCCAAGTCGGCAACAAGTCCATGTCCTCTTGATATCCACACCCGTTGCCAAGTAGTCCAACACGTCAACATATTCTCCTCGATATTCACACGCCCAAGTCACTTAGAAGTCTCCAACACATCAACGCGCACATGTCCTTACAGTTCATAAGGTTTGCCATAGATCCTCCACGATTCACCACCACACCGTCTTTATTTAGTGTTGCAGGCAAGGCTCACCAAGTCGCCGACATCACATCAAATGGCCTTACAAAATGCTCAGCACGCCTTCGCTGAAAATCTTTGACCGTCCTGTAATAGGGAAAAAACAAAATTACCCCTGGGACAGCAGCAATTAAGGAGAGATTTCCACTTCAGTGATTATTTTCTGTAACCCTTTCTTTCCTCATGTTTAGCCTCATTGCTAACATTATTTTAAGAAGTCAGCCCATTACTTTGGCGATTATAAGAAATTTCCCACCATTTATCTCAATTTTTAAACTTTTCATGCCATTTCATCCACATATCCTTCCTAAACTGAATAAAATCGACTGAAATACACCATAAAACAGAAATTAAATGCATATTGGATCTTGAAAGAGTTAGAACTTGGAAACAAAACGATAGACTCTTAAAGCATTACCACTTCGAATCACCATCCAGCAGTTAACTTTGCTTACAATTAATAAGTTTATTCACCAGTTATTACCATATATTAATTTTCTTCCGAATTTTGGCATTCAATTGTCTTATAGCGGCTTTAAATTATCGTAAATTAATCTCCAAACCACCTCTTCAATGTTAAATGAATCTGAGAAGCAATGAATCACCAACTAATTGTAGTAATTGCCGACTTGCGAGTTTCGTTCTATAAGGAAGTTGGAGCTGTAGACATCGATATTTAACCGAATGACCAGCTAAAATACGATCGTAGTGCATTTATATAATACCTAAAATCCAATTCAACTTACTTTCTATCCATCAGAAACCTATTTTATTATTGTATTCCTGTTTATTATCGACTTATAAGGCTCCAACTTCCTAGCCTGAAACTCGCAAGTGGTCAATTGACCAACAAACCATATAATAAACCAAAGTGAATCCCTGAATTAATAATTTAGCAATCAAACTGTCATAATTTCCACATATGACAATAATGTAATAAATTATAAATGAAAATATAATAGAATTCCAACCATCTCACTAAACCCTTTTTACTCCACATAGGCCTATAATTCTTAAGCTGCACAAAATCATCTAAATATACCTATAATAATATACAATAAAATACGTCACCGGTACAGAAGGGGTTAAATTATACTCGATGATATAGCCTAACATTTGACTAATTAAAGCTATGATGATGAATAATTTGGGTAAATTTTGGGAAAACCGATATGTTCGAGGTTCGTGAAGCATTTATGGGCTTCACCAAACATGTTGTGTAGGGTACTGGCTCAAAAATCCTCTACTAATATATATTAATTAATATTTCACATTATCCTAATTATTTAATGTAGATACAGAAATATATAGTATATCAGATACCGTAACTAAATCATGATAAAATAGAAACAAAAATGTTCCACTAGAGGATTGCGAAGCATTGGAATAACTTTTAGTAAGAGATAACGGTCATCTATTTCTTAGGGCGCCATTTTGGTACGTAAAGAAGGCTAATATGGCTCATAAAGTCACTCAAGTGAACCAATATGGCGGAGGTTGGCCGATATTTGTAACGAGGATCTCGAATGTTCACTGATTAGCTCGATCTCTACATTATTACATTAACCTAATGAAACTTTAATCTCTTCACCACCATTACGTAATTTTCATCATATTCTGGTTACCATTAGACGATTTTGTATATTTTGCATCTACCTTTATATCCACATTTCCTAATATTCCGGCATTTTCTTCGCATCACATGGCATATTTTATGTATTCTTTGTTTCACTTGTTTTCGTGCATTTTTCTTTTTTGTTAGTGGTTACTGGGATCGAGACTGATTTGGCTCGAAGCAAGTGATTCGTTCAGTGACTCGCTTGACTTCTTGGTTCCGAGCCGAAGACGAGGGGCTGAACTTTTCATTCGTCCATTCTGGTGCTGCTCTCCACAAGGTAAGGACTGTGTGCGGTGTCTCGTGTTGGTGATGTATTTAGACTATTAGATTTTGACTACAACGGTTCATTTTCATTTAAATATAGACGATCATTTGTTAGAGGAACTGTTATGTTTAATATAGGCATTTAGTTTACCCGCTTGCTTGATAACTGTATGGCAAACTAGGCCATGCTGTATCCCGGGTTTTCAGTGATCGTCTGCTAAGGTGAAATTACGCTTTATAGTTCCCATCATAGGCTAACACGAGGTGATTAAGTTCAAAATTACGCAACTACATGAAAGTTTTCCTGTATTCCCTACATTTTAATTAATTTTATTTTATTATTTTTTTATTAGAAAGGGACAATATACAAATTATGCCCCCTCAGCTTATTCTATCAGACGGTAATGGCCAAATAGTTTATTATATAAAGGAAACTGGCCACATTTTCTTTACTATTATCTAGTTTTCATAAAATAAATTTAGTGATTGTAGGGTTATTAGTAACACCCATCGGAAATATCTTTGGTATTGCTGACTTTTAGGTACGATCGTGATTTTAGCACCTTTTTTGTAATCTTCAGAATGTGCAACACTGTCCAGTTGTCTTTTATTGGGAGCACTACAGCCAAGACTTAACATCGTGGACACTCCATACATACAAAGATAAGTAGCCTATAGGTCAGATTAGATGTAAGGTATTGACCATTTGAATTCAGTTCTTGTGGTGTAATTCGATTTACGTTGGGTAGATTTGATTTACGTTGGGTAGGTTAGTTAGTTTTAGGCACATTGGGCGAACGGAGGGGGGTCGACAGTAAACACGTGTGAGGATGGGGGTGCAGAGGTCGCAGGGAGCTCCCGTCGTATTTACCGAGTGTAGTGTTGCTGTGGTAGGTGAATAGATTCAATCGAGGTCGGTGGTTCGTGTGGTCATCACTGTAGATGTAGGTTAGGTCGGATTGTGGTTTGAGGTCGCAGTTTCTGGAGCGTTGACAACGTTGGATGGGAACTGCTTGGCCTAGGCCTAGGCTAGGCCTTGTGTGGCTAGCGCCGCACAAGGATATTCTCACCGTGAGGTAAGGGTGCTAACGTTTTTGTATTTCAACCACAAGCTATCCGGGCCATACTAGTCGCCATGTCTGGAAAAGGGAAGGTGAGTAGTGAAATGATGAAGTCGTATGATGGTAAGGGCGACGTGGTGGCGTGGCTAAAGAAGGCAGAGTTGGTGGCGAAACTCTTGAAATTTGACGACTTGGCTAGTTTCATACCACTGTACTTGGAGGGAGATGCGTTAGCCTTGTACCTCGAAATGAGTGAGGATGATCAATTAGATGCTAAGAAGATAAGTGCTAGATTGAAGGAGGCTTTTACACAGGGAATGTTTGAGGCATATGGAAGGCTAAAGAGGGTGACATGGACAGGTGAGGGGGTGGATGTCTATGCTAACGACATAAGGAGGGTGGCAGGGCTAGCTGGGTGGAAGGGAGAGGGCTGTGAAGCTAGCTTTTATAACTGGGTTTCCGGACAGGATATCGATGGAGCTGCAGCAGGTTAAGGACGTCGAGTCGGATTCGGTGAGCGCGAGTGAGTTAATAGTTAGGGCTAGAGTATTGGCGTCAGGAGGAAGCCGGGGAGTTGCAGCAGTTGCTACTGGGGGGCCGGAAGTGGAGGCAAGGTGGCAGGCTCCACGGGGTGACCCGAGTGGCAGGAAATGGGAGGCGCGTGGGTTCAAAGGTCGCTGCTTCAGATGTGGTGGCTCTCACATGGCAAGGGAGTGTAAGGAGCCGAAGCCAGCCATAACTTGCTATCGGTGTGGGAAGGAGGGTCACATAGCGAGCCGTTGCAACCAGGGAAACGGTCAAGGGGGAGCTGCTGCGCCGGAAGCTACCCCTTTAGTCGAGTAAAGTCGCTCCCAAGCTCCCTGCCAGTGGTGGAGGTACTGGTGGGGGGGAAAGGGGCAAGAGCCCTTGTGGATACTGGCTGTTCGACCACTGTGTTGGCCTCTCGTTTGGTAGGAAAGTGTGAGGGAGAGGACGCTAGGCTGGTCGGAGTCGATGGAAGAGGGATAAGGTGTGAGGGTGCCAGAGAAGTGGAGTTGACAGTGCGAGGAATCCGATTGCGGATCAGGGCCATAGTACTTGATACAGTAATTGATGGCATTGATGTAGTGATGGGGATGGATGTAATCAGCCAACTGGGTGGCGCTACGATTGTAGATGGAAGAGTACCGGTAACGTTTGGGAAGGTACCGGTAAGCCGTTCAACTGCCGAGAGTGGAGAGACCCAATGCGCTGTGGCCATAAAGTCGGAAGGGAGGGTTGTGAAGATGCCTGAGACTGAAGAGCTGAAAGATAAGTTCACAAAGGCAGCCGGGGTTGTTGAGCCAAAGAGAGGGGTGTCGAAGCCAGGAACCGAATGGGGGGCTGATCCATGCAAGATTGAGGATAAGGATTTTGTTGCGGTATTTGATGGTAGGAAGTGGGTAGTCGAGTGGTTGTTGAAAGGAGAGTTGCCTGTTTTGATTCTTTTGAAGAACAAAGTTGGTTGCTATGAACATGCTATGAAAGAGGGAGTGAGAGAAGATTTTGACAAGGAGGTGAAGAGGTGGATTGATTAGGGCATTCTGCTGCCATGGGGGGAGGAAGTGGGGAGTGGAGTGTTGGCGGTGGTTCAACCGACGAAAAACAAGGTACGGCCTGTATTGGATTTTCGTGAACTTAATACCCACGTGATGAGTCACACAGGCGATGACGTCGCGGATGTGTGCGGCGAGACACTCAGGGAGTGGAGGCAGATGGGTGGGGCCTCGACCATTGTGGATTTGAAGTCCGCTTATTTACAAATTCATGTGACAGAGAAGCTCTGGAAGTACCAGCTGGTGAGATACAAGGGGAAGACGTATTGCTTGACGAGGTTGGGTTTCGGGTTGAATTCGGCTCCAAGAATTATGGCGAGGATACTCAAGACAGTGCTGGGGAAAACGCATAAGATGAAGGCTGCCACAAATTCATACATTGACGATATACTAGTGGATGAGACTGTGGTGACGGCAGCTGAGGTTGTAGAGCACTTGGCTAGGTTTGGATTGGCCACAAAGGAGCCGCAGCCGTTGGAAGGGGGTGCGGCGTTGGGCTTGAGATTAGCGAGAGATAGAACAGGCGAGCTAGTATTCCAGAGAGGTAATGAGGTTCCGGAAATTAGGGAGAACTGGAGTAGGAGAGAGCTATTCTCAGCTTGTGGAAGGCTGGTGGGCCACTATCCCATTGCAGGATGGCTGCGGGTAGCATGTAGTTACGTTAAGAGGAGAGCGGAAGGTGCAAGATGGGAAGACAAGGTCGGAAAAGAGACGGTCACGATGATGCAAGATGTCATAGAAAGAGTGAGACGCGAAGACCCAGTGAGAGGAAGATGGTGCACTCCGAAGTCGGAGAAGGGGGTCGTATGGTGTGACGCAAGTAGTATAGCGACAGGCATGACATTGGAGATAGGTAATGTAGAAGTTGAGGATGCTGCGTGGTTGAGGAAGAAGCACGACTGCAGTCATATTAACGTGGCCGAGTTGGACGCGGTATTGAAAGGTATCAATTTGGCCTTGAAGTGGGGTTTGCAAGAGATCGAGGTTCGAACGGATTCTGCTACAGTGTTTGGTTGGCTGAAATCAGTGGTGACTGAAGAGAAAAGAGTTCGAACAAAGGGAGCCTCAGAACTGATTGTGAAGCGTCGTCTGGGAATTCTGAGGGAGTTGAAAGATGTGTACGGTCTGCAGTTGTGTGTAGTTTTTGTGCCATCAGAGAAGAACAAGGCAGATGCCCTAACAAGAGTAAAGAAATCCTGGCTCGGGGTGCCAGAGGGGACAAAGGAGGCGGCTATGGTGTGCTGCATGGGAGCACCAAGTGTAAAGGAGCTACATCAAATGCACCACATGGGAGTCGACAGGACGCTGTTTATGGCAAGGAAGGTCGACCCTGCAGTCACGAGGGACAACGTTCGAGAGGTGGTGAGACGTTGTGACAGATGTCAGTCGATCGACCCTGCACCGAGTGTACATGTGTCTGGGGAGATTAGAGTGGATAATGATTGGCAAAGGTTGGCGGTTGATGTGACACACTATCGGCAGGGGCTGTACCTATCTATGGTAGACTGCGGACCTGGGCGGGTGGCTATCTGGAGGGAATTAAGAGCAGAGAATGCGGAAGAGATTGCAGGTGTGCTGAATGAGATCTTCCTAGAGAGGGGCCCAGTTGATGAGGTGTTGATGGATAACGGTACTGCTTTTCGGTCGCAGGCTTTGAAGAACATGCTTGATAGGTGGAATGTCCGACGTTTCTTTAGAGCCGCGTATCGGCCAAGTGGGAACGGAATTGTGGAAAGACATCATCGGACAATCAAGGCGATGGCAGAGAGGGGGCAGGTAGTGCCTATGGAAGCAGTATTTTGGTATAATATGTCCCCTAGGTCAGGTCAGGATGAGAGAACTGTACCACAAAGAGCAGTATTTCAGTATGAATGGCGACATCCATGTGCAGTGCCGATGGCCATTGGGGGGGAGGAAGGGCCTGCCTCTATCCAAATTGGGGAGGAGACTTGGGTGAAGCCCCCAAATGCAAAGTGTACATCCCAGTGGGGGAGGGGTACTGTGACGGACGTGCATTCCAGGAATAACCTCAGTGTCGACGGGATGCCACGTCATATCTTGGACGTCAGAAGAGTGGTAGAGTCTTCAACTGATGATGAGGTGGGGGATGACGAGCAAGAAGAGGTAGAAGAAAACTAAGTGGCACCACGACGGTCGCAGAGAGAGAGGCGACGGCCAGGGTGGATGGGAAATTATGAGACGGGAAGTGATTGTGAAATGGAGTAGGTGGGATAAAGGGACTGCGCGATGTCCAACGTACCTTAGTAGTACTAGAGCGGTATGCCAATAGGTACGGTGGAAAACTACTATAATTTGTTGTTGTTTTTTTGTTAGATTGATCTTGAGATCAGGGGGGCGTGTGGTGTAATTCGATTTACGTTGGGTAGATTTGATTTACGTTGGGTAGGTTAGTTAGTTTTAGGCACATTGGGCGAACGGAGGGGGGTCGACAGTAAACACGCGTGTGAGGATGGGGGTGTAGAGGTCGCAGGGAGCTCTCGTCGTATTTACAGAGTGTAGTGTTGCTGTGGTAGGTGAATAGATTCAGTCGAGGTCGGTGGTTCGTGTGGTCATCACTGTAGATGTAGGTTAGGTCGGATTGTGGTTTGAGGTCGCAGTTTCTGGAGCGTTGACAACGTTGGATGGGAACTGCTTGGCCTAGGCCTTGTGCGGCGCTAGCCGCACAAGGATATTCTCACCGTGAGGTAAGGGTGCTAACGTTTTTGTATTCCAACCACAGTTCTATTAGGAAGTTGGAGCTGTAGCCATCATACCTCCATGGTAGCCATCGATGTTTAGCAGAATTACCGGTATAAATTAAAATGTAAAACTTGCAAACTAAACAAACTAAAATTGGGACAAGGACAATATAAAGTCAAATTAAATTATCAAAATCGCTATGTGGAAACAACGTTTACTAAAATGAAAATTATTAAATAAAAGAACACAATCCACCACATAGGGTGTACATTACTGTGAAGAGCAGTAATGTACTATTGAAGAGCCCCCGGACAGCATTTTAAGTTATTTTGTTCTTGGGTTTTTTTTCGATATAGGCCTACAGTAAAGTGTTGTCTTGGTTAAACTAGCAGGGGTGTGGGGGCGGTAGCCCCCACCCATAATACTAGGGTAGGCTAGGTTAGGGTTAAAAAGGCTGTCTGGGGTCTCTATTTTGTTACCGAATTACCAGCTATAATACGGGTTTAGCACATTCATATATAGCCTACATAAAACCCAAGTAGACATGCTCTTTAGCCACAAGGAACTTACAGTAGGCTATTATTATTTTGTATTAAATATCAATGTCTACAGCTCCAACTTCCTTAGACAAACTCGCGTGTGGTTGATTGAGGAATAAACAGTTTAGGGTGTCAAACTAATGTAGTAAATCATATATACTGTAAATATATATAAAATTGCATTGCTAAAATTAGGCCTATAGTTTTATAGTTTAAATTGTCTCTGGATGGGATAAAATAGCCCCACAAACATGCTATTTTACGTGAATTTTCCTGTATTCCTTCTCATATTCATTAGTCTTCAAAGTTACCTGAGCAGTTACCCCTTTTTTTTAATTTTCGAAGTGTTGTGAAAAGTTTAATGGGAAGCTTGTTATGCCCTGTTTTTCTACAGGTTTAACTTGGGTAATGTGAGTTCTGAATGACTGGGTATAGAAGGCTGCATGCACAATACAAGGTATGAGGAATAGAGAACACAAAATAAACACACAGTAACATGACACAAGTTCACGTTTATTGAAATAAAGAAATAAAGAGCATAGAAAGATAGTTATATTTGCACAAAACAAATGATAGAAGGGAACTGCTAGCATTTGCGGATTTGGATGGAGCCTAGTCTCCCACTTCCAACGTTCAGGTATATTCTTCTGATCACGGGTTTAATTAGCAAGTTTATATTTTACTGGAAGACCTCAATATTCGTATAATTCACTGTCACTGATTTTACCTCTTGCTGGCTGGTCGCGTGCCCACGTAGCAACTCACAGTTAGGATTAGACGCGTATATTATAGAACACGGAAATCTCTAGCAACCTCATGGGGGTACTGAACTAAGTTTGATATTCTTAAGGCAGAAATATGTAGAACACGAATCAGTGGGCGAACGTTAGATATCACTAGAGTTTTAATATCTGAATAAGGTAATTACGAGAGTCAAGGTCGCCTGTTAATAAAAAACACTGATCGCTTAGTACGTCCCAAATGGAATGGTTAAATATGAATTACACTGGGCAAGGTCTTAGCCACTTTATAGAAAGTTAATAGGTGCGTATCAAGCTAGTACTATAACACTTAGTACTAGTAACATGAATCTTGAATAGTATGGGTAGATCTGGTCCTGGTTATCTTGCTTCCGGTGATGTTGGGGGCTAACGACTGGTTCCTCGGCCGTCCAGATGGTCCAAAATGTAGGAAGTTCTCAAGTCGGATCTCTTGATGATCGTTGCTGGCTACACACTTATATACCCACGAATTTGTGTGAAGGTTATAAGGTGCACGTTAGGACTTGTACATGGACAGATGCTTCTATCAGTCTTCTCTGCCACGGAGTCTGCCGGATCTGGAATCTCTCAACTCCGGAACAACACAAGGGCAGAGCTAGAGGTAAACTGCAGGGTAGTGACCACTGGTTGGTGTCTAGCTTTCAACTGATTTGACTGGGGGCGGGAGTTAGATTTATAGGCTCGGTTCTGGACCCTGTAGACAGTAGGGATCTCGAGTCTTATGGACTTAATTGAGCTCTCAATAGATATGGGGACTAGGTAAGATGGTATTTACTGTTGTGGCACAGGGCGATAGGAAGCCTTTATATTTTCATATAACTGAGCCTTAGTAAGAGGTACTATTTTGGCTATACTGGACGTATTTAGGGGAGAGAGACTGGATCTACTTTGCGAGGAGGATGGGGACAGCTGTGATAGGAGCGTCTCTCTAGATTGTTCAATCTTCATTCTATGGTATAGCTAAGGTGCTAATTTAGTGATCAGAGCATGCAAGAAAGGTAAATGGTTTATTGTGAGGTAATAGAGGTTAGTAAAGGTGTTAGTCATTCATGGTTAGTTCATTGATAGGAAGAATTCCTGTGCTACCTGGCAATGACTCGAGAGTCAAAACAGGGGCCAGGTATACCTCCGCGGGGGTGGGGGTCTCCCTCCTCGGGTGGGCAAAAAGGGGGAGCTGGGCGCCCTCTCTGATATAGTCGTCCGGCGGCTGTGGCTAGGGGCTTGCCATATCACCAGTGTTTGTAATAACCCTCTGTGTATGAGACAGATGTGAGTGTCTTTAATACCAAAACCGAAGGTGCCTTAGCTAGCTGGTTTTACTCGGCTGGTTGTTAATTGTAGGGTTTGCTGGATATGGTGGAGACTGGGTTGCTAACTCTGCCACATTGATCTGGAAGTATGACAATAGAAGTTAGTTACTGGCGGGGCGGCTAGCCTCGCACCGACGACCATTGGGTGCAGGGTTGTGAATGTGTTGTAAGAGAATAGATGGCATGCAAGGGGCTAGTAAAGTTCTAATGTTGTTCTGGCCTACTAAGTGAAGGTAGGCTGGATAGGAGTATATATATAAAGGTTGGAGAGCGTTAGTAACGGACAATTCAAGGATCTTCAAGAGGTATGAGAGAGAGGCTAGGTCGGACAAGAGTCGAGAAGCGCGGGTGTCTTAATGAGAGGGGGGGGGGGGAGTTCAAGGGCTACAGGGAAATTTTGCCCCTAAGGTCCCTGGGCGTGGGGGTGGCATTAGGCTACAATTGATATGGAAGTTTGAAAAGGCAGTAGAATACGTTAGCCAAATGCTACCGGGGAATGCAACTATGGGGTGGTATATGAGTCTGGAAAAGATAGAGTTATGTGATCAGTCAGAGGGTTATGGATACTATTAGTTGGCCCTGGGAACTGCGTTTTCTATTAAATCTAAAATACCAACCACAGTGGCAGTTCGTAGGGGTACTTAGTTATTGTTTCGGGGTACTTATGACAGATACTGATAACCAGGTTATCTTATATAATCTCTGGTTGGGGTAAGAGGTGTAAGACACGAAGTAAATTGGCGTAGTGTGGACTGTGGATACGAAGGAGGCAAGGGGAAAACGTATGACAATTGTGGAAAGTAAATGGAAAAAGGTGAACACAATGGCGGATAAAAATACTTAACCTAAGGATTGCATACATAGATTTATGGGGCGATGGGTCTTCAGAAGCTTAGTCTGGCAAGACAAGATGTTAGGGAATGTTAATATTAATACTTAGTTACTAGAGGAGCAATGCAAGGGGCGACTGAGCACGGGTTACATATATCTATACTCGTCATGGAAAATAATATACGAGGTCTAGGGACAGCGTGGGTGTTTTAACTTCTAAGATATATAACATCTACTTCTCGGATGCAAGAACATACATAGATATAATTATGGCTGTCTGATGTGTTGGCATTGGCTCAACGTCGGGACAGGCATGGGTGTTTTTAATATGAATGTATATTCCTGTTCATCATCTTTGTAGTTAGAAGTGTAGGACACGAGGGGGTTAGTGTACGTGAGGTGTGGAAAATGGTCAGTTTTAGAAAAGGTAAATGGGTGTGTCCTGGAGCTGTTTAGCCCTGCGGGCTTGGGCTGTCTGAAATGGCTGGCTCGGTCAGCTGGTCCTTTCGTTCTGTGGACCTTTCCTTTGGTGTTTCTGTGTGGTGTTCGTTCATGGCTTCTGTGGTGGGCTTCTCGTTCTGGGGCATTTTAAAGCTGTTGGGAGTGGCTTTGGGAGTTATTATTTTGTAACTTAACCAACACAACTGACATATCAATGCTTAACCCGGGAGCTGCGGGGAGACTCAAGAGTTCCCCCGGCGCACTGCGGGGAGACTCTTATGAGTGAGTGAAAAAAAAAATCAACTTTTGACATCGAAAAAAAATATATATATATATTTTTATTTATTTATTTTTTTATTTTGTTTTGGCCCCTGGGCCATGCAAAATCTCAGTCCTCTACCTCCCCTTCTTCCCCACTTTCCTCCTCTCCTTCAGTTATCACCTATTTTCCCTGTTATTCCCTTATTCTGAGGTATATTTTCGTGCTAACATTAGCGAGTTGCAAGCAGGGTGTTGTCATCACTGATGGCAAGCGAGTGCAAGAGAGAGAGAGAGAGTATCGATCGACTGTGTCTCGGTGGCCTTGGGGGAAATTGGCGGGAAAGCAGATTGCCTCACCCATACATTATACAACTCGTGGGCTATATCTCCGATTTTGACCATCCAAACGCTGTTTTCACTCGTTTTATTGTTGTTTCAGGTTAATACCTTTATAATCAACCCATAATAGGCGCATATGGATAAGTATTAATGCTATTAATGGCACAATGAATATTTTAGTGACGGAAACACCTCAAATACGTCAGCACAGGGGGACGTTTCCAATTACCCCCATGCGCACTTCAGAGGTTAAGCAAGGGTCTGGGGGCAGCAGCCCCCAGGTTAGGTTGTTAGGTTAAGTTAATGACTTAATATGGTTTTCGGGGGCATGTTTTAATATTGCTAAATAATGGGTAAATATGCATTTGCAGAAGGAAGCAAGCCTTAAAACTCAATCAATGAAGGAACTGATGAGAAAAAAATATTATAATACATAAAACACAAGCGACTTTAAATACATAGGCCTATTTACCAAAAACCATTAAACATGGTTAGTAGGCCTACCCTGTATATTTAAGTTTATATTTCCTTTGACAATCTTATTTGTGATTGCCTGTGAAGAGTGCTAATTTTCAACTTCTATTTCACATCTAAATGTTTTAGGCGAACTATTTATCTTTAAAAACCTGGAAATTAGTTGGTCATAGTTAGGAACAGGAGAGATGGTATTTTTTTCTGGTCTCCTTTTGCCTCCCGTTTCTACCCAGTAGTTTTCAGTTTTGAAGAAGTTCGCTGCATTAGCCTAGTTTTGCTATTTTAAGACTTCGTGCCATTTAGATGTCTATTTTTATTCTGGCGAGCAATAGATCCTGTAGCTTTTGGAGGAAGCGGCCTTCGGCCGGGACATAATGTACAAATTTATATTTAACGCTAGACTGATCTAGCGAGTAAACTAATAAATCTACCAACAAATGCTTCTAAAGTGAACTGAGGGTTTCATAATTATGCACTCCCTGGTCAGGTCAACCCCACATTCTAACTCGCTGTATACTACTAACCTGGGTATCCTAACCTATACAACCGGTCATAACTATATCTTGTACTGTATAGCCCTAGGTTGTATACTAACATGGGTATCCTAACTTATTTAACCGGTCATAACTTTATTGTGTAGCCTATACACAGTAGTCTTGGGCTTTATATGATAACCTGGGTATCTTAACCTATAAAACCTGTCATAGTCGTGGTCTGTATCCTAACCTATAAAACTGGTCATAACTTTATCTTGTATAGTCGTGGGTTGTATTCTAACCTGGGTAACCTAACTTATACAACTGGTCTTAACTTTATCTTGTATAGTAGTGGGCATTATATTAACTTGGGTATCCTAACCTATACAACCGGTCATAACTTTATCTTTTATAGTCGTGGGTATAACATTGGTATCCTAACCTATAACTTTATCTTTTATAGTTTTTATATGCTAACCTATACAACTGGTCGTAACTTTATCTTAAGAGTCGTGGGCTGTACAGTATTCTAACATGGGTAACCTAACTTGTACAACTGATCATAACTTTATCTTTTATAGTCGTGGGTTGTATACTAACATGGGTATCTTAATTTATACAGGTTGATTATAAGGTTAAGAAAATAGTCTAATGGTAACCAGAATATAAAAATAGTAGTGCTGAAGGGTTAACTTATCACTAACCAAACCTAACTAAACTTTAACAAGGGTTTGATTTGACCAGGGGTAATTTAATTAGTGTAAGTTTTCATGTGGTCATTACTTCCTCTATGGAATGTACTCTCAATTTCATATGGGAGGGGAAATAAAATTTACGCAATTATGAATATAGCACTTGTCCGCAATTGTAAGGTCCCCTGAATAAGTTGAGAGCAAAGTACTTGCACATGTGAGACTTTTCCAGACAGTACATGGGTTTTCCCTACTGTTTTTAATGTGATTCATGCCATTTATCACAAATTGTGGAAGGAGTTGATACCGGGCGTACGTAGTGTAAACACGCAAGTTTATGTCAAAGAAGCGGGGTTGTGGGGGCGGCAGCCCCCACCCATTAATACTAGGATTGGTTAGGTTAGGCTAATGTCCTTTCAAAGGGGTATAGGTTAAACACCCAATAACACAACTCTTGCCTGAATTTTTGACGAAATTTCCCTTTTTGGCCAAACTCCATTACTCCAACAAATTCCTTAAATTGTTAGTAACTTAATCACCTAACCTGGTGCAGTATGGTCTTAGCATTGATTTAAAGGATGACAAAATGCCAATAATACAGTGGTAAAGAACTTTACGAAGGAATCGGGCCTGGAAAGCCGCCATTTAGGAAGTGAGACTGTAACACGACAAAAAGTCTTGACTTGTATTATTGTAACCTGCCTTTTGTCTCTTACGCATATTACAGGAATTCTGTATGGGTCATAAAGATTGTACAGTATATACAGTATATTTTGGAGATTGAGATCTCTCGCACATGTGAAAATCTGATACAAATCACTGAAATGTTAATATACCAGTACATAAACTGTAATCTCTGTTCAATATGTCTGATAACCAACTTAAATCTTATGGGGCATGGTTATTGTTGAAATAGGCCTATATAAAACTATTCGTCCCAAACCATAATAGGACTGAGTAATGTATAACCTTTGGCATTAATTTATTTGATTGGATTCAAGCAGACTGGGGGGCCTGATGCGCTCCCATTCACTCGCATTAGTGTCCACAGGTTTAACCCCTGTCCATCGGGGCCCAACTTGAGTCCGTATCGAAAAATCTGGAATATGTGGCGGGGCCCGACTTCAGTCTGTGTGCAATTTTGGCGCAATATTGGCTCTGAGAGAGAGAGAGAGAGAAGAGCGACGGGAGGAGCATAGGTTGCCTTATGACAGCTCGCCACGGCTGCCGTGGGCCTACTGACATTTACTCCACACACATCCACCCTCCCTCCCTCGCTACACACGTAATTATGTACCTAAATTACCGTATTTTAGCGATTTTGCCCTTCGGGTGCACAATCGTTGCGAGACAACCAGTGATCGTAGAAGGATGGTTTAGATGTCATTGGAAAGCTCAATTAACGCCCTTTCAGGGATACATAATTGTATTCTGCTCTGGCTCTTGTTTATGCATGAAAAAGAGATGAAACAAGGCCATTTATGGTAAAAAAAAAAAAACCCCACTGGGCGCGTAGTGGAAAAAAAACTGACGGGCCCGCTCGTAAGGTGTTAAGAGGCCTGTAAATTGCTTTAAATTGCCAGAATGTTCTGAACGGGTCCCGCAGCCAAAGGGTTAATGATTAAATACATATTTAATTCATAGCTCTGACCGAAGAAACTTTAATAAACTTTGAGAAAAATAAATGCATGTACTGTATATACTGAGGCACATGCCCCATTGCTGGGGGTGGCAGACTCAAGACAAAGAGTCCCCAAAAAAAAAAATTTAAGGGTTCAAATTCTCAGGGTCCGGGACCACTTACGCGTTCCCTCGCCCCTTACTGTTGCGATGTAGGAGAATTTTAAAAGGGGAGGATTCCTAGCCCCCTGCCCCCCGAAGGAAAAGTAAGACAGTAAAAGACAGAAAATTACATAGTGAAAAGCATTAATGAATAAATGTTGTCCACAGATGGCGATGGTGATATACTGGAGTTGGAACCAGACTGGGAGGACTTTTTGTCTCCACCTCGGGACTGTAGGCTATTTAGTAGCCTGTGACTCTTGTGAGGCCCTGAGATTATCAATTGAAGCTTAGAGATGTTGGGTGCTTTGTCGCTCTAGATGGTCATTTAATCACTGTTACTGTAAATATTTAATTTTCTTAATCTTTACACTTTAAATTTTAATCTTACAGGATGAACAGCTTGGTTGTAATATGTAATATTATGTAAAATTGCCATTTTATTAACTGCCATACGTTCGTGATATTTGAGATGTTTAAACAATAACAAACTTGATAAAAGTACTTTAAGTAAATACTTAGTCAAAATAATTAATGAATAAATGTTGTCCACAGATGGATATCCTGGAGTTGGAACCAGACTGGGGACGACACGCCTCGGTACCTTAATACAGTATACACGTCCCTTCCAAATACAGATAAGTAATTGTATTTGTGTTTACCTAATTGTATTTACCTAATTTTAGTTTACAAGAGTTGAGCTAAGCTAGTGTTCCGTCTGTCTACTTTCATCCAATTTTTTCTTTAAAATATCAATGTTCCTTGCCCCTACCACCTCCTCCTCCAGCCTATTCCATGCAGAAAAAACCCCATCCCCCCTTACGCATTTTGGCTCTAACGTCCCTTGACTTTGGCCCTGTCATACTTTCAACTATGGGGGAGGCACTCTATACCAGCAGTTCTACCTTTTGTCTCCCTCACTCGCATAGAAGAAAAAAAACAAAAAACACAGAATCAGTCCTGAGAACAGGACCAAGGTAGAAATAATGTAATGGTTGCCTCGTCCTATGGAAACTTATCCAGGCGGTTCATTTGTGGCCATCTCTTTGGGTATTAAGGCGGCTGGCTGGCTTTTTCTGGACTTTCTCCTTCATGTTTAGCCCCATTAGTTCTGAAATTTTATAACATTTGGCAATTTTAAATCATTAACCCAGTTTCTTTGCGCAATATTCGGACCTTTCATGCAATTGAGGTAATTTTTTTATATAATTAATATTTTGTCATTCCCCAGCCAGGGCAGGACAAAAAATACACTTTAATGGCGTGAAAGGTCTTAATATTGACAAACAAAAGGTTTAAAGTTATTAAAATTGCTAAACCAGTTGGCATAGTCCCAAGATTTCTAAACTAATGGGGCTAAACATGAGTGAGACGGGGGCCCAGGAAAAAACAACCATCCCCCCTTTAGCATTTTGGCTCTAACGTCCCTTGATTTTGGCCCTGTCACTCTTTCAACTCTGGGGAGGCACTTGATACAGGCAGTTCTACCTTTTGTCTCCTTCACTCGCATAGTAGTTTTGCCAACCTCAATACCAATGAAACTTAATTATAAGGTTTACAGTTGTCCCATGCCAAAATGCCACACCAACGGTCTTTCACCGTTTGCGATATTGTATAGGTTGGGGCATTTACTTGCTATGTAGCGGACTTTACTTAGTAACCCTGCATTAAAGTGTGGTTTGAATAGGTACCTTTTTATATTCTATTACTGGTACAAATGTTAGTTTGCTCCCTAGACCTCTAAAGTTTAAAAAAAATGCCCCCTAGACCCCCCATCAAAATACATTTTGAAAGATTGTAATTTTCTAATTGGATGCATTTCAAAACTTATTGAATGTACTGTATATTTAAATTGCTTTCATTGATTAAACATTTATTTCATATATGCAGCATTTTAAGTTCAATCTGCTGAGAATTCAAATGAAAAATCAAACTATTTTCTTAATGGCCAACCCTGACCGTAAGCATTTTCCTCACCAGACTGCTGACAAGGGTGGCTGCGGATGTCGGGGGCATTGGCCCAGGGGCTGATTTCCCTCACCCACTCATAGTCCTGGGTCAAAGCAACTGGAGCGGCTTTGGTCTACCGTACTCAGGACTGTTCGGCCAGTTTGGGAAACTACAAGAACACGAACCAGCCAGACCACAACCCTTCATAAAAGATAAGTACTGTAGTCCTACAGAAAGTTATTGTATATTGTATTTTAACCTTGGAGGATAAAAACCTTTGCTTTCTGTGGCAGACTACTGAAACCATATTTCCCTATTTCCAAAGTAATGATTATCATAACTGCTTCATATTAGATGGTACTTTGCAATAAAATTAGCCTTAAAATAACTTTATTATATAAAGTTTAAATATAACTTGGCCTGCAATAATGATGTACGAAGCGTTTAGTGTTCCACTAAAATTTACTAAATTATAGTAACTTTTACAGAATTTTAGCTTTCAAAATAGTAAAATTTACAGTAATTTTGTTAAAAATATATTTTGGCATTTATTTTAGTTATATGAAGTATAGTATGTATGTCTATACTCAGGCACATACCCCATTGCTGGGGGTGGCCGACTCGAGACAGAGCCTGAACAGAAACATTTAAAGTTGTTACTGTATTCTCAGTCCGGGACCACTTCCGCGTTCCCTCGCACCTTTGTCTCGTCTAGTAGGAGGATTGTTGGCTCCCTGCCCCCTAAGTTTTGGATATAATAGCTTACAATAATGAGAAGCGTTGTTTGGGAAAGAGTTATGTTCCTAGGGTTTTTCTCGGGAAGCATGTGTGGGGTCGGTTGGATATATCTGAACAGAATACAGTAGTTAGAACGATTGTACTGTACCTTAACCCTGTGAGGATCATTTTGAGTTTCTTCTGGATATTAGTCTATTTTACTTTTAACTGTCTTGTGGTGGATTGGTTTTTTTTATTTAAATTTTATTGTAATAAGTATTTTCCACATAGCGATTTTGAGAAGTTGTTTTGCGTTTATCTTGTCCCCGTTTTGGTTTGTAGCCTATATCTTGAACATTTTAAGATATAATTGATAATTTAATGGTTAGTGAACAGAATTGTGGCGTGATTATCCTAGGTTCAAATCCTTGGTGTACCACATGTATTAAACGGTTTCACTGATTTCGTTAATTAGGTTTATTTTAAAGTAATTGGTGGATTGGTGATATGAGTTCAGGTTAGGGTAAACTTGTGAGGGCTAAAAAGTTCATGGGAAGAGTTTTTACCTCTTTGATTCCCAGACATCCTTCCTAAATTGCATAAAGTAGTCTAATGATAAAGAATAGTGTAAAAATTAAAGTTAGATCCTCAAGGGGTTAATTAAGTAATTACTGTATAGGCCAAGAGTAATTAGTGTTTAAAAATCTTACGGTCTTGATTGCGTAGTGCGAGGAATTTCTATGAGCATCCTGAGTTAAGAGTCCTCGGAGTGCCACATGTATTTGTCGATTCCATTAATTGAGTTTAGATGTGAAGTTGGTTGGTGTAAAAAACATAATTCATTTAAGTTCATTGGAGGTTATTGGTGTTGGGGTGAAATTAATAAAAATAGAATACAGTATCACTTCCACTCCCAGGTCAACCCCAGCTCCTAACCTAACTCAAACTAACATTCCTAACTTAACCATAAATGCACATAAACTGACTAATCTACTTATGTACGGTAAAAATCAATAGTTCAACAATAAACTTGCTCATGAATGGTTTGTAATAGCTTTTGACTAAGCTAGTACTATTTTTATCACGGTATTGAGTTAATGCAACTCTGAATTTTGCACAAATGGTAGATACCTGTGAACTATTGATTTTGGCTGGATAAAGTACACTAAACCTGGACAAGGGAAGAGTTGACCGGAAGTGTAATTGCTCCTAACGAGTCATTACCCAAAGGAATTATATAATCTTGGACAAAAACTATTTTATGTATATACACTCGGTATAACTTTATGCAGAATATATTCAATCTTTTCAATCTTTCTGAAGGCTTGTGTAGTGATTAAAACTTATATAATGGTTAGACCCTGAGTAACTCTAAAACAGCCCCCGCACATCATGCTACCCGCGAACAGCCCTCTTGACAGATCTCTCTTACTTGAGGCAGCCCTTGACAGGGCCGCCTAGAAAGCAGCCATATAAGACTTGAAACTGTAACCACATTCCCTGTGGACAAAATTCTTTAAACTGTTATGTACTGCGCTGTATATGTATTTACAAAGATTTTTCATGAATTACAAATGATAAATCCACTTTTCTCTATTGACCAACCCTGACGGAACAGATTTCCTTAACAGGTGGTGCGGCCTACACTAACCAACCGCACTGATGATCCCCCTCCCTTGCTGCCCTCTCGGATGGATCTCTTCCAGGGAGTCAAAAGTAAAGCAGTTCTTTCAATGTCTTTTTTTTATTGTATATACAGAGATGAAATTGTGGTTTATAGTTCAATTTGTGTTAGGTGATATGGCCAAAACAATACTATTTCATGATTATTTTCTATTTAATGATAATTTTCTTGTAATCTTGGTTATACTAATTCTTCAAACAAAATTGCTCCAGTTTGACACCCTTATCTCTTCTCCCCCTGGCTTCTTCGGGGGCAGAGCATCTGGGTCAGCTTTGATCTACCGGACTTGAGGCGGTTTGGGGAACTAAAACGACCGGACCACACTCCTTCATCAAAGATAAGTAGACCTTTAGTACGGTCGCGCTAATAAGTCCTGTCCCAGCTGTCATTACGTTTGGCTTGCTCTGTGCTGTATTAATGTCAGTCAGATGTCCTTCAGGGGAGGTTTTTATGCATTTGTTAATCAATATATTTTCTTTAGTTTCCTCAAGACTTCAATTGAGCTTAGAAAAAATATCTAAACCCCTCTTAGAGATCTACAGTACTTGTAAATATTTCGGTAGAAGAATGTCCTGGCCGAAGGCCACTTCCTAAAATACAGGCTTGCTATTGCTTGCCAGGAAAAAATACACATACGGCAGTCTTAAAATCGCCGAAGTAATGGGGCGAATGTCTTAAATCAAAACTATGTATGTATTTATTATGTTAACTGTTGGTGTAATGGTTTAGATGCTTATGTTGTGGGTGTGGTGTCCTGAGTTCGAATCCCTGGAGGACCATATGCTTTCATTATTTTATTAAAAGTACATTGGGATTTGTAATGGATTTAGTGTTGCTTAAACTGAAATAGTGGAAATGGTAATTTTATAAAAGTAATTTAGATCTAGTCTTATTTATTTTTGCACAATCTCGTAATGTATGTATATACCGAGGCACATACCCCATTGCTGTGGGGTGGCCGACACGAGACAGAGCCCGAAGAGAATCCACATTTAAAGCTCCTATTTTCAGGGTATTGTTTCGCATTCACTCTATAGTTAGTCATTATAATCAAATTTATCGCTACTAAAACAATCTGCGACCGGATTTAGGAGTTTTGTATGATTAGTACATGCATATATTTAAGTACTGTACTCTATATATTTTAATTTGGTTGTTCTTGTTCCTCAGGCTGCCTGGCCGAACAGCCCCAAGGCCATAACCGAGTGCCCCCGCAGAACCCTCCCTGCCTACCACAATAAAGCCTGGGTGACCGAAGCCACTCCATTGCGGGGAGCTGAGGAGGGTGCGGAAACTTCCGGGAAACCAAAGCTCCGCCCTGTGCCCCTCGGCAATTATAAGAGAAAGTTGGTTGGTTGCTATAACTTTTTTCTATTTTATCTATATACTAGGGCACATACCCTGTAGCTGGGGGTGGTCAACTAGACAGGTTAAAAAAAATGTATATGCTACTTAAATTTTTTTAATAAATTTTACAGATTTGAAGTGAATTACACGAAGCGGAGTCCTTTCATTGTCTTTTTTATTGTATATACAAAGATGAAATTGTGGTTTATAGTTCAATTTGTGTTGTTGTTCCCCAAGCTGCCTGGCCGAACAGCCCCAAGGCCCCGAGCAATTCAAAGGCCATAACCGAGCGCCCCCACAGAACCCTCCCTGCCGACCACAATAAAGCCTGGATGACCGAAGCCACTCCATGGCGGGGAGCTGAGGGTGCGGAAACGCCCGGGAAACCAAAGCCCCACCCAGGGCCCTGTGCCCCTCAGCAATTATGAAGAGAAAGTTGAGGGGCAAGGGAAAAATGTGACGCTTTGGCTTCCAATCTTGGTAGATTGGGAGGTCAATCCACGGAAAAGACGCAGTCACTCGAGATCTAGAAAATATATAAGTTAAAGGAACAGTCCGAGTAAGCTATGGGTATGGCCGAGATCGCTCAGCTCTCACTCTGATAGACCAGCCCATCACCACATGACTAGAACCCAATCCTCTCGGCATCCGCTAGGAAAGGCCCTAGAAAGCCGCCTTTGGCGGGGGGATGGCTCCCCTATTTCAACCCCTTTCGGGGTCGGGCACCCGCCCCAGTTCAATTTGTGTTGGGTGATATGGCCAAAACCATAATATTTCATGATAATTTTCGTGTAATCTTTGTCATACTAATTCTTCAAACAAAATTGCTCAAGTTTGACACCCTTATCTCTTCTCCCCCTGGCTTCTTCGGGGGCCAAGCATGTGGGGCAGCTTTGGTTTACCGGACTCGGGACGGTTTGGGGAACTAAAACGACCGGACCACACTCCTTCATCAAAGATAAGTAAACCTTTAGTACGGTCGCGCTAATAAGTCCTGTCCCAGCTGTCATTACGTTTGGCTTGCTCTGTGCTGTATTAATGTCAGTCCGATGTCCTTCAGGGGAGGGTTTTATGCATTTGTTAATCAATATATTTTAATTTCCTCAAGACTTCAATCGAGCTTAGAAAAATCACAGACCCCTCGTAGAGATATACTGTACTTGTACATTTTTCGGTAGAAGAATGTCCTGGCCGAAGGCCATTTTGTAAAATACAGGCTTGCTATTGCTTGCCAGGAAAAAATACACATACGGCAGTCATAAAATTGCCGAAGTAATTGGGCGAATGTCTTCAATCAAAATTTGTATGTATTATGTTAACTGTTCGTGGTGTAATGGTTTAAGTGCTTATGTTCTGGGTGTGTTGTCCTGAGTTCGAATCCCGGGAGTACCAAATGCTTTCATTATGTCAATATATCCATTTAGATTGATATTCAGATCAAATAGACTAGCCTTGATGGTGTAATAGTGTTTAAAATCTGTACTGTATGTGGTAACCCAGGTTCGAATCCCGGTGGATCATATGCTTGCTTTCATTAATTTCATTGGGACGTTTGGTGTTGGAGTGATTTTTTTTGTTTTAATATACAGTATGTAATTTTATTAATATACAGTATATATAGCCGATTTTGTTTGAACATAATTGTAAATTGGATTGTTCTTTTATTTATAAATTATTTTACTTAATCATTGTTTCCACATAGCGATTTTTATTAGTTTTTTTCTTTTTACCATGTTCGTATAAGTTTTGGTTTGTTTATTTTGCAATTTTTTCTTTCTTTCATTTAGAAATTATTTTACTTAAGCGTTGTTTCCACATTGTGATTTTGAGTAGTTTTGTCTTTTTACTGTGTTCGTATAAGTTTTGGTGTGTTTATTTTGAAAGTTTTACATAATTAATCTATTTGCATAAACTCTAAATAGCTCACGAGTAGCTATGCCTTCTAATTATTAGATCAATTTATTAGGCTACCATCAATTCCAACCTCGGTCAGTTTAATCCCAGCTCCTAACCTAACTCAAAGTAACATACCTAATCTAACCATAACAAACTTCTTTAGTCTATCCCATCTAATCTATCTTAACTCAAAGTAACATGCCTAATCTAACCATAACTAACTTTAGTCTATCCCATCTAATCTGTTTCTAATCTATCTTACGGGATGTAATCTAACTTACGGGATCTAATCCAACTTACGGGATCTAATCTAACTTACGGGATGTAATCCAACTTACGGGATGTAATCCAACTTACGGGATGTAATCCAACTTACGGGATGTAATCCAACTTACGGGATGTAATCCAACTTACGGGATGTAATCCAACTTACGGGATGTAATCCAACTTACGGGATGTAATCCAACTTACGGGATGTAATCCAACTTACGGGATGTAATCCAACTTACGGGATGTAATCCAACTTACGGGATGTAATCCAACTTACGGGATGTAATCCAACTTACGGGATGTAATCCAACTTACGGGATGTAATCCAACTTACGGGATGTAATCCAACTTACGGGATGTAATCCAACTTACGGGATGTAATCCAACTTACGGGATGTAATCCAACTTACGGGATGTAATCCAACTTACGGGATGTAATCCAACTTACGGGATGTAATCCAACTTACGGGATGTAATCCAACTTACGGGATGTAATCCAACTTACGGGATGTAATCCAACTTACGGGATGTAATGTAACTTACGGGATGTAATCCAACTTACGGGATGTAATCCAACTTACGGGATGTAATCCAACTTCCGGGATGTAATCCAACTTCCGGGATGTAATCCAACTTCCGGGATGTAATCCAACTTCCGGGATGTAATCCAACTTCCGGGATGTAATCCAACTTCCGGGATGTAATCCAACTTCCGGGATGTAATCCAACTTACGGGATGTAATCCAACTTACGGGATGTAATCCAACTTACGGGATGTAATCCAACTTACGGGATGTAATCCAACTTACGGGATGTAATCCAACTTACGGGATGTAATCCAACTTACGGGATGTAATCCAACTTACGGGATGTAATCCAACTTACGGGATGTAATCCAACTTACGGGATGTAATGTAACTTACGGGATGTAATCCAACTTACGGGATGTAATCCAACTTACGGGATGTAATGTAACTTACGGGATGTAATGTAACTTACGGGATGTAATCCAACTTACGGGATGTAATCCAACTTACGGGATGTAATCCAACTTACGGGATGTAATCCAACTTACGGGATGTAATCTAACTTGGGATGTAATCTAACGTCTAATTTAACCTAACTTATCTATTCTAACCTATCTAATCTTACTCTAGTGTACAGTCAAAATAAATGGTTAATGTAAAAGATGGCTCATAAACTTAAATGATCGGTTTTCCTTGCCAGATAAATTTCAAATAGCTTCGGACTAGTACAATTTTGATAGCTTATGTTGCAATATAAAGTTAATGCCTATTTTAAAGTTTATATCAATCTGCCTTTAGAATACTATTTTATTTAAAAGAATTAATTTGCTAAAGAGTTCTTTCCAAAGGTGATTTTGATGAAGTTCTTTTGTCTTGATAACGTAATGTATAAATGCGCGGAATTTCGGTGAGGGTATCCTTGGTTCGAGTCCTTGGAGTGCTACACGTATTTGTTGATTTCATTGAGTTTAGAAGTAAAGTTGGTTGGTTAAAAAAAAATATTAATTTATATTAGTGTTCTCTTTTTGCATATTTTGAAAGTTTTAAAATATATTTTTCACAATTTATGGCTACTAAAGAACTGATTCTTTTGGCTGTACCAACTGTAATTTAATTTTCTTAACTAATCGTGTGCTGAGTTGACCGGGAGTGAAATTGATACAGCTCGTCTTTATCATAAATGGAGTTTAACTTGCTCATGTAGTAATGTATACCCTATGTGGTGGATTGTGTTCTTTTATTTACAAATTATTAGTTTACTAGAGCGTTATTTCCACCTAGCGAGTTTGATTAGTTTTGTCTTTTTACGGTGTTCATATAAGTTTTGGTTTGTTTATTTTGCAAGTTTTAAATTATAACTATAGTTTGTCCAAAGGTATCCTAGTCTGCCTACATTTATGATTAAATATTTTCATAGGAATTTGTAAATGTTGAGTATTTATTACGGTAAACCTTAAACTATTTTATCTAGCTAAAGGCCTCGCATGTGAAGATCATGAAAATAGTATTAAATAAGGGATTTTGCTGAAGCTTTTGTTCCCACATAGCGATTTTGATTCGTTCTTTTGCCTTTATATGGTCTTTGTCAAAGTTTTAGTAAATTTTTCAAGTTTTAAAAATTAATAACTCCCTCATTCAGATGTATTTTGTTTATTGATTGTACTATTTGTACTAGTAGATTTAAAAGTTATTTACATTTTCTGAATTAATATACAGTACTGTACTTAAAATTTGTGGTGGAAATTTGAACTTAGAAGTTATAAATGCAGTTTTCTGAATTAATATACAGTACTGTACTTAAAATTTGTGGTGGAGATTTGAACTTAGAAGTTATAAATGCAGTTTTATATGTCTTTTATTTATATATTTTACTGAAGGGTTTTCCCACCTAGCGTTTTCGATTAGTTATTTTGTCTTTTTACTGTGTTCGTATAAGTTTTGATTTGTTTATTTTGCAAGTTTTAAATTATAATTGCTAAATAGTTATTTCCACATTGTGATTTTGATAATTTCTCGTTTCTTTATATTGTCATCCCTGTTTTAGTTATATAATTATCAAGCTATACATTATTTCATAAACTTTATATTTTAGTAAGTTGTTTCCACATAGAGATTTTGATAAGTTAATTTAACTTTATATTGTCTTCGTCCCAGTTTTGGTTATAGATTTAGCAAGTTTGACATTATAATAGACACTAACCTAAAATCTCTTCCTCAACAGATGGTGACTTACACTAACCAGCTGCCTTGTGTGGGCCACTCGGATTTCTGCTTGTGTTCTTATCTTCTAATCCACCATAAAAGTTAAGTCCTCCTACAGTATTAGTTTAGTTCCCTTAACCTCTGAAGTGCGCATGGGGGTAATTGAAAACGTCCCCCTGTGCTGACGTATTTGAGGTGTTTCCGTCACTAAAATATTCATTGTGCCATTAATAGCATTAATACTTATCCATATGCGCCTATTATGGGTTGATTATAAAGGTATTAACCTGAAACAACAATAAAACGAGTGAAAACAGCGTTTGGATGGTCAAAATCGGAGATATAGCCCGCGAGTTGTATAATGTATGGGTGAGGCAATCTGCTTTCCCGCCAATTTCCCCCAAGGCCACTGAGACACAGTCGATCGATACTCTCTCTCTCTCTCTTGCACTCGCTTGCTATCAGTGATGACCGCACCCTCCAATCGGATTTCTAATGTTAGCACGAAAATATACCTCAGAATAAGGGAATAACAGGGAAAATAGGTGATAACTGAAGGAGAGGAGGAAAGTGGGGAAGGAGGGGAGGTAGAGGACTGAGATTTTGCATGGCCCAGGGGCCAAAAAAAAAAAAAAAAAAAAAAAAAAAAAAAATAACAAAATATTTTTTTTTCGATGTCAAAAGTTGATTTTTTTTTTCTCTGACTCTTAAGAGTCTCCCCGCAGTGCGCCGGGGGAACTCTTAAGAGTCTCCCCGCAGCTCCCGGGTTAAGGGTTTGTGTACACTCTGATGCTATAATATCTAGCCCACTCCTAAGAAGTCTTAGAGCCCTGAATTATATTTTCCTAGTGTTATTTCCATTTAGTGATTTTGATAGATTTCTTGTTTATATTGATATCAGTTTTAATTTATTTTGTTTATTGCCGTCCCTGTTTGAATTTCTTGTTTATATTGTGCCGTCCCTGTATTAATTTTGTATCTATTGTAGTAAAGTTATAATTTTGTTTTATATTGTAGCGTCGGTTATAATTTCTTTTTTATATCGAGTCGTCTATCTATGTATCTATTGCCTGACGCCGTGATCGCCAATGGGGTGGCCACGAACGAACCGCCCCCATGCACCTCTGTCCCCAGTCGGTCAACGCCCCTCCCCCCAACCAGCACCGCCTTCGTTCATATACTTCCTCACTCCATCCTTCCACCTCTCTTTTGGTCTACCTCTCCCTCTGTCCCTCCACCTCGCTCTCGTATACCCTCTAAGCCATTCTCTCGCTTCCCATACGTTCCATTTTAATTCTTACCATCCTATAGTTTTAGCAATTTTAGAGTGGCTGTTTCTCATTCATCGTCGAGGGAAAAAAGAGTGGATTTTTGTTGGGTCCCTGCGCATATTGGTGTCAAAGGTAATGAAAGGGTGGATGCTTTGGCGAAAGCTGCAGCTTTGAGACCTTCAAATGTAAATTACCCTCTGCCTGCTTCAGATCTACGTACTCCTCTCATGTTTGCTGTTAGTGCTTGTTGGCAGGCACGGTGGGATTGTGTTACTATTAATAAGCTCAGGGAAGTTACCAAATTAGTCTCGCCAAGAGCTTGCCCTACCATTCCTCGCAAATTGGAAACTGCTTCGGCTCGCCTCCGCATTGGACATACCAGGCTCACACACGGTTTCCTTATGTGTGGAGGTGTACCGCCATTCTGCGATGACTGTCTAGTTCCCCTTACTGTCCGGCACTTGCTGGTTGAGTGTCCCAGTTTGGTTGAATTCCGTCGGAGGTTGCTTCTTCGGCACCGGAAGACAGATGGTACTTACTGTCTCTCTTCGGTGCTTGGAGGGGAGGCTGGTTCCCCTGGAGACTATTTGTTTTTATTTTTGAAAAAGGCTGGCCTCTTTCAGTTTTTATGATTGCATCGATTTTACTCTTGATATCTAATTTAACACATGTTGTTTTACGATTTTAGTTTTAATTTTCTGCAAATATGTTAGCTTGTTCGGCGCCATATGACCTTGTTGTTGCGGTACCAAGATTTCTATCAATAAATACAAATTCCCATACGTTCCATATGGCCGAACCATCTCAAATTGTTCCTTTTCACACACTTTCCAGCACATCTACATCCACACCACACCTCCTTACTTCATTAGTCTGTCTATCCCTCCATGTAACTCCGCACGCACTTCTTAAGTAATTCATTTCCACTGCTCTCGCTCCGTCTGAGTCTCTCAACCAACGTCCATGCTTCGCTTCCGTAAGTCCGTGTCGGGATTACCACATTGTCATGCAAGGACTTCTTCACTTCCATATTGACCACCCTATTTCTTGTTACTGGTTTCAGCGTTCCTACAACCCTCTTCCCCTGTTGTACCCTCTCCCGTACTTCTTCATCCATATTCCCATCTTTACTTAATCAAACAGTGCGAATCTCTGCCTATCATCTGAGGAATATTGCTTTTGTGAGAAAATATCTGGATATTAATATAACCAAAATGTTGATCCACAATCATGTAATTAGTAAATTAGACTATTGTAATTCTCTATATTATCGACTACCAAATTACTTGCTACGAAAACTACAACTTATAATGAATAGAGCAGCAAGATTAATAAAGAGTTTACCATTCCGTGCGAGTATAACGCCGGCATTAATTGACCTGCATTGGCTGCCGGTGAAAGCGAGGATCCTATTCAAACTGTGTGTTATAGTGTATCAAGCTTTGAACTTTGGAAAGCCGGAATATGTGAGAGACTTATTGGAAGACTTCAATGTTGGCACTGATATGATGCTGAGACATGGCAACGTGCTGCATCAATTGAATGAGCCACGGTGCAATCATGAATTTGGATTTAGGGCCTTCGAAAAGAGTGCACCGAGACTATAATAATCTACCAGTTAATGTGAAAAGGTGTGCGAACATAAAGGCCTTTAAAAAGTCACTTAAAACACATTTGTTCAGGGAGTGTTATGACTTAGAAGATGGCACTGTGAGACAAGACTACAAGTGCTAGATGGTTTAAAGGGCAGCTGCGACGAGCGTCACATCTAGTGACTGAGCGCGGCTGAGAAACTCTACACCAAGTAACAAGTAAGTAAGTAACTTAACACACTGCCCAGATACTTAAAAGAGTTGACGATCTCCATAGCCTGACCGTTCAGCTTCACCTCACACTCTGTGACTTCACCCCTTTCGAAGACCATAACCTTGCTCTTCCCCGCATTTACATTCAAATTCCGTTTTTCGCACACTGTTCCAAACTCATTTACCAGACCCTGCAACTCCCATTCATTATCACTCATCAGAACTGTATCATCCGCAGTTTAGGTAGCTTCCACTCCATTCCCTCCCTTTTCAGCGATACACCAACATCCACTGCTCTTGATAGTATTTCTTTCATGACTCCATCCATATATATATATATATACAGTAAACAACCACGGGGACATGACACACCCCTGTTTCAAACCAACATTCAGGTCAAAGAATTCGCTCTGCTCACTCTCCACACGTACTGCTGCCTTTCCACCCTCATACATGCTATTCACTGCTTTCAGCAACTTGCCATCTACTCCGTGTATTATAAGTACTTTCCACAAACTTCTCTATTGTGTCGTCAGTGTATTAATTTGTTTTGTTTATATTGTGCCGTCCCCGTTTTAATTTCTTGCTTATATTGTGTCCCGGTATTAATTTATTATTGTGTCGTCCCTGTTTTGGTTTGTATAATTTGAAGGCGTTAAATTAGACACTAACCTAAAATGTGTTCAACAGATGGTAACTACAGTAACCAGCGGGCGGGTGCCCAACCCCGAAAAGGGTTGAAATAGGGGAGCTATCCCCCCGCCAAAGGCGGCTTTCTAGGGCCTTTCCTAGCTGATACTGAGAGGATTGGGTTCTAGTCATGTGGTGATGGGCTGGTCTATCAGAGTGAGAACTGAGCGATCTCTGCCATACCCATAGCTTACTCTGACTGTTCCTTTTACTTATATATTTTCTAGATCTCAAGTGACGGCGTCTCTTGCGTGGATTGACCTAATCTACCAAGATTGGAAGCCAAAGCGTCACATCTTTCCTTTGCCCCTCAACATTCTCTTCATAATTGCTGAGGGGCACAGGGCCCTGGGTGGGGCTTTGGTTTCCCGGGCGTTTCCGCACCCTCCTCAGCTCCCCGCCATGGAGTGGCTTCGGTCACCCAGGCTTTATTGTGGTCGGCAGGGAGGGTTCTGTGGGGGCGCTCGGTTATGGCCTTGGCCTTGCTCGGGGCCTTGGGGCTGTTCGGCCAGGCAGCTTGGGGAAAAACAACAACAACACTAACCAGCTGGGACTCGATGGGGGCTGTTCGTCCAGGCAGCCAAGGGAAGGAAGACTACAACAACAACAGCCACCACCACCACCTGGGACATAATCCACCATATAAAGTCCTACAGTATTAGTTTCGTTCCCTTAAGTTTGTTTATCTATATGTATACTGTATATATTTTGTTTCAATATACATGTATATATTTTATATATTTTTTTTAGTTTCCTCTAGACCTCTCATCAAATTTAAAAAAAAAAACATTCCCTAGACCCCCTTCAAGATGAAATTTTAAATTTTTCGATAGAAAAATGATCCGGACGAAGGTAGTTTCCTCCTAAAATGAGGCTTACTATCACTCGACAGGAAAAATTAAACTCCTAAATGGCACGAAAAAGGTCTTGAAATTGACAACAAAATGGGGCGAAAGATATTAAAATCGCCAAACTAATTGAATGAAATTCTTAAAATCTCAAAACTAATATGCTAAACACTAGGGAGAAGGAGGTCCATAAAAAAGTGAGTAGTACCCCCTTAAGGGTCTGTGTACACTCTGGTTCCATAATCTCTAGCCCACTCCTAAGCATTTGTGAAGCCCGATTTTCTTAATGCAAATATAACTGGATTGATTTTTGGATAGAACTTTCTCTTCAATATAGTTTTGTAGTGGATATGGCCAAATATAATCATAAATTGAATATTTCTATTTGTTTTAATAAACTCTACAATTAATTTACAAATGAACTTGCGTAACTAATGAAATCAATGAATACATGTGATACTCCAAGGACTCTAGCGTTGTTTCCACAGCGATTTTGATTATTTATTTTGCCAATATCCGAATCTGACAGGTTATAGGTAAAGTTATATTGAATAATATTATTTAATTAATTTTCATGTCTGAATTCACCCCATTTTTACAGAAATGTAAAAAATAATGCCCAATTACGGGAATGTAAAAAAATATTCCTATTAATTTTGTACTTTAACTCTAATTATGATTATTTACGAAAGTAAATCTTGTCACTAATAACTTTTTTGCATCTACTAGTTATATTTTCTGTCAAAGAAAGTTTGCTATAGTTACAAAATTCAATTATACCTTTATTTTTTAATTGTTTGTTAGTACTTCTCGAAATATATTTACACACAAAATTTATGCAAAAGTATTACGAAAAGCCTGAAAAAAATAAGTTTTATTCATTAATTAATAATTATATAATATAATTTTTGTTTGGCGCTGATGTCAGAATTCACCCCAGCTGATGTCAGAATTCACCCCAGTTGACGAGATACTCGCTGTACCACATCCTCCACTCTTCCCCCCCCCCCCCCCCTCGCTCAACTTTACATTATTTTGTCAATCAATTAGCAGTACAAAATTGTCCCAGTGTAGACTATGCGAAAAACCTTAATGCCTGAGTGTGGGATTGAAGTTGGGTCACCTGGGGTGGGAGGCAGAGACTTTCTCCTGTACACTACCAAGCCGGTAGTACGTAGGCAAAGCATATTTTCTCTGTGGTATGAATTAGGGTTAAGCGTAGTTTCCACATAGCGATTTTGATTAGTTGTTTTGTCTTTTTACTGTGTTCGTATAAGTTTTGGTTTGTTTATTTTGCAAGTTTTACATTATAATTATAGTGGTTAAATGGAGCTCGATCTCTTTAGAATGTCCCAAGTTAACTATCATTAATCAGTAACTAAGGGTAATTGCATAACGAAAACCTAGGGATTCACAAATTCTCTTGATTGGGCTAGAGACTGGCATCGGAGTGTACAGCAGTCCAGTATTAATATTTGGTTTTGTTCGCAGATGTGAAAAGGGGTCAAAGATTTCTATAATGGTTGGAGTTGTTGCGGGATACCCGGTACTGGTGTTGGCAGTCCTCGCTCTGATTTTGTTAGGGCATCTGTAGTTGCTAAATTATTTGAATTTACTTAGAACTTAAAGCCTTAATTTATATATTTTGTTTTTAATACAGTATTCAAATCCTGGACTTTTGATATTATTTATCAATTTCAAAATTAAATTGGGCTAAATGCTACTAGTCCCTATTATTAAAGTAAAACATAATTTAGAGGTAAACCTTAAATGTCATTCATTAAGCAGGTTATAGACATCTGATCACTATCTATCTATCTACCACCAAATACATCATCACCTGCAAATGTTCCTAAATTATTTTATTTATTTAAATTGAGAAATCTACACGGTACCTTAAATTTAGAGTATAAAGAAGGAATATTAAAATACTGCACTTGCATTGAAATTGTATTTGTATTAAATTAAAATACTATTGGTCCATATTAGTTTATTTTTAGAGTTTTACATTGCAATATTTGTATTAATATTAAATTAAGAAATAATCTGAATCGATATTGTTAAGGTATAAAATAAAAAAATAATCAATATTATTGAAGTATAAAACTAAGAATTATATAGCAGTAGATATTAAATGTATTCTTAAATTCCGCAGATAAAAGAACACTCTGACGTCTGCTTCACCTGCTTCACCACCACCACAACTACCGCCACTACCACACCACCTCTACCACCATCACTCCTATTATTAACTCCAGGTATGTGTAGGATATTATGGGGCCGTTATTTCAAGCTGCATATAGCCTAGTAAAGGAATTTATACAAATTTTATTAGAAATGCAAAATGTGTAATTTTTGTGAATTCCTGTTTATAAAGTAATTAAATATAACTTTATTTATTATTTAAAGTACCGTACTGTACTGTACTGTATGAGATTAAATAAGCGCCAAACTGTATTTCTGGATTACTGCCTAAAATATTAACTTTTAGAATAAATTAATTAGGATGAAACCTAAGCCTATATTTTTGATTAGTTGTTAAATAATAGAAGTAATTATCATCCTGGTAACCAACATTATGTGGTTGAGAACATGGCCCTATATGTCTTAAATTAGTCTGCCTCATATTGTAAAAGAAGTACCAACTCTTATATTTGTTTTAACTTGACTGCCAATATGAATTTTAAACAAACATCCTAGGGAGATACCTTCTAAGAATGCACCTTCGTGCAGAGGGTTTAAAGTTGGCAGCACAGGAGTCTTTTATTAGTCAGTCTTAAATATTACTGAAGATAATAGACTTTACTTAAAATTTCACTTAATTTTGTTGCAACTAATTTCTAAATGTTTTTTACAGTAAATAACATTAATATAAATTAATTCCAGTTACCGTTTTATAAATAAATGTTCCAGTATAGACAGAAAACACTTATATTTATCTGATATGAGACTTTTTCATTCATAAGGAATAAATGTCATAAAATGACAAAAAGTATATGCTATCTAGATCAAGCCATGTACATTGAGGGTGCTCCTCGCGGATAAAGTCATCGCCCATTGGGGTGAGGGCATAGCAGGTGGTACCACGGCAGTAAGACGGTCTAACGGGTGGGGACTGTCTCTAGGACTCTTGTACTAAAGTTTCTAGGCGGATTGCTGCTGTCGCTTGCTTCTCAAGCTTGCTATGCCTGAGGTCAACATTACCCCTCGGGGTCGTGGAATTAGACCTGGATGATGCAGTTTTGCACCATTGTACGGCCCTACACTCTCAATGCTTTACAAGGCGCTTTTTCTACTTAGTTCTTATGCTTAATTTAATATTTAATACTTGCAAATCAACCAAAAATAACCTTTAGTCACTTCAGATCAAAATGTTAAGTTTTACATTTAAAGCAAAACAAAAAATCCATTCCTTATTGAGAACTTTTAGTAAAGTAAAAAGATTAACTTGCAAAGACAAAGTAACTTCTCCAAATAAATGGAAATATGACTAATTTAGTAGCTATTATTTCAGTTAGCGGATATCCTATAGTTCCTCCTGTGTTGCATGTCATTCCTAAGGCACACTCATGTAGAACATGGAACGGTCTTTTTATTGATATATAATTGGGAAATGTTACTTTAACATTTCTATTGACGTCAATGATGTCTACAAGAAGTCATAGAATTTTCAATATTGTTAAAAGGGTTAACAACCTTTTGTATACAGTTAATGTTCAGTCACTTAAATCTGTTGAATTAGTTTGGTTACTGTCCATTAAAGTTCAGTTTCTTGTTTTTTTAGATAATAGACTTAAATTGCATATCTGCTCTTAAAAGTAATTTTAATTACTTATTTGAATGTTTATAATTTAAAGTAAAGTAGTTTATTCTAAAGTATGATATAAAGTATATTTTATAATTTAAAGTAAAGTAGTATATTTGAAAGCTTGATATAAAGTAATTACATTTTAACTAAAATTTGTAATAATCCTTCAAAGATTTATTTTATTTTATGGTGTAAATTAATTTTTAAAGTCTATTACAAAGTAGTATTTTTAATTTACTATTTTTGTCAGTAACTTTGTTTTAAATTTTAAGTGGAGACTTACTGTATAGCAATATTGCGCCGCAAAATGTAATTTTCGCGGTTCGAAACATTGTTCCTCCGAACATTGAATGCTATAGTCTGTGATTTTGAAGGTGGCGAAAGAGTTAATTTATCAAATTATTTACTGCCCAATACATTAAACTACGAGCTTTACAGTAATATTACATTAAAATTATATTTTCCTTAGTGATAATTTCCACGTAGTAATTTTGATTAAAAAAATTTGTTTTATTGATATTGTTACTTGTTTTGGTTTGTTTATTTTGAAAGTTTTAAATTATAATATTGCATAAGGGGCATAGCGGTTCATTAATTATCGGATCTAATGTTTAGGAATAAACTTTTCGCCATGTTTAAAAATAATGGATTATGGCAATTGGCAAGTCAGGTTTTGTGTTAATATTTTTGAATGTCTAAGTTTAACACCTTAAGGAAGCGTACAATCTTTTTCAATAGTTCACGGGTAACCTTTTTCAGAAACTATAAATTATTGTAAGTTTCAATCACCTAAGTGGGGGAGATTTCCACCTGGGGGATTTTTTTCTGGACCCCTTTCTCCCTCATGTTTAGCCCCATTGCTTTTGAGATTTTAAGACTTCCGCCCAATTAGTTTGGCAATTTTAAGAACCCTCGCCCCATTTCTGTCAATTTTAAGACCATTCATGCCATTTAGGTGTATTTTTTCCTGGCGAGTGATAGCGAGCCTGTAATTTAAGGGGAACCGGCCTTCGGCCGGGACATTTTTCTACCGAAAAATTTACAAATTTATCTTGAAAGGGGGTCTAGGGGGAGTAATTTTAAGCTTGATGAAAGTCTAGGGAATCCACTAACAACCTCCCCTTAATGGGATTTTGTAATAGCCTGTGAATGTTCATATTCAGAAATATCTAGGTTAATGTCTCTAAATTTCAAACTTTATCTTGAAGGTACAATTAAATACTTAAAGTTTGTTTACTCTTTATTTAAAGTAACTGTGCTCAAAGTTTCATGAAATTGCTTTGATTATTTAATGTAAAGGGTTGCTTTGGTCAAAGGTAGTATACATTTAATTGATCTAAAACTTTAAATGCCTTTTTTTCTTAAACTTTAATTTAGATTGCTTTGCTCTTTAACTAATTAAAATAGTGTTCTTAAACTTTAATTGCTTTGCTCTTTAACTATATTTTATTACTTTTTGTTGTGGTGAAATGTAAATTATTTTGCTTATAATTAAATGTAAGTGACTTTGCTCATAATTTAAATATTAGTTTAGCTCTTAGACCTTTAAGTTGCCCGTCGTAGACGTGCTGAATAAATGTGTGAAATCTAGAGACAAAGGTTTACAGTGAACGACTTGATTTAGATTGTACAATAAGAGTTGGTACATAGATTACAAAATGAGGCAATGTTTGGATTTGTAGTGTTGAAGGCTGTAATTGCGTAAAAGTTTAAAGAAATTAAAGATTTCATTATATATTTTGTCCGGATAGTAAGTAAAGAAATTTAGGATTGTATTTAGTTTGTATTTTCTCTGGATTTAAAGTAAAATAAAGTCCGTACAAATTTTGGAACAAAAATGGTTCAAAATGTCTACAGCTTTCCATTACGGTTCAAATAGGTAATTTTAAGTTAATAATTTTAAGGTACTGAAAGTGTATATGTAGGTAATTTATATTAATTTGGCAGAAAATTCAAACGGTTAGTCATTGATAGTTTTATCCTGGTGTGAAATTAAATTAGTCTTTGAAATATTTAAATTTTATTCTGGCTATGGTTAGACTATTTTAATATGGTTAGGAAACTTCTTTATATTTAAAAGGGTAACTGTTAGGTCCTGTGAAGGTTATACACCATCTTCTTTTATGATAGTCAACTGGGAAACGATACTTAAGGATGGCCTAAGGTGAATGAATATTTTTTCACCAACCAACTTTACTTCTAAACTCTATTAATGAAATAACAAATACTCGAACCTAGGATACTCGCACCGAAATTCCGCGCATTTATGAATTGCGCTATCAAAGCAGTAAACCCCTAGTAGCTTGTTGAAACCGGCTTTTTATGTCAGACACAACAGAAATTTGTAAATAGGTGTTCTACTTCTCATACCATTGTTCTTTTGAATAGTCTGTTTCCTTTTGCTCACTCGGTTCCTCTCTCAAAGGTATTGGCATTTATCCACTCGATCACTCTGTTCAGCAGTTTATAGAACTTGCTTGACATAAATTTATATCTCTGCATTCTCCTTTTAAAATGTCTCGGCACATGACCATACCACCTCAAAATATTTTTCTTGATCCATTCAGCCGCTCCACATTAAATACCCGTAGTGCCCTGCCCCTCTTGAAAGAAAAGTACATACCCCTATTGCTGCCTCTGTCCAGCCTATGTAAACGTCTAAAAGATAGCCTGTCCTCATAGACCTTAACCTCTTCTGTCTGTAGCAGCAACGTTCTTTTAACTTTATTCTGGCTACTATGAGACTATTTTATTCAGTTTAAAAAGAGCCTCCAGCAATCAAAGGGTTTCTAAGTACTGCATCTTGGTTAAGCATTTTAAGTATCACACATGCTTCTTAAGCTTCACAGATTATAGTTTAGTTATAATTCTTGCATTAATTTTTATATTATTAAATGTAGGTAAAGTCTAGTTAAAAAGACGTCGCCGGTACATGAGGGTTAACTTAGAAAAGTCTATCACATGCCACCTTTGCAGATTATGCTTCAAACCCTTTCATACAAAATACTATCTTTTGCTGGACGCATTGATCCCTGAAGGGGCGACCACAAATTAACCCTCTCAGACATATGACGCAATTTTGAGCCTATTAGGGATGCTTTAAAGCCTTTTTTACCATCAGGGGTATTTAGAAACCTTTAGTTAAGTTACTTCAACCTCTGCAGTTGTCTTTGAGTTAGCTGTGGGCAGAAAACTAATTTTGGAGAGGTAATTATAAGAGTGAGAGAACTCTATTTTTTATTGGTAATCTGGCAACCTCTAGAGTCATATGTGCGTGAAAGGGTTAATAGCTCCCATGCACCTCTGTCCCCAGTCATTAGACGCCCCTCCCATCCAGCACTGCTTTCACGCATATACTGTACGGTCCTTGACTCCATCCTTCCACCTCTCGGTCTAACCTTGGCATCTGCCCTTCCACTTCACACTTTTACACTTTTTTGTAATTCTCTCGCTTCCCATAAGTTTCACACGGCTGAAACCTCTCCGTGTTCCTGTTCACTCTTTCCAGCACATCTACATCCATACCACACCACTCACTTACTTCCTCATTCTCATGTACAGTATATCCCTCCGCTAAATATTTAATTTAAAAATATCTTGGATCGCTAATCACCCTTGCACAATTATCTCTTTACTCTCCCTACTTTCCTAGTTGCACAAAATCAGTTTAGATATTAAAAGCATTAAAGCTCTTACAAGTGGTCAGATGTTATTTTCAGATATTTTAAAATGTTTCGCCTAAAGTTTCTATTCATGATGCTCTCCAATCCTATTTGTAATCGGTTCGGCTATAAGTTTAGATTTATGTTCTGAAACTGTATTTGTAGAGTTTGTTTATAAGTTTAGCCTCTTACTATCCTCTCAAACTGCATTACTTTACTGTCTTAAGTTTTCTTTTCTGGACCTCCTGTCCCTCATGTTTAGTCCCATTAGTACAAAGATTTTGAAGAGCTTCGCCCCATTCGTTTGGCGATTTGAAGACCTTTTGCCAGATTTAGTTTCATTTTGCCTGTAGTGATCCATTCAGCCACTCTGCATTAAATACCCGTAGTTCCCTTCCCCTCTTCAAAGAAAAGTACAGATCCCTATTGCTGCCTCTGTCCAGCCTATATAAGTCTAGAAATAGCCTGTCCTCGTAGATCTTGACCCCTTCTGTACCGGTAATGTTCTTTTAACTGTATTCTGGCTACTAATAGACTATTAAAATCAGTTTAAAAAGGGCTTTCAGCAATCCACGGGCTTGTAACTATCTCGGTTAAACATTTTAAGTACCACAGATCCTTCTTAAAGTGCAGATTATTATAGTTTAGTAGTTATAATTATTGCTTTAGTTAAAAATATTCTTAAATTTAGCTAAAATCTATTTAAAAATAAGTCGCCGGTACACAAGAATTAACTTGGAAAAGTCGATCACTTGCCACCTTTGCAGATTATGCTTCAAACTGCTTCATACAAAATATATATCTATACTCAGGCCCAATCCCCACTTTAACTGTATTTTTATTTATTTATATTTTTACTATAATGCCTTACGCCTTGATCCCTGAAGGGGTGACCATGAATGAATCTCTCCCATGCACCTGTCCCCAGTCATTCAACGCCCCTCCTCTCATCCAGCACCTCTTTCACGCATATACTGAAGTCAATCCTTCCACCTCTGTCTACCTTTGCTTCTGCTCCTCCATTTCACTCTTGCACTATTTTATTAATTCTCTAGTGCCACATGAGTTTCACATGGCCGAACCATCTCTATGTTCCATTTCACACTTTCCAGCACATCTACATCCACACCACACTGCTCTCTTCCTCATTGTCATGTATATCTCTCTGCTAAATAGTTAACCTAAAAATATGAAGCTCTCCAATCTCACTTGCAAAATGTTCTCAACACTCTCCATCCTTTCCTAGTTACAGAAAACTAGTTTAGATATTAAAAGCATTAAAGCTCTTACAGTTAGTCTGATGTTATTTTCCGATTTTTTCTTAAAAATTTTGGCCTAAAGTTTCTATTCATGATTCAGTACTCTACTCTCTAATCCCATTTGTAATCGGTTTGGGTAGAAGTTTAGATGGTTCCATGTCATCTCAACCAGTGCCAAATTAACCCAGACCAACCAAACTAGTGCCAAAATATAGTCCTAACCTAACTGTATCAATTGGTTGATTTGGTACTGGTTGAATTGACCGGTCACCGTTTAGATACAGTATATGCTCTCCTCTGAAAGTATTTAGTTTGAGTTTAGCTTCATACACTCCTGAAACTGCATTACTTTACTGTCTTGAGTGTTCTTTTCTGGACCCTTCTCAGTCATGTTTAGCCCCATTAGTATTAAGATTTTAAGACATTGGTTTTGCCGATTTTAAGAACTTTTGGCAGATTTCTGTTTCTATTTTGGCTGTATTGGTTTGTAGCATACTTTAATTGAGCATATAAGTTAGCGAGCGCTCTCGTTCCTTTGCAACCTACAAATAGACAATTTGCGCTTCCATTGTCCTTAAAAATTATCCACACTTGCAGCTTTACACATTTTAAGCCTCTCCTTTGTTTACATATTTAACCCCTTCAGACTCCTATGATGCAGAGTTTGCCAGATTAGCAATATGAAATAGTTCTCTCCCTGTTATAAATAACTCTTCAAAATGAGTTTTCTGCCCACAGCTAACTCAAAGACAACTGCAGAGGTTGAAGTAACTAAAGTAAAGGTTTCTAAATACCCCTGATGGTAACAAAGGCTTTAAAGTATCCCTAATAGGATCAAAATTGCGTCATATGTCGGAGAGGGTTAAGGGGATAGGGTTTATATTTTGGAGTTTGTTTTTAAACAAGCACTCGCTACAGACTGAAAAAAAAAAAAATACTGCCGAAGCTTCATAAAATCTTTAAGATGCAGCAGATATATACACAAAATACTTCACCGGTACAGAAGGGGTTAACCTGAAATTATACAAACTACCCGCCTTGCAACACAATCCCACCCCTACTCTGTGCAACTCTCCAACCCAAGAGTGAAACGCTATTCTCAGACTTTCTTCTATTCAACTGCTGAGCTCTGGAACTCTCTCCCAGAATCATTCTTTCCCTCTTCCTATGACTTAAATTGCTTCAAACTCAGTGTGTCCAGGCATTTTAGCTCGAACGTCCCGGAATTTTGGCCCTGTCTCTCTTTGAAATTTGGGGGAGGCAATCGCTGCAGGCAGTTATGCCTTTTTTCTCCCTCGGTCACATAGAAAACAAAAATAACATAAAATATGGTCCTGCCGGTATTCGAAGTCGGGATACCAAGCCCAAAAGAGTTCTAGGTTTATTTGACGATTAATGTCCATTTTTGTATTTTAGATATAAATCTAATCCTATCCGAAATTCAGAATACCATCCTTGGTCTCGCTTCTACATTTTCCTCTAAATTCTCATTTGTGAGACTCTTTAATCCCTGTGGGGGTGCACATGAATGAATCGACTCCCTGCTAGTGTCATAAATTTAGTTGATTTAAATTATTTGATAATTATAATTTATTAAGCGTTGTTTCCACATAGCGATTTTGATTAGTTGTTTTGAGTTTGTTGTTGTCCCAGTTTTGGTTTGTTTATTTTGCAAGTTCTAATTATAATGATTTAAGCAAATGTTTAGGTTGATCATAAAAATTGAGCCAACACCTCTCTTCCCACCCAACCACAAGTTTGGTGGTATCTATATCTATTGCCTGACGCCGCGATCCCCGAATGGGTGGCCACGAACGAAACGCCCCCATGCACCTCTGTCCCCGGTCAGTCGACGCCCCTCCTCCCCAACCAGCACCGCCTTCGTTCATATATTTCCTCACTCCATCCTTCCACCTCTCATTCGGTCTACCTCACCCTCTGTGTCCCTCCCTTTGGTGGTATACATAGACTCAATTATTCATTCTCGTCCTCGGTCTCTCTCCCGTTCTGGCCAAACCCTTCACTTATTCTTTTAGGTCACTACCCATATAGTTAGATTATTAGTGGTTCTAATAGCGTGGGAATTTGAAATTTGATTGTATTTTCTACTATCGTACACATTGAATTGATTTTATATATATATACAGTATATTTAATATTGTTTTTTAAACTGTATAAAATGATCTAACGGCCAGAATAAATGTGTTTTAAGTGTAGGTGATTGTGTTAATGCAAATGTGTATTTTCTGCCAAGTTAATGCGTAGCGTGTACTGTTTTTGCTGAGTTCTCCCAATAAGAAACTGAAAATATTTTAGACCATTCCAATTATTTAATGATTGCTATAAAATTAATTCCGCTGTTGCAATGTTAATATTAGACTCCATCAGAGCAGATTTGTTATTAATTTATAAATAATTAAGAAAATAAAGTAAAATAAAGTTTTGGTTATTGAATATAATATAAATCATACAAAAGATTTTCTTAATGTACAATTACACAAAATTCAGCTAAGGATGGCAATGAATTATAATGATTAAATTAAAGTGTTTTGAGAATTCTGTAAATTCATAAAAGATTTGAAATATAATGTAATATATGAATAGATTAAGCAATAAAACCGATTTAAGAGGTTGCTATTTTAGTTTATCCCATTGAGCTTTACAAATACTAGAGACTGATGTTTGAGAGAGTTTGGAGGGCAAGTTTAATAGTAGAATAAAATATAGAAATTCTGAAATAAAATAAATAAGCTGAACACTATTAATATGGAAATTTGGTTGTATAATCCGTAGCGTAATGGTCCTTAAAATTTGAGCACTTTTCAAATTGGTTTGGTTCAAGTGTATCCGGTATTGCACTTGCTTGACCTGCATTTTTGTTCATGCTTGTTTAAAGTTCGTTGAACATTTTGTTTTGTAAACCCGTCCCCTTCCTACTATTTGGTTATTAGAGCCTGTTTAGACTGTAAGTTACTGACTAAAGAGGTGATGCCTTCCAGTCCATGAGCGACTAGCGGCAGTTTGTCAATGAAAAAAATAACTTTGATTTGTTAATTTTGTCCCAATTCTGAAGAAAAAATAAAAATAGAGCTTGATAAAGGGGGGGAAAAAATCTGTACAATGTTTAAATTGCAATTATTTTTGAGTAGAGTTACCTACATTGGCCTCTGTACTTTGAGTTGACTCGATATTTTCTGGGGATTTTGGCCTATGTGGCCTAGTGTTATCAAATGTTAAAATGTTAAATTTTTGGCAAGTTGGCATTAAGTGTTGGGTTGACTACTTCAATAAAATTGAAAAGTCCTGGTGACGTGACTCATCATGGGCCCACTTAATTATTGCTGTATTGCTCTGAAATCCCCAAGGGTAATTTGAGTAAATAGGTTCTGTAATCCTGTTAGACGCTTGCCCTCCTCACTAAATTAGTTTAGTTGTCCGTTAAGTTTCATTAATGTTTTGTTTCCCTTTTTCCTTGTTACATCAATATACCTCTCCATATAGTCGTGATTGAAGAGATGCAGATAGTGTAGGAATCCATTGTAAAGCTCATGGGAAAGACTATTTTGGAGTAGCCTAAGTAGGTGAACGTATTTATAGTGTTTAAAAACGTATACTTTTATTTGTAAGTTTTGTCTAATTTGTAAAAAATAAATATTAAATAGTTAGGAAGTGAAACTGTTTTTGAATCATGACTTAAAGTTAAATAGTACTTTATAAATGTTGAAAGTTAAAAATATTGTTATTGACTTTAAAAAGTTATACTATATAAATGTTTAAACTTTAATATTTTGACTTTTACACTTTAAACACTTTACACAAATATAGTATAAATTTGTATACTTCAATATTTTAAACCTTAAACTTAAACACAATATTAGTTCTAAACTTCAATATTTTAAACCTGGAACTTAAACACAGGATTACTTTAAAAAGTTATACTATATAAATGTTTAAACTTTAATATGTTTACTTTTACACTTTAAACACTTTACACAAATATAGTATAAATTTTTATAAATCAATATTTTAAACCTTAAACTTAAACACAATATTAGTTCTAAACTTCAATATTTTAAACCTGGAACTTAAACACAGGATTACTTTTAAACTTCCATATTTCAAATTATCTGGACATTTTCACACTTTATACAAATACAGTATACATTTTTCGAGTTCCCTTTTTTCCACGTGAAACTTTTAAACTATAGCACAGTTTTAAACTTCCATATTTCAAATTTTCTGGCCATTTTCTCACTTTATACAAATACAGTAGCGGTATACATTTGTCGACTTCCAATTTTTCCACTTGAAATTGAAAACAATCTGCACAGTTTTAAAGTTCAATATTTGAAATGTTCTGGACATTTTCACACTTTATACAAATACAGTATACATTTTCCGACTTCCAATTTTTCCACGTGAAACTTTTAAACAATAGCACAGTTTTAAACTTCCATATTTTCTGGCCATTTTCACACTTTATACAAATACAGTATACATTTTTCGACTTCCAATTTGTCCACTTGAAACTTTTAAACAATAGCACAGTTTTAAAGTTTAATATTTGAAATGTTCTGGACATTTTCACACTTTATACAAATACAGTATACATTTTTCGAGTTCCCTTTTTTCCACGTGAAACTTTTAAACAATAGCACAGTTTTAAAGTTCAATATTTGAAATGTTCTGGACATTTTCACACTTTATACAAATACAGTATACATTTTTCGAGTTCCCTTTTTTCCACGTGAAACTTTTAAACAATAGCACAGTTTTAAACTTCCATATTTCAAATTTTCTGGCCATTTTCACACTTTATACAAATACAGTAGCGGTATACATTTGTCGACTTCCAATTTTTCCACTTGAAATTGAAAACAATCTGCACAGTTTTAAAGTTCAATATTTGAAATGTTCTGGACATTTTCACACTTTATACAAATACAGTATACATTTTCCGACTTCCAATTTTTCCACGTGAAACTTTTAAACAATAGCACAGTTTTAAACTTCCATATTTTCTGGCCATTTTCACACTTTATACAAATACAGTATATACCGGTATACATTTTTTGACTTCCAATTTGTCCACGTGAAACTTTTAAACAATAGCACAGTTTTAAAGTTCAATATTTGAAATGTTCTGGACATTTTCACACTTTATACAAATACAGTATACATTTTTCGAGTTCCCTTTTTTCCACGTGAAACTTTTAAACAATAGCACAGTTTTAAACTTCCATATTTCAAATTTTCTGGCCATTTTCACACTTTATACAAATACAGTAGCGGTATACATTTGTCGACTTCCAATTTTTCCACTTGAAATTGAAAACAATCTGCACAGTTTTAAAGTTCAATATTTGAAATGTTCTGGACATTTTCACACTTTATACAAATACAGTATACATTTTCCGACTTCCAATTTTTCCACGTGAAACTTTTAAACAATAGCACAGTTTTAAACTTCCATATTTTCTGGCCATTTTCACACTTTATACAAATACAGTATATACCGGTATACATTTTTTGACTTCCAATTTGTCCACGTGAAACTTTTAAACAATAGCACAGTTTTAAAGTTCAATATTTGAAATGTTCTGGACATTTTCACACTATACAAATACAGTATACATTTTTCGAGTTCCCTTTTTTCCACGTGAAACTTTTAAACAATAGCACAGTTTTAAACTTCCATATTTCAAATTTTCTGGCCATTTTCACACTTTATACAAATACAGTAGCGGTATACATTTGTCGACTTCCAATTTTTCCACTTGAAATTGAAAACAATCTGCACAGTTTTAAAGTTCAATATTTGAAATGTTCTGGACATTTTCACACTTTATACAAATACAGTATACATTTTCCGACTTCCAATTTTTCCACGTGAAACTTTTAAACAATAGCACAGTTTTAAACTTCCATATTTTCTGGCCATTTTCACACTTTATACAAATACAGTATATACCGGTATACATTTTTTGACTTCCAATTTGTCCACGTGAAACTTTTAAACAATAGCACAGTTTTAAAGTTCAATATTTGAAATGTTCTGGACATTTTCACACTATACAAATACAGTATACATTTTTCGAGTTCCCTTTTTTCCACGTGAAACTTTTAAACAATAGCACAGTTTTAAACTTCCATATTTCAAATTTTCTGGCCATTTTCACACTTTATACAAATACAGTAGCGGTATACATTTGTCGACTTCCAATTTTTCCACTTGAAATTGAAAACAATCTGCACAGTTTTAAAGTTCAATATTGCAAATGTTATGGAAATTGTTAACTTTATACAAATCTATCTATCTATTGCCTGACGCTGTGATCCCCGAAGGGGTGGCCACAAATGAAGCGCCCCATGCACCTCTGTCCACAGTCAGTCGACGCCCCTCCCCCAACCAGCTCCGCCCTCTTTCATGTACTTCCTCACTCCATCCTTCCACCTCATATTCGGTCTACCTCTCTGTCCCTCCACCTCGCTCTCGTACACCCTCTTAGTCATTGTCTCTCTTTCCATACGTTCCATATGGCCGAAGCATCTCAAGATGTTCCTTTTCACACTTTCCAGCACATCTACCTCCACACCACACCTCCTTCTTACTTCCTCATTAGTCTGTCTATCCCTCCATGTAACTCCGCACGCACTCCTTAATTAATTCATTTCCAGTGCTCTCACCCTTTGTCTGAGTCTCTCAACCAACGTCCATGCTTCGCTTCCGAAAGTAGTGTCGGGATTACCACACTGTCATGCAAGGACTTCTTCACTTCCATACGGACTACCCTATTTCTTGTTACTGCTTTTAGCATTCCTACAACCCTCTTCCCCTGTTGTACCCTCTCCCGCAGTTGTTCATCCATAGTCACATCTTTCCTCAACACACTGGGCAGATAGTTAAAAGAGTTGGCGATCTCCATAGCCTGACCGTTCAGCTTCACCTCACACTGTGTGACTTCACCCCTTTCGAAGAGCATAACCTTGCTCTTTCCTGTATTTACGTTAAAATGGTGTTTTTTGCACACTGTTCCAAACTCATTTAGCAGACCGTGCAACTCTCATTCATTATCACTCATGAGAACTGTATCATCCGCAAACAGCAGTATAGGTAGCTTCAACTCAATTGCCTCCCTTTTCAGCGATACACTAAGATCCACTGCTCTTGATAGTATTTCTTTCATGACTCCATCCATATATACAGTAAATAACCATGGGGACATCACACACACCCCTGTTTCAAACCAACATTGAGGTCAAAGAAGTGTCTGCTTACTCTCCACACGTACTGCTGCCTTTGCACCCTCGTACATGCTCTTCACTGCTTTCAGCAAGTTGCCCTCTACTCCGTATATTCTTAGTAGTTTCCACAAACCTTCTCTATCCACTCTGTCATAGGCCTTCTCCAAGTCTGTAAAGGCAACATACACCTTTTGTTTGTTCTCCAGATAATTCTCCACAACCCAATTGAGGGTAAAAATCTGATGTACACATCCTCTTCCCTTAGTAAAGCCTCCCTGCTTGTCTGGTATCCATTTCTCCGTTCTCAATGTCACTCTCAATCACTAGCCTACTGTATAGCCACACACTATCTGTTCCTGGTGCTTTCCCCAACTTCACTGTTTTCATGGCTTCCCACACTTCTGACCTGATCCCGAGCTCCTCCTCCATTACTTCTCTTCAAATACAGTACAAATATCGAGTGTCAATGTTTTGACGTGAAACAATAGGAGTTTTAAACTGCAATATTTCACTTTTAAACAACACTATTTTAAATGATGTGGAAATTGTAACACTTTACAAATCGAGTATACATTTTTGGAGTCAAATATTATATATATTTGAGTATTTGAGTGTTAAAAATAGATATTGTAAAATATATAAATATAAATAAAAAAAAAAAAAAAAAATAATTATTATATTAAATAATAATAAAAATAAAAATAAAAATAAAAAATAATATTGTTTTATTATAATTATATTATAAGCCCTCAAGCCCGAAAGAACCCTAAACACCTAAAATGCATATAAGTCCATAAGTCCATAAGTCCATAAGTCCATAAGTCCATAAGTCCATAAGTCCATAAGTCCATAAGTCCATAAGTCCATAAGTCCATAAGTCCATAAGTCCATAAGTCCATAAGTCCATAAGTCCATAAGTCCATAAGTCCATAAGTCCATAAGTCCATAAGTCCATAAGTCCATAAGTCCATAAGTCCATAAGTCCATAAGTCCATAAGTCCATAAGTCCATAAGTCCATAGGTCCATAGGTCCATAGGTCCATAGGTCCATAGGTCCATAGGTCCATAGGTCCATAGGTCCATAGGTCCATAGGTCCATAGGTCCATAAGTCCATAAGTCCATAAGGGCCATAAGGGCCATAAGGGCCATAAGGGCCATAAGGGCCATAAGGGCCATAAGGGCCATAAGGGCCATAAGGGCCATAAGGGCCATAAGGCATAAGGGCCATAAGGGCCATAAGGGCCATAAGGGCCATAAGGGCCATAAGGGCCATAAGGGCCATAAGGGCCATAAGGGCCATAAGGGCCATAAGGGCCATAGGGCCATAAGGCATAAGGCCATAAGGGCCATAAGGGCCATAAGGGCCATAAGGCCATAAGGGCCATAAGGGCCATAAGGCCATAAGGCCATAAGGGCATAAGGGCCATAAGGGCCATAAGGGCCATAAGGGCCATAAGGCCATAAGGGCCATAAGGGCCATAAGGCCATAAGGCCATAAGGCCATAAGGGCCATAAGGGCCATAAGGGACATAAGTGCCATTAGGGGCATAAGGGCCTTTAGGGCCATAAGGGCCATAAGGGCCATAAGGGCCATAAGGGCCATAAGGGCCATAGGGTCCATAAGGGCCATAAGCGCAATAGGGGCCATAAGGGCCATAAGGGCCATAAGTCCATAAGTCCATAAGTCCATAAGGGCCATAAGGGCCATAAGGGCCATAAGGGCCATAAGGGCCATAAGGGCCATAAGGGCCATAAGGGCCATAAGGGCCATAAGGGCCATAAGGGCCATAAGTCCATAAGTCCATAAGGGCCATAAGGGCCATAAGGGCCATAAGGGCCATAAGGGCCATAAGGGCCATAAGGGCCATAAGGGCCATAAGGGCCATAAGGGCCATAAGGGCCATAAGGGCCATAAGGGCCATAAGGGCCATAAGGGCCATAAGGGGCATAAGGGGCCATAAGGGGCCATAAGGGCCATAAGGCCATAAGGCCATAAGGGCCATAAGGGCCATAAGGGCCATAAGGCCATAAGGGGCCATAAGGGCCATAAGGCCATAAGGGCCATAAGGGCCATAAGGGCCATAAGGGCCATAAGGCCATAAGGGCCATGAGGGGCAGAAGGGCCATAAGGGTCATAATGGCCATAAGGGCCATAAGGTCCATAAGGGCCATAAGGGCCATAAGGCCATAAGGGCCATAAGGGCCATAAGGCCATAAGGCCATAAGGGCCATAAGGGCCATAAGGGCCATAAGGGCCATAAGGGGCTAAAGGGGCATAAGGGGCCATAAGGGGCCATAAGGGCCATAAGGGCCATAAGGGCCATAAGGGCCATAAGGGCCATAAGGGCCATAAGGGCCATAAGGGCCATAAGGGCCATAAGGGCCATAAGGGCCATAAGGGCCATAAGGGCCATAAGGGCCATAAGGGCCATAAGGGCCATAAGGGCCATAAGGGCCATAAGGGCCATAAGGGCCATAAGGGCCATCTTAAGACAGTTTACCCACTATCCAACTGTCTTAAGACAGTTTACCCACTATCCAACTGTCTTAAGACAGTTTACCCACTATCCAACTGTCTTAAGACAGTTTACCCACTATCCAACTGTCTTAAGACAGTTTACCCACTATCCAACTGTCTTAAGACAGTTTACCCAGATTCCAGAAGCGTACCCATACCCCAAGAATCTTATAAAACAAAAGGTTCTTTTTGAGTTTTCCTTTTTGTTTTTTATTTTATTTTTCATTTGCTTTTATTTTTGTTTGTATATTGTATATAGGTCAAAATAACACATTTCTAAATTATATCCTTTATTAATAAATTGCCATACATCCTGGAATATAAAGGGAGAGAGAATGGGGGGGGAAGGGAGAGAATGGGGGGAAGGGAGAGGGGAGAGAATGGGGGGGAAGGGAGAGGGGGGAGAATGGGGGGGGAAGGAGAGGGGAGATGGGGGGGGAAGGGAGAGGGGAGAGAATGGGGGGGAAGGGAGAGAATGGGGGGGAAGGGAGGGGAGAGGGGAGAGAATGGGGGGGGAATGGAGAGGGGAGAGAATGGGGGGGGAAGGAGAGGGAGAGATGGGGGGAAGGGAGAGGGGAGAATGGGGGGGAAGGGAGAGGAGAGAGAGAATGGGGGGAAGGGAGAGAATGGGGGGGAAGGGGAGAGGGGAGAGAATGGGGGGGGGAAGGGAGAGGGGGAAGAATGGGGGGGGGGGGAGAGGGAGAGGGGGGAAGGGAGGGGAGAGAGAGGGGGAGGGGAAAGAGGGAGAACAAATGAAGGAGAGAAAGGGGGGGGAGCAAATGATGGGGGAGGGGGGGGAAGAGGGAGAGAGCAAGAGATTAGAGGTGGACCAAATGATGGAGGGGAGAGGGAGAAGGGGGGGGGGGGGGGGGGGGGGGGGGGGGGGGGGGGGGGGGAGAGCAAGAGAGATTAGAGGGTGGACAAATGATGGAGGGGGGTGGAGCAAGGGACAGGAGAAGAGAGGGGGGGGGAAGGGAGAGCAGAAGAGACAGCATTAGAGGGAGGAAACAAGGGAGAACAGAAGAGGGATGAGAGAAGGGAGAGCAGATGAGGGAGGAGAGGGGAGAGAAGGAGAGCAGAAGGAGAGAAGGAGAGCAGGGGGAGGCAGGACAGAGAGAGGGGGGGGAGAAGGGAAAGCATTAGAGGGATGGCAAAGACAGAGAAGGGGGGAGGAGAGAGGACAAAGAGAAGAGCAGATGAGGGAGAAGGGAGAGCAGGAAGAGAGAGGGAGAGCAGAAGAGGGAGGGAGAAGGGAGAGCATTAGAGGGATGAGAGGGAGGGCAAAGACAGAGAAGGGGGGGGAGCAAATGAGGGAGAGGACAAAGAGCAGAGCAGATGAGGGAGAGAAAGGAGAGCAGAAGAGGGAGGCGACCGATTAGAGGGTGGACAGCAGCGGGACGACAGAAGGGAGACCATTAGAGGGGGGAAGCAAATGAGGGAGGAGAAAGAAGGGAGAGCATTAGAGGGATGAGGGAGAAGAAGAGGGATGAGGGAGGAGAAAGAAGGGAGAGCAGATGAGGGAGGAGAGAAGGCAGAGCAGAAGAGGGGGAGGAGGAAGAGAGCAGAGCAGATGAGGGAGGGAGAAGGGAGAGCAGAAGAGGCAGGACAGAGAGGGGGGGGGGGGGAAGGGAGAGCATTAGAGGGATGAGAGGGAGGGCAAAGACAGAGAAGGGAGCAGAAGAGGACAAAGAGAAGAGCAGATGAGGGAGAGAAAGGAGGGCAAAGACAGAGAAGGGGGAGCAAATGAGGGAGAAGAGAAGACAAAGAGCAGAGCAGATGAGGGAGAAAGGGAGGTGACAGATTAGAGGGTGGAGCAGCGGGACGACAGAAGGGAGACCATTAGAGGGATGAAAGGGGGGAAGCAAATGAGGGATAGCAGAAGAGGGATGAGAGAAGGGAGAGCAGATGAGGGAGGAGAAAGAAGGGAGACCAGATGAGGGAGGAGAGAAGGCAGAGCAAATGAGGGAGGGGAAAGAGACAGAGCAGATGAGGGAGGGAGAAGGGAGAGCAGAAGAGGCAGGACAGGGAGAGAGAGAGCATTAGAGGGAGCGACAGAGATTAGAGGGTGGAGAGCATAGAGATGAGAGAAGGGAGAGCATTAGACGGATGAGAGGGGGAAGCAAATGAAGGAGAGCAGAAGAGGGAGAGAGACGATGAGGGAGGAGAAAGGGAGATGGGTGAGCAGATAAGGGAGGAGAGTAGAGCAGAAGAGGGGGGGGGGGGGAGAGAAAGGAGAACAGATAAGGGAAGAGTACAAAGGAGAAAGAAGCGAGAGCAGATGAGATATTAGAGGGTGGAGAGGAGCGAAGGTGGGAAGCAAATGAGGGAAGGGAGAGCAGAAACCAGAAGAGGGAGGAGAGAGACAAGGGAGAACAGATGGAAGAGAGAGAGAAGGAAGAGCAGAACAGGGAGGAGAAAGAAGGGAGACCAGAAGAGGGAGGGAGGAGTAGAAGAGGGGAGAATGAGAGAAAGTAATGATAATAATAGTCATTATATAGTAAAAACATAGAACAGTGTAAGGGGGGTTGGGGAGCTATCTAATTATTGAATGACGCCACTATAATATTGGCCCCTAACCTATATGATGCTTATCAAACAATATGTACATAGTTTATTTAATACACATGCAAATGGAAACTGTATACATATTAATATTCAATAATAACTACATTACTTCTATTACTATAAACACTACTACTATCTATCTATTGCCTCACGCCGTCATCCACGAAGGGGTACCCACTACTAATAAAGATAATAACACTATATAATACAAAAACAATACATTTAATCACTCTCTAACTCTCTATATAATACAATCACACATTAATACTGTATCTATCGAATAACAACACTAGGAATCTATCAACTTAATGCCATAATTATCAATCTTACTTTAATATCTATCACATACAATAATTACAAACAACTAATATCTAATAGTCTCGAGTCGGCCACCCCAAGCTAAGGGTTAAGTGCCTCAGTATAATACATAGGCATACATAAATACAGTCTCGAGTTGTGCATCTTTCTCATTCATCAAACTGCACATACCATCACACAACATTTATATACTAGGTCAAAATTAGTAACACGATTTCATTCCGTTTGGGATAGCTACACACATTTAAAGCCACGATTTGTGACATTGAGTGTACTGCATAGCGAAATCATTAAAATAAACATATGTCTCGATTCGGCCACCCCTCACACCCGCTATGGTATGCCTGAGTATATACATAGCCTACACACCTATAACACAATCAACATAATGTAATACAGTAATATGTATCTAAGTTGGGTATCTACCTATAAATAGAATCAAATACAATGAAAGTTATCAATCTATCTCAAACTCATTACAAAAAACATTCATAACCAATGGAAACAAAAAATAAACAATCTCTCGAGTCGGCCACCCCAAGCTAAGGGTTTATGTGCCTCACTATAATACATAGGCCTACATAAAATACAGTCTCGACTTGTCCATCTTTCAAAATCATCAAACTCCACATATGATCACTCAAAATGTAGAATCTAAGTCAAATACACTCAATATTTATAAACTAAGTCAAAATACTAAGACAGTTTCAATCCCTTCGAAATACTTAAAAATACATTTAAAGCCACGATTTGTGACATTGAGTGTACTGCATGTAAAAATAATTAAAATAAACACTCAATTCAGCCACCCCACCAGCTATGGGGTATGTTGCCTCAGTATATACATAGCCTACACACCTATAACACAATCAACATAATGTAATAATAATCTAATACAATACATTTATTGGTTTCATATTTATACTTTCATACTTAACTTACATATCTATCTATCGAAACATACCGGTAATTACAAACTATATTTATATTGTCTTTGTCCCACTTTTGGTTTGTTTACTTTGAAACTTTTACATTTGCATTCATAATCAAGCAAAACAAACAATATTAACAATCTAAATTACCTATTTAAATTGAACACTTCAAACAGATCTATTTATTATTGCCAGAAGCCAGTCCCTGAGTGGGTGGCCACGAATGACCCGCCTCCACATGCTTCCATATGCTGACGCAACTCACTCAATTATCTAGCATGTAGAGATGCACTTGTAACGCCATATACTCCCTTCATTTAACAGGGCTAGGGCGTGCCCTTGTAAGAGGGACTTTTACATTATACTGTACTGGAATTTTAATAACTCATTTAACACAACACTTATCCATACACAATGCACAATTATAAAACTACACTGTCTGCATCAACTTCTTGCCAACTTTTCATCATTATCTACATATTTCACTACAACAAATATTTCTCCTAATCGACCAGCCACACAAACGGGTCACGGACCGCGAAAGTGCTCCCGCAACTTTAAGTCTTGTTTCTGTTCAGGCTCTGTCTAGTGTCGGCCACCCACAGCAAAGGGCTATTTGCCACAAAACTATATACTTGTCTATTGTTGACCACCCCCAGCAAGAGGGTATTTGCCTGAGATATACATACACATACATACATACATACATACAAAACTATATACTTGTCTAGTGTCGGCCAACCCCAGCAAAGGGCTATTTGCCTTACATATACATACACATACACACATACAAAAGTATATACTGTAATATGAAAATATGACATTTAGCATCACCTGGAATAAATCACACAATAGCTTCCTAACGTTCAATCAATTATATCAAATCTAAAATGAAAAACCAACAACTTCCATTGTAAAACTTAACAAATAAACAAACCAACAGTGGGACCAATCACAATATAAACTACAAATAACTAAACCATTATCACACAAGAGCAGTCAACATTTGATGCTTAACATTATTCTGGCAGACATTTTTGGAAAATTTGTCCACGGGCATCGGAAACTACACTGACAAAACATAAATTTAGGTGACACAAATATTGGTAATGTTGACCTCATATGCTGCCAGACCATTGTTAACCCTTTCAGTACCAGCGACGTGTCTTACCTTTTTACTATTTCACACACTTGTGTGCAGCTTACGAAGGATATGTGCTAGGTAAAAGCCTTGGTTGAGTCAGTCGAACCCTGATAATTGCCTACAGATCCTTCCTAATCTGAATACAAGTGTCCAATAGTCCTAATCATAGTAACAAAAGGACGTCAACGCTACTGTACGGGTTAATGATAAATATCCATGGAAAAAAGCGCTGGTGTCATACCACCTTTACACTATTCATACCTTCCACATAATATACACTAGTAAACACATTGCCCGGGTGGCATACTCGAGACAGAGACTGAACCAAAACTACATTTATAGTTCCAATTCTTAGGGCTCCTTCACCACTTTAGCGTTCCCTCGCACCTTTCTCTGGTGAACTTTATCAGGGATCATACTAATCCTAACATATATTGAATACTAATACTCATCCAAAACAATTAATGCTATTTCAAACTTTAATTCAATACTAACATTTATACTTATACTATTCCTTACTCGTCAAAACAATTAATCCTATTTCAAATTTAATTAAATACTAACATTGATAATTATACTATTCCTTACTCATCCAAAACAATTCGGCCTATTTCAAACTTAAATTAAATACTAAAATTGATAATTATACTATTCCTAACTTTCAATATACTGTA
>CM064544.1:5234769-5238609 GCA_032716605.1 Paralithodes platypus | reverse complement strand
GGTTATCTGCAGTTGCCGTGAGAGATCCCCCCCTCCGGACCCCCCCGACCCCCCCCCCCCCCCTACTAGTGCATGGGAAGGGTACAGTATATGGAAGTCAAGAGGGTTAACTGGGATATATGGAAGTCAAGAGGGTTAACTGGGATATATGGAAGTCAAGAGGGTTAACTGGGACTATATGGAAGTCAAGAGGGTTAATGGGATATATGGCAAGTCAAGAGGGTTAACTGGGATATATGGAAGTCAAGAGGGTTAACTGGGATATATGGAAGTCAAGAGGGTTAACTGGGATATATGGAAGTCAAGAGGGTTAACTGGGATATATGGAAGTCAAGAGGGTTAACTGGGGATATATGGAAAGTCAAGAGGGTTAACTGGGATATATGGAAGTCAAGAGGGTAACTGGGATTATGGAAGTCAAGAGGGTTAATGGGATATATGGAAGTCAAGAGGGTTAACTGGGATATATGGAAGTCAAGAGGGTTAACTGGGATATATGGAAGTCAAGAGGGTTAACTGGGATATATGGAAGTCAAGAGGGTTAACTGGGATATATGGAAGTCAAGAGGGTTAACTGGGATATATGGAAGTCAAGAGGGTTAACTGGGATATATGTTTTGCCCTTATAATTCCCACAGATCCTTCCAAAGCGGAGCCAGAATAGACTGTCAATATGCGTCATAATCTTCAATGGGTCTTCAATGTCTGCCCAGAAGACCAACATAGCTAGTGACAACGAAAGGAACCACATGATGTAGACAAGAAGAACATAAGGAAAAGAAAAAACAGCAAGTAATGAAGACAAAAGTGCTTAGGTCTCCCACAACTAATTACATTGGGAGGGGAGCCAGTCCAAAGGAACCCTATTTTCACCCTCATCTCCTAATGTTTTTTTTTTTTTTTTTTTTTTCTTCCCTGTGTTGATGAGGGACACAAAAGACAGAACTGCCTGTGACGAGTGCCTCCCCCAGAGTTGAAAGAGTGACAGGGCCAAAATCAAGGAATGTTCAAGCCAAAATACCTGGACACACGGAGTTTGAAGCAATTTATGTCATAGGAAGAGAGAAAGACTGATACTGGGAGAGAGTTCCAAAGCTCAGTTGTTGAATAGAAGAAAGATTGGGAATATCGTTTCACTCTTGGGTTGGAGATTTGCACAGAGTAGGGGTGGGATTGTGTTGCAAGATGGGTGCTACGTACTCTAAGTAGAGGCGATGGTATGCACTGAGAGAGCTCTGAGGATCACTGATTATTGTAATAGCGGTAGAATAGCGAGAGAGATGCAACATTGCGGCGAAGAGAGAGAGACAGAGCTTGCAAAGAGTCGATGAGTAGACATCGAGTTAACGAGACGAAAAGCTTTCTTTTCTACTTTGTCAAGAAGTGCTGTGTGAGAGGATCCTCCCCACACATGCGAACAATACTCAATACATGGACGCACTGTGCCTCAGTACAGAGCAAGAAGCTGTGCAGGGCTAAAGAACCCCCGGAGGCGGTTGAGCACACCCAAGTTCTGGGAAGCTGTTTTTAGCAAGGGTGGTAGTATGGTCTTTCCAAGCGAGATCAGAAGTAAAAGAGACACCGTGAATACTGAGAGAAGATGGAAGGGTTGATTTGTGTATTGTTGAAGTATAAGGGATTAACCTGTGGGAGTTCTTGACGGGTAGATAAATGGAGAAATTGGGTTTTGGAAGCATTTAAGCTATTTGGTCCAACGTCTTGTGGGTTATTATGATAGTTTTGTGTAATCAATATTGACGGTTTTGATTGAGCCAGGCATTATCGAGCAATGTATTATTACTTTGGCCCCCAGGCTAACATAAACACCTTCCCATACTTCCTTCAAACTAAAAAAAATCCACCCAGACCCTCTCCAAGCTAAACTTGTAAATTTTTTGATAGAATTATGCCTCGGAAAAAGGTAAATTTCTTGTAAATTACAGGATAGCCATCACGCCCGAAAAAAAAATAAAAAAAAATAAAAATAAATAAAAATAAAAAAAATAAAAAAAATATGATTAAATATGAATCATCTGAATGGCATGAAACGTCTTATTATCGCCTGACAAATTACTTGACACGTCTTAAAATCTCCAAACTAATAGAGCGAAGCAAGGGTGATCCAAAACGACCCACCCTCGGGCCGTATACGGTTAAGGCTATTGTATCTGCTGTCTTACAACTATGAACATTATTATTATTATTATCATTATTATTATATATTATTATTTGATATACCGGTATATATTATTTGATATATAATTATTTGATATATAATTTATTATAATTATTCCTTTCCAATAAATAATGAATTACTGTAGTTTTTTCTGCCTCCAGTTGATGTTCTTCAGCATAGGCAGAGCGAGTTCCTTGATCTGAATGTTGGGTTAAAGCAAGGGTGTGTGATGTCCCCATGGTTGTTCAATATGAAAGTACAGTACTCTGAAACTCTAGGTGCATTGAATTCTGATGTGATCTTAATAGTGTGATTCGTAAAGTTGAGATTCCCATTAACTGAAGAAAATATGAGAGAGAGAGAGAGAGAGAGAGAGAGAGAGAGAGAGAGAGAGAGAGAGAGAGAGATAAAGAGAGAGAGAGAGAGAGAGAGAGAGAGAGAGAGAGAGAGAGAGAGAGAGAGAGAGAGAGAGAGAGAGAGAGAGAGAGAGAACAAATAGTCATCAGGCTAAAAGGGGTAACTATCTTTGCTATGAACTCCACATGAACTAATTATTGCTCATAGCTTAAGGGGAGATATCCACTCGAGGGATTTTTTTATTGACTCCTTTCTCCCTCATGATTAGCCCCATTGTTTTTCTAATTTTAAGACGTTCGTCCCATTATTTTGACGATTTTAAGAACTTTCAACCCATTTCTGTCAATTTTAAGACCTTTCGTGCCATTAAGGTGTCGATTTTATCCTGGCGAGCGATAGCGAGCCTGTAGTTTAAGAGCAACCGGCTTTCAGCCGGGAAATTTTTCTACCGAAAAATGTACAAATTTAAGGGAGTGTAATCTTAAGCTCGAAGGATATCTAGGAACCAAACTAAAAGCCTCCCCTTAAGCACAATAATATATTATAATCTATTTAGCCCGAAGCAATTATTAAGATTTATTATCTTGTTTACCAAAATTAAGTACAATATTTAGCTGACCTTGTAAGCTTAACACACACGCTAAATATATATTCGATATCTCCAAGAATCAAAGGGTTTGGAATGTTTTTAAATTAGCCCTTCTTAAGAAGTTTATTAAAATCGCCTAGAAGTAGCTAAAAGAAAATAGGCAGTAATTGTACATGGGTAATTAATATTCCTAAACTGCTTATATTCACGAGAACTAATCTGTTCGATTATCTAATACTACAACCGCCTTGTAAGAGGTTTATTCTTAATATTAATAAATTCGTGTGGGGGCAATTATAATTAAATAATATCGTCCTTTGATAATGATAAATAGGATTGAGAGAAATACCTATTCAGACAAATTTATTGATACAGTTATAAAGTGCCTTGAAAGCAAACAAACGACAGAAAGTACAATCTCCCGACCCCGAAGAAAAACAACCGTACATTGTTGTGCGCCCCCCTCCCGTCGCCAGAGCCAGGGTTACCAAAGCATGTCCGCTAGATGGTAAATAAATGCCGAAAATTGCTAGAAATAAGCCATAATCTGTATCTTCTCGCTTTAAAATGGCTCAAATCTCCAGAAAATCGATAAATTTCATCGCTAGAATTAATGCCACATTCTGAATCATATCGCTCTAAAATGGCTCAAATCTCTAGAAAATCGCTAGAATTAATGCCACATTCTGTATCATATCACTCTAAAATGGCTCAAATC
>CM064544.1:5227269-5229769 GCA_032716605.1 Paralithodes platypus | reverse complement strand
ACATTGTGATGGCGTATTGCCCCCCCTCTTTGTTTACATTGTGATGGCGTATTGCCCCCCCCCCCTCTTTGTTTACATTGTGATGGCGTATTGCCCCCCCCTCTTGTTTACATTGTGATGGCGTATTGCCCCCCCCCCCTCTTTGTTTACATTGTGATGGCGTATTGCCCCCCCTCTTTGTTTACATTGTGATGGCGTATTGCCCCCCCCCCTCTTTGTTTACATTGTGATGGCGTATTGGCCCCCCCCTCCCCGTTTACATTCTGCTGGCGTATTGCCCCCCTCTTTGTTTACATTGTTATGACGTATTGCCCCCTCCCTCTTTGTTTACATTGTTATGACGTATTGCCTCCCCCTCCCTCTTTGTTTACATTGTGATGACGTATTGCCCCTCCTCTTTGTTTACATTGTGATGACATATTCCCCCCCCCCCCCCCTTCCCTCCTCTTTGTTTACATTGTGATGACGTATTGCACCCGCTACCACCAGGGTTACTGAATCAAGACCTATTATACCGCTAGATTCGTTTGAAAAGTCGCGCCTCGAGAGAGTAAATGAATACCGAAAATCGCTAGAATAATGCCACACTCTCTAGAATATCGCTCTAAATGACCCAAATCTCACTAGGTGTAAAACAAAAAATGCCGCTAGGTCGAAGTAAATACCTCTCGATCTAGCGGGGAAATAGCTAACTTGGCAACACTACCCCCACCCGCTTTGTTTACATTACGGTGGGAGGGTTTAGTAACTTGGCAACACTACCCCCACCCTCTTTGTTTACATTACGGTGGGAGGGTTTAGTAACTTGGCAACACTACCCCCACCCTCTTTGTTTGCATTACGGTGGGAGGGTGTAGTAACTTGGCAACACTACCCCCACCCGCTTTGTTTACATTACGGTGGGAGGGTTTAGTAACTTGGCAACACTACCCCCACCCTCTTTGTTTACATTACGGTGGGAGGGTTTAGTAACTTGGCAACACTACCCCCACCCGCTTTGTTTACATTACGGTGGGAGGGTTTAGTAACTTGGCAACACTACCCCCACCCTCTTTGTTTACATTACGGTGGGAGGGTTTAGTAACTTGGCAACACTACCCCCACCCTCTTTGTTTACATTACGGTGGGAGGGTTTAGTAACTTGGCAACACTACCCCCACCCGCTTTGTTTACATTACGGTGGGAGGGTTTAGTAACTTGGCAACACTACCCCCACCCGCTTTGTTTACATTACGGTGGGAGGGTTTAGTAACTTGGCCAACACTACCCCCACCCGCTTTGTTTACATTACGGTGGGAGGGTTTAGTAACTTGGCAACACTACCCCACCCTCTTTGTTTACATTACGGTGGGAGGGTTTAGTAACTTGGCAACACTACCCCCACCCGCTTTGTTTACATTACGGTGGGAGGGATTAGTAACTTGGCAACACTACCCCCACCCTCTTTGTTTACATTACGGTGGGAGGGTTTAGTAACTTGGCAACACTACCCCCACCCGCTTTGTTTACATTACGGTGGGAGGTTTAGTAACTTGGCCCCACTACCCCCACCCTCTTTGTTTACATTACGGTGGGAGGGATTAGTAACTTGGCAACACTACCCCCACCTCTTTGTTTACATTACGGTGGGAGGGTTTAGTAACTTGGCAACACTACCCCCACCCGCTTTGTTTACATTACGGTGGGAGGGATTAGTAACTTGGCAACACTACCCCCACCTCTTTGTTTACATTACGGTGGGAGGGATTAGTAACTTGGCAACACTACCCCCACCCTCTTTGTTTACATTACGGTGGAGGGTTTAGTAACTTGGCAACACTACCCCCACCCTCTTTGTTTACATTACGGTGGGAGGGATTAGTAACTTGGCAACACTACCCCCACCCTCTTTGTTTACATTACGGTGGGAGGGATTAGTAACTTGGCAACACTACCCCCACCCTCTTTGTTTACATTACGGTGGGAGGGTTTAGTAACTTGGCAACACTACCCCCACCCTCTTTGTTTACATTACGGTGGGAGGGTTTAGTTTTTGGGTCGATTTACATATTCATCAACTATTATTTAAGTTTCCTCCTTGAAGGAGAAGGGGGGCCAGGAACAAACCTTTTCATTATTGGCTATCATTAAACGATTTGATTCAGCTTAAGGATATCCAATTCGAGTTAAATTAGTAAAAACTATCTCCATCAACAATTAACCTCCCATAGATCCTGCCAAGCAGAAAAACATCGTCTAATTATGTGTTGTTTAAGGGGAGGTTTTTAGTGTGTTTCCTAGACTTCCATCAAGCTTGAAATTACACCCCCTTGACCCCCTTTCAAGATAAATTTGTACATTTTTCGGTAGAAAAATGTCCCGGCCGAAGGCCGATTCCTCTTAAATTGCAGGCTCGCTATGGCTCGCCAGGAAAAAATTGACACCTAAATGGGACGAAAGGTCTTAAAAGTGACATAAATTGGGTGAAAGGTCTTAAAATTGTCAAACTAATGGGGCGAAC
>CM064544.1:5184769-5222269 GCA_032716605.1 Paralithodes platypus | reverse complement strand
ACTATGGCTGTGTGTCGTATTAACTACTATGGCTGTGTGTCGTATTAACTACTATGGCTGTGTGTCGTATTACATCTAAGTGTTCATAATTAACATCATCTTTCGCTACAAAATCTACCTTATAGCTGAGTAACAAAGATAGAAACATGACAATTTACCCTCAGCTGGAAACAAATAGACTATAGTGATGATAACGATAGTACGATAGTGGTAAAGGTAAAGGTGGGAGTGGCAATAGTGGTGATGGTGAGAAATAGACTATAGTGATGATAACGATAGTACGATAGTGGTAAAGCTAAAGGTGGGAGTGGCAATAGTGGTGATGGTGAGAAATAGACTATAGTGATGATAACGATAGTACGGTAGTGGTAAAGCTAAAGGTGGGAGTGGCAATAGTGGTGATGGTGAGAAATAGACTATAGTGATGATAACGATAGTATGATAGTGGTAAAGCTAAAGGTGGGAGTGGCAATAGTGGTGATGGTGAGAAATAGACTATAGTGATGATAACGATAGTATGATAGTGGTAAAGCTAAAGGTGGGAGTGGCAATAGTGGTGATGGTGAGAAATAGACTATAGTGGGATGATAACGATAGTATGATAGTGGTAAAGCTAAAGGTGGGAGTGGCAATAGTGGTGATGGTGAGAAATAGACTATAGTGATGATAACGATAGTACGATAGTGGTAAAGCTAAAGGTGGGAGTGGCAATAGTGGTGATGGTGAGAAATAGACTATAGTGATGATAACGATAGTACGATAGTGGTAAAGCTAAAGGTGGGAGTGGCAATAGTGGTGATGGTGAGAAATTAAATAGTGAGGAGGAGAGTGGGAAGTAAATGGTGATTCTTTGGGGTCATTTGACAATTACACAGTCCATGAGGTTCATCTGGTCAGGGGTAAAGAGTGAGAGAGAGAGAGAGAGAGAGAGAGAGAGAGAGAGAGAGAGAGCGAGAGAGAGAGAGAGAGAGAAAGAGAGAGAGAGAGAGAGAGCGAGAGCGAGAGCGAGAGCGAGAGAGAGCGAGAGCGAGGGGAGAGAGAGAGAGAGCGAGGGGAGAGAGAGAGAGAGAGAGAGAGAGAGAGAGAGAGCGAGCGGGCGAGCGAGCGAGAGAGAGAGAGAGAGAGAGAGAGAGAGAGAGAGAGAGAGAGAGAGAGAGAAAACAAACAAGACCCCTCTTCGACATAAATCAATAAATTTTTCGGTAGAGTAATAATCCTGCCAAAGGCCGGATATGTTTATGTGATAGTGACATATAACATGACTGTAAAGGCGATGGTTGGGTAGTGGCTGATAACGACCATATTTGATGGAAAAACAATAATAGTTTGGTGGTTTACACAGGTATGCCACAGTAGCCTTGTCCGTTTCCTAGTAATTCAGGTGTGACTTTAACCTCATGACACAGGGACAAGTGGCTTAATTCTCCACTTTTGGTAATGCACAATATTGACGAAAATTAGGGGACGGTGTGAAACAAGCTGTGTCAAAATATCATACTGATCCAACTGTTAGTAAGGTATTCCCGAAAAACGATGTAACACGGCCTCTGAAACCCGACATTAGTAGTAAGATGAGTTAAGGGGAGGTTTTTAGTGTGTTTCCTAGACTTCCATCAAGCTTGAAATTACACCCCCTTGACCCCCTTTCAAGATAAATTTGTACATTTTTCGGTAGAAAAATTTCCCGGCCAAAGGCCGGTTCCTCTTAAATTGCAGGCTCGCTATCGCTCGCCAGGAAAAAATCGACACCTGAATGGCACGAATGGTCTTAAAAGTGACATAAATGGGGTGAAAGTTGTTGAAATCGCTAAACTAATGGGGCGAACGTCTTAAAATCTCAAATGCAAAGGGGCTAAACATGAGGGAGAAAGGGATAAAGACAAAAATCCCTCAAGTGGAAATCTCCCCTTAACCACTGCATATGAAACTACCCTCGTAATTCAATCATGTGCATTATATTTACATGTATAAGATCACGGAGAGGAACAGAATTTATGTGGGCAACTGTACCTAATAAAATAACAAATAGGGATGTAGGGAAGAAAGGGTCGGCCTCGTATGAGCCAATAGCCTTTCTGCAGATTGCCATCATTCTTATGGGCAAGAGACTGGAGTTCTCGAAAAGAGGCTCCTGTCCTACCAATATTCTTGACTTACAGTGTGCTGGCTTACTAATCCAATAAGGTTGATAGCCTCTGAAGTCCTATTTTAACTAACGGACAAATTGGATTTTAGGTCACGTATGGGATATAATGTTCTAAATGTGTACTATAGCTTTGTTATAGAGTATTAGTCACCACAATATAGGTCTTTACCGCTGCATATTCAATTATTTTTCCTTGGGCTTTGTGGGTTAAATAAGGGTGGAGGGAAAAATGGCGGCCTTCTTGGGTCAGCTGAGAACTAATATTTTTCACTTTTGTTACCGTATTTTTTAGTATTTTGTCATATTCTGTATCAATGCTAACCCCGCGGGGGTCTGGGGGCGGCAGCCCCCAGATTAGGTTAGGTTGTTGGGTAATGACAAAATATGGTTTTAGGGGGCCATGTGTTAATATTGCAAAATAATGGGTAAAACTGAATTTGCAGAAAGAAAAACACCTTAAAACACACTAATCAATGAAGGAACTGATGAGAGCAAGGATTATAATACAAAAACACATACGTGACCGAAAATGCAATTTGACCTAACTAACTAATCTTATGTTCTTATATCTTTTGGGTCACACTGTATGTCATAACGAGCAGTGATGACAGCGAACGAGTTTATCACCAGCTTCCCAAGTCGGACGAGCCCGAATGCCCTCACACAATAGACCCGTCCAAACCCCTCCTATCACGTGACAACCAACAGTAGCGAATATAATACGAACAACAAAGAAAACGGGGGAAAAAGGGGGATACGTTAATACTCCGTTTTCTATACGAACAACAAAGAAAACGGAGGAAAAAGGAGGGATACGTTAGTACACCGTTTTCTATTTTGGTTGTCATGTCAAGAGCGGCAAAGAGATGGAGGCGAGATAGTTTGCATTATGATTGAATTAGCGTATCATCTGACAGCTAAACGGTGTGTGTGAGAGAGAGAGAGAGAGAGAGAGAGAGAGAGAGAGAGAGAGAGAGAGAGAGAGAGAGAGAGCCTCTTGTGTTTTAACTATGTCAAAGGCTAAAAGATAATATGCATTACGATTGAATTAACGTATCATGTGACAGAATGTGTAGTTTGTCTGTGTGTGTCTCTCTCTGTGTGTGTGTGTGTGTGTGTGTGTGTGTGTGTGTGAAAGAGACAGAGGGGGAGAAACAGATATATAATAAAGGAATCAGTCAGTGTCTCGTTCCGTGTGACGATAGGAGACCGGGAGATGTAAAGGAGATACCACCATAACATATCAATCTCATCACTTGCAAATATCGACCTATAGGGAAGCTCAAGAAAATTATGTGGGATAACGATGAATGCAAATTATGTATAAGTGTAGATTTAATATATCTTATGTGTTTACTAAAAACTTACTTCAGTGTGTAATTGTATATCCTATAGGCCTATATGAGTGTACGATAAATGGAAATAATGGTTAAGTAGATTTAATATATCTATGTGTGTACTACATAATGTCATGTACTTTAGTGTGTAAATGTATGTACGAGCTAACTATGAATAGAACAAATGTGCAAGTGGGATAAATATATGTATGGGTGTAATACAAATGTGCAAGTGGGTTAAATATATGTATGGGTGTAATACAAATGTGCAAGTGGGTTAAATATATGTATGGGTGTAATACAAATGTGCAAGTGGGTTAAATATATGTATGGGTGTAATACAAATGTGCAAGTGGGTTAAATATATTTATGGGTGTAATACAGATGTGCAAGTGGGTTAAATATATTTATGGGTGTAATACAGATGTATTTTAATGTGCAATTGTGCTAAATATCCATATCTACGGCTCCAACTTCCTTACAGCCCAAATCTCCCTAACCTTTCAATTATCAGGGCCCGGGATCGGTATTGTGCGGTGGGTGTGGGTGATGGGTAAGCTGGTTCACGTGTTGGGCCGCGCGTGTGGGTGGTGGCGCGTGTGGTGTGGCGCGTGTTGGGGTGGGGGGGGGGAGGGGGGGGGGGGGGGGAGGAGAGAGAGAGAGAGAGAGAGAGAGAGAGAGAGAGAGAGAGAGAGAGAGAGAGAGAGAGAGAGAGAGAGAGAGATACATAGATACACTGGCCACACAGACCTTACGATCCAAACGAGGTGGTCAAGACTTACCGGTAATTCCAGTAGAGAGAGAGAGAGAGAGAGAGAGAGAGAGAGAGAGAGAGAGAGAGAGAGAGAGAGAGAGATAGAGAGATAGATAGATAGATAGATAGATAGATAGATAGATAGATAGATATAGATAGATAGATTGCATATAACATAGCCCAAACTATAAGATAACAATTGTGATTCTTGGGCCTAACTCCAGCTCTCAGAACCACCCACGGGAGACATTTGATGAGGGGATAACCCATAAATGACACCCCATAAATACCAGCTGCCCCATGGTTCTCTTTATCTCTCTATTACCATACAGCCCATCACACCACTCTTCTGGCGCTGTTCACGCTTTTCGTCACGCCATTAGTTTACCGATTTTAAGACCATTCGCCCCATTTTTTGGTCAATATAAAGACCTTTAGTGTCATTTAGATGTCGATATTTTCCCGGCGAGCGATAGCGAGCCTGTGATATAAGAGGAACCGGCCGAAAAATGTACAAATATATCTGGAGGGAGGAAGGGGGGGGGGGGGTTCTTGGAGGAATTTTTTAAAAGCTTGATGGGGGTCTAGGGAGCAAACTAAACACCTAAAAACCTCCCCCATTGGCCCATAAAATTAAATACCGGTACCATCTTTGCCATGGTTCTCTTTATCTCTCTATTATCAAACAGACCATCACGCCACTCTTCTGGCGCTGTTCACGCTTTTCGTCACGTCGCCATTAGTTTAGCCTACCGAATTTAAGGGGAGATATCCAATTGAGAGATTTTTTTTTCTTGACTCCTTTCTCCCTCATGTTTAGCCCCATTGCTTTTCTAATTTTAAGACGTTCGCCCCATTATTTTGACGATTTTAAGAACTTTCGACCCATTTCTGTCAATTTTAAGACCTTTCGTGCCATGTAGGTGTCGATTTTATCCTGGTGAGCGATAGCGAGCCTGTAATATAAGAGGAACCGGCTTTCAGCCGGGACATTTTTCTACCGAAAAATGTACAAATTTATCTTGAAAGGGGGTCTAGGGGGTGTAATTTTTAGCTTGATGGAAGTCTAGGGAATCAACTAAAAACCTCCCCTTAACCCGTACAGTACCGGGGGCGTCCTTTTCATCCTATTCTGGCAACTATTAGATGATTAAATTCAGCTTAGGAAGGACCTCTAGCCATAATAGGGGCTTCACACTCTCTCAACCACCCCTTGTAACTACCACAGATCCTTGTAACTACCACAGATCCTTGTAACTACCACAGATCCTTCCCAAGCTGCATGATACAGTTTAAATATAGCTATAATACAATATAACACTCGTCGCTGGTACTGAAAGGGTTAAGGGGAGGTTTTTAGTTATTTCCTTAGACCTCCATCAAGCTTAAATTTACACCCCCTAGTACCCCTTTAAGATAAATTTGTACATTTTTCGGTAGAAAAATGTCCCGGCCGAAGGCCGATTCCTCTTAAATTACAGGCTCGCTATCGCTCGCCAGGAAAAAATTGTTACCTAAATGGCACGAATAGTCATAAAATTGACATAAATGAGACGAAAGGTCTTAAAATCGCCAAACTAATGGGGCGAACGTCTTATAATCTCAAAATCAATGGGGCTAAACATGAGGGAGAAAGGGTTCGAAAAAAATATCCCTCAAGTGGAAATCTCCCCTTAATGGCTGGAAGAAATGTAATGTGTGATAGATGACACCCCATGACTACAACTCGATTTGTTTCCAGCTGATCGTAAATTGAATCTCTTATTAGCTGATTTCTCGATACTTAAGGGGAGCTATCCACTTGAGGGATTTTTTTTTCTGGACCCCTTTCTCTCTCATGTTTAGCCCCATTGATTTTTAGATTTTAAGACGCTCGCCCCCTTTAGTTTGGCGATTTTAAGAACTTTCGCCCCATTTCTGTCAATTTTAAGAACTTTCGTGCCATTTAGGTGTCGATTTTTTCCTGGCGAGCGATAGCGAGCCTGTAATTTGAGAGGAACCGGCCTTTGGCCGGGAAATTTTTCTACCGAAAAATGTAAAAAATTATCTTGAAAGGGGGTCTAGGGGGTGTAATTTTAAGCTTGATGGAGTTCTAGGGAACAAACTAAATACCTCCCCTTAATGGAAATATATGAAACTACTATGGCTGTGTGTCATATAAATGCCAAGTTGTCATAATTAACAGCATATTTCGCTACAAAATTGACCTTATAGTTGAGTAACAAAGATAGAAACATGACATTTTAGGCTAAGCTGGAAAAAAATTGCCTTTTTTTTATATCAGCCTTCACATTATTATACTTATCACTATATTACCATTCATACCATGATACCAATTAGTTTGCAGCAATATTTAGACCTTTCGTGCCATTTAGGTGTCGATTTTTTTCCTGGCGACCGATAGCCAGCCTGTAATTTATAAAATATACAAATTTATCTCGAAAAGGGATCTTGGGGGTGGTCTAGGGAGCAAGCTAAAAAACTCCCCTTAAATCCCATCTCATAAATATCAACCTCTCCATGGATAAATTAAACTTTATCTCTCTATTATCATGAACATCATCTGGCAACATATGCCATACCCATAGCTTACTCTGACTGTTCCTTTTACTTATATATCTTCTAGATCTCAAGTGGCGGCGTCTTTTCCGTGGATTGACCTCCCTACTGCCAACCTAGAAGTTGGCAGATTGGGAGCCAAAGCGTCACATTTTTCCCTTACCCCTCAGCTTTCCCTTCATAATTGCTGAGGGGCACAGGGCCTTGGGTGGGGCTTTGGTTTCCCGGGCGTTTCCGCACCCTCCTCAGCTCCCTGCCTTGGAGTGGCTTGGGTCACCCGGGCTTTGTTAGTGGTAAGCAGGGAGGATTTTGTGGGGGCGCTCATTTATGGCCTTGGCCTTGCTTGAGACCTTGGGGCTGTTAGGCCAGACAGCCTGGGGAACAACAACAACAACAACAACAACAACAACAACAACTATTCTTTCGCTTTTCACGCTTTTCTGCACGCCTAATGATTGGAAAAATAATACGTAATAAATTCCGGCCTCTATCTGGTGGCGATTGTAGATAAGGGGATCCCATGTCACGGAGATGATGGGGGGATGATTGGGCACGGGGGTGTAAAGAAAATGGGTGTCGGTAATTTTGTTCGGGTCGGGGCTACGTTCGGCTAATGCTATAATTTTGAATTTCTGTTAGTTTTATTAGCATTATTTGTACGCTACATATTCAGAGTAAGTAAAAACCGATATATACCTGTATAAACTGTATATATATATTCCCTCAAATTTGAATGATGCAAAGTACACTTTTCTTCATGCTAATGTGTTTGGCTTTCTATATAAGATAGCTGTATTAATAAATTGTAATAGTTACCGTCATTTTAAATTATAGACTATACGCAAATATTGAGCATAATTAGGTGCTCAAATGACGGATCTTCGTGCACAAAATTAAAGTGTCAATTCGCCCCCCAAAAAATACATCCTCCTCCACTCTCCCTTTCCTTCTCTCTTCCTGTTCTCTCACCTACTTCCTCCCTCTTCCACTTACCTAGCTTCAATTCCTTCCGTACCCTCCCTGTCTCTGTTCCACCTCATCTGTTTTCACCCTCAACGTTTCATTATAATTCTTTGATATTATCCCTTCTTTATGAACTTTTCTCGTGCTTCTTGCAAATCACCCCCATCTCTCTCTCTCTCTCTCTCTCTCCTTCCCCCTCTCCCTCCGCTTAGCCCCACAATACGGCACCAGCAGTAATCGCATTAGGGCATGAATTATGGTCGTCTAATAGAAAGGAAAAGAGCCTGGGAAAGAGCCGCAAGTTGGCCCCCCCTAACCCCCTCCCCCCCTCTCTCTCTCCCCCCACCCTACCCCCATCTCTAAATGACCCTAATCCCTCCCCCAACTCCCCCCCCCTGAAGTGTGATTATTTAGGGGCCACCTCCTCACCTAGATCGTCCACTTGCCATCTTTAGGGCGACTCGGGTGCAACTTTTTCTTTTTCTTTCTTTTTTCTTTATCCAGCCGGATTAATGTAGCAACAGTTTTACGATGCCGAGACCGCTATAAATATTTGGTAGAATGTTTTTTTTCTATGTGAATGGAAGAGACAAAAGGTAGGTTGACTGTAACGAGTCTCTTCCCCAAAGCGAAAAGAGTGACAGCTCCAAAATTCAAGGGACGTTGGAGTCGAAATGCCTCCGGACACACGAAGTTCCTCACATACAGTAAGTTCAGTTCCTCACATACAGTAAGTTCAGTTCCTCACATACAGTAAGTTCAGTTCCTCACATACAGTAAGTTCAGTTCCTCACATACAGTAAGTTCAGTTCCTCACATACAGTAAGTTCAGTTCCTCACATACAGTAAGTTCAGTTCCTCACATACAGTAAGTTCAGTTCCTCACATACAGTAAGTTCAGTTCCTCACATACAGTAAGTTCAGTTCCTCTTCGTGATCTTATTTATGGAAGTAAAATTAGTATTAATGAATTCTGAGTATGGTTTCTGAGTATGGTTTCTGAGTATGGTTTCTGAGTATGGTTTCTGAGTATGGTTTCTGAGTATGGTTTCTGAGTATGGTTTCTGAGTATGGTTTCTGAGTATGGTTTCTGAGTATGGTTTCTGAGTATGGTTTCTGAGTATGGTTTCTGAGTATGGTTTCTGAGTATGGTTTCTGAGTATGGTTTCTGAGTATGGTTTCTGAGTATGGTTTCTGAGTATGGTTTCTGAGTATGGTTTCTGAGTATGGTTTCTGAGTATGGTTTCTTTTAATTACCAGTTGACTAGTCAGATGATTAAGGAGACTGCTTAATGGGAGGTTTTTAGTTTGTTTCCTACTCCTCCAGCAATCTTAAAATGTCACCCCCTTTACCCCCTTTCAAGATAAATGTGTACATTTTTTGGTAGAAAAATGTCCCGGCCGAAGGCCGGTTACTCTTAAATTACAGGCTCGCTATCGCTCACCAGGATAGAATCGACGCCTAAATGGCACGAAAGGTCTTAACATTGACAGAATGGGTCGAAAATTCTTAATATCACCAAACTAATGGGGCAAACGTCTTAAAATCTCAAAAGCGATGGGGGCTAGACATGAGGGAGGAAGGGGTCAAGAAAAAAGTCCTTCAAGTGGAAACCTCCCCTTAAGAAACTGCACTCGTAACTCAACCATGGGCATGATGTTCCAATGTATAAGATCACGGAGAGGAACAGAGCATAATATTTCAAGGGACTGGAGTTGTCGAAACGAGGCTCCAGTCCTGACGCTATTCTTGACTTACAGTGTGCTGGCTTAAGGGGAGGTATTTAGTTTGTTCCCTAGACCTCCATCAAGCTTAAAATTACACCCCCTTGAGTCCTTTTCAAGATAAATTTGTACATTTTTCGGTAGAAAAATGTCCCGGCCGAAGGCCGGTTCCTCTTAAATTACAGGCTCGCTATCGCTTGCCAGGATAAAATCGACACCTGAATTGCACGAAAGGTCTTAATATGGGGTGAAAGTTCTTAAAATCGCTAAACTAATGGGGCAAATGTTTTATAATATCAAAAGCAATGGGGCTAAACATGAGGGAGAAAGGGGTCAAGAAAAAAATCCCTCAAGTGGAGATCTCCGCTTAACCCTTTAAGTACCAGCGACGTCTTTTTGTTATTATTTCAGCGGCATTTTGACGTTTTTATGAAGCATAGGAAGGATATATAGTAGCGAAAAGGATTAATTGAGATAGTCTAATATCAACCCTTCTGGATTATTAAGCCAACACACTGTAAGTCAAGCATAGCGTCAGGGCTGGAGCCTCTTTTCGAGAACTCCAGTCCCTTCGAACTCATTGTATACACTTCTCAGCATATATACGGTTACACCTGGGTTGCATCTGGGATATAATAAAGCATTGTCAGTAAAGCGTCGGCTGCTGATCAAAGAGTCGGCGGATCGAGCCCGCACTGTCAAAAATGTTATTGGTAGATATTCAACCCCGGGTAAACTTGACCTAGCGATTCGGTACAAACGCCTAATGTTAATGGCCACCCCTTCTCGGGAATTACGGCGTCTAGCAAATAAATAAATAAATAAAATATAATAAAACAAAAAAGTCTCGTTTACGTTCGATACAGATTCAATAGGGTGTGCCGGTCTTATGCCTCAGGACTGTACAGTACCTCTAGCACATTAAGCAAGGCCCAATGACATTAGCGAGAGCATTAGTATCGCTGGTGGTTGGTTGGTTGGTTGGTTGTTGGGGCTAAACTTCCGCAGGAGGGTAAAGTTTGCCTCATTACTGAACGCTAGCTTGTTTACCTCCCCTCCCCCCCCCCCCCTCCCCCCTTGTCCTAAAGAAAACGGGAGAGTGAAGTGGTTTGATGGGGTCTTCTTGGAAACTCCCCTGTTGTGCTCTATTAGTTTGTAGATTTTTAAGACGTTGCATCCCCCCTTGGTTTGGTGATAATAAAACACTTCACCCCATTCAGGCGTCTAGTTTATACTAGCGAGCGATAACGAACTTTAAAGAAATCGGCCTTTGGCCGACACATTTCTCTATCGAAATTTTTTACGAATTTAGCTTGCAGGGGGTCTGGTGGGCATCTTTAAGTTACAAGGAAGTCTGGGAAGGCCTGTTTGTTAGCCTAGGGGACGAACTAAAATACATAGCTCGAAAATGACAAAATCAACTACAATCATCAATCCCAATGAAACAAAATATCACAATAACCCCCCAAGACATGGGACCAGATTCCCCCCACCACCCCCCCCCCAAAAAAAACAACAACAAAAAAACACACACACACGAGAGAAGTTAAGGCTGTGAGGGCGAGTAAAAGGGTGCCATGGAAACGGTGCGGTGGAAGGGGGGTTTAACCCTCTCCGACATATGAGTCTGAAGGGGTTTAAGGGAGATCGAGGCAGTCGCTATTTTCTGGACCCCCTTCTCCCTCAGGTTTACCATATGACTTGATATTTTAAGACGAACGTTCCATTAGTTTGGCGATTTTAATAACTTTCGCCCCATTTCTGTCAATTTTAAGATCTTTCGTGCCATTTAGGTGTCGAAAAAAAATCCTGGCGAGCGATAGCGAGCCTGTAATTTAAGAGGAACTGGCCTTCGGCAGGGAATTTTTTTCTACCAAAAAATGTACAAATTTATCTTGAAAGGGGGTCTAGGGGGTGTAATTTTAAGCTTGATGGAGGTCTAGGGAACAAACTAAAAACCAAAAGGGGGTCTAGGTGATGTAATTTTAAGCTTGATGGAGGTCTAGGGAACCAACTAAAAACCTACCCTTAACCCTATCTGGCCTGACGTCTCGGGTTTTATTAAGGATATTTTGGACGTCTTGGTGTTTATTAAAATATTATGTTGTGGGAGGACCAGTGGGTGTGTCCAATATATAAATGAACTGAATTAACTGGCTATGATATTTATGAAGTATTAATTTTCCTAGCCTTGAAGCATGCAGTATATGCAGTATATTTCAAAACAATTGCACAACAGTTGGATTCATAAACTAGATTTCAAACTTAATCCAGCTGTTTAAATGCTATGCCATACCCCCTACCCTAATCCCCCCCCCCCCCCCCTTGATGTGTGCAACTAACCTGGCATAGACGACACTTGCTGAAGGTCCCATTCCTCAAGGGACTGGAGTTCTCGCAGAGAGGCTCCAGTCCTGACGTTATTCTTGACTTGCAGTGTGCTGGCTTAATAATCCAATAGGGTTGACAGCCTCTGAAGTTCTATTTTAACTAACTAACCATTCCTGCCGACGATGAGAACACCAGTTGGGTGAAGCTATTTTGACCCCTGTTCATAATTATTTTTTTAATAAATTAGTTTTTTAATTAGTTAGTTAAAATAGGACTTCAGAGGCTATCAACCCTTCTGGATTATTAAGCCAACTCACTGTAAAGGGGCCCTCACACAGTCAGGAGTGCGAGCTAGAGTCACTAGGAGTAGGGGAAACTGCGGACTCGCGGGCCTATTCGCGGTGAAAATCGAGGACTCCTAGTGACTCTAGCGACTCCTATTAGACTCCCACTCGCTCGCGGTGAAAATCGATGACTCCTAATGACTCTAGCGACTCCTGTTAGACTCCTACTCGCTCGCACTCCTGACTGTGCGAGGGCCCCTTAAGTCAAGAATAGCGTCAGGACTGGAGCCCCTTTTCGAGAAACCCAGTCCCTTGCTAGGGCCTGTAACTTGTAACATTATCGTTCTCCGTGAAATTAAATATGGCATGCACTCATCTGAATCAGTATCGAATGTGAACGAGACCATGCAATGCTTAATTATAGCCCAAGTGCTTCATAACTTGGCTTTAAAGTTTCAAAGATTCGAAGTGGTGTACAATTATATGATGATAATTGTAGAAAAAGCTAAGCATACACACACAACTTGAGAGAAATAGATAGATAGATAGAGAGAGGGGGGAAAGAGAGAGGGAGAGCGAGAGGTGGAGGGTGGAGGCGAGGTGAGGTGGAGAGCACACACAAGACAGTAATCAGTCCACCTCCCGCCTTCTCCAAGCAAACACCTCTCCTCTGGTAACTATAAGATACATTGTGTAGGAGTGTTCGATTCTTAAGGGGAGTGACTTGCTGATACTTCAATCTCTGGGTTTTATCCATTTGGCCCTATTACAGCCTAATGTTGTGAGACTTTTATCCCCATCGAGGTGTTGATTTATACATGGCGAGCCATAGCAAATCTTCTTAAGATTATTAATGTATGCCTACCATTCATAACTCGGTGGTTCATGTTGGGGGTCAGGATATGTCTTTATGTATAGTTGGTCAAAGTTCCAGCTGACTCACTCTCGCTCTGGGGCTCGCAGACTTAGCTGGCAATACTGTTGTAGTGGTGCAGGGATAACACTTGCCATTAATGGGTTACCTGTGTCTGTCTTTTAGATTACTGAAAATTAGACTATGTAATATTGACGTTGTGAAGACTATGCTCTTTCATTAAGCAGCCACCAATAAAACTGAAATACGGTATGTATTCTTATAAAATCGAGTAAAGTACGTTGTGGCAGCCAGCAAGTTTTACATGCGTTGCCAATCCGTGGATATAATTACTTTAATATTTAAGCAAATCTACTTCCTTTGGGTGAATGTTCAGGATCACGCATAGCAATGTATGTATTTTTATTTGAGATGGGCTTACTTTCCCTTGTTTAGTATAAGTTCTAACCATGACTCGCCGCCTTCCTACACCAGTATTGCCAGATAATTCTGAGAGCCTCAGAGAGAGGGTGGGTCAGCTGGAACTTTGACCAACTGTACAGTCGGCCTAATAAGGGATTTCTCTGACCTAATTATGTTTTGAGCAATAATTGTTATCGAGAAATATTTAAAAATTTCATATTTTTGGGTGAGCTATACAACAATGTTAATACTTACCCTCTAAATTCAACCTATGATTAAATTAATACAGCACAGAGCAAGCCGAACTTAATGACAGCTGGGAAATGACTTATTAGCGCGACCGTACTGGACAAAATGCATTATGTGATCAACTAGTACCGGAGACTCTTTTAAATTTATCTTTACGCTAATAGATTTTATTAATTTTAAAAGGGGCCTCTTGAAATAACTGGCTGCGAACTATCTCTTAACCCTTTTTGCTACAAATTTGTTTTCTTAAACTGTACAAAATAGTCTAAATATAGCTAGAATAAAGTTAAAAAGACGTCGTCGGTACAGGAGTTAACGATTGTACGAACCCTTGCTATACCAGGACTAAACTTAATCCATAACCGAAGGGACTGGGGTTCTCGCAAAAGGTCTCCAATCCTGATGCTGTCTTGACTTGGTGTGCTGGCTTAATAATCCAGGATGGTTGATCGCCTCTTCGTATTTTAACTAATCCATAAGCCATACTAAAATACACGTAAGCTCTAGAAACTATTAATAGATTTTACCTTTTCTGAATCCGTAAGTAACTTTTCAATCTGGTAACTTAATGGAAGATTATATTTTAATTTTACTTGGATTTCAAAGTATTCTAAAGATTTGTTAGACTTTTAAAACTTTTACATGTGTAAAAGATAATTTGTCGGATCACATGCTTACATTAATATGTGTAAGGTGTTTGGGAGTGAAATTAATAAATTAGATTATAGTAGAATTTATTTTCAGTTTGGTTAATCTACTGCAGAAGCTTGTCAATTGAAACTAGCTTCACCATGGCTAAGGCTGTAAGTATTAGACTTTTTTTTTCACCTTCAACATTTTCAGAATTTTTAGTTTAACTTAATTTGCTTCAACGTTAGATTGTCCTAGTGACTTATCAAGTACCATTTTTGTGAAAGTACTGTTTAATCCTATAACCAGTTTGCCAAGAATCCAACTAGATAGTTCATATTAAATGTATACCATTATTTTATAGTTGTACGTAGCTCCTAATTCGTATTTATAGTTTTAATAACTTATAAACTCCAATGTCTGTAATTTAAATCTTTTAATTAACTTCTCGAAATTTGCATTAAATTGTAATTTCTTAAGGCATCGATCTGCTAACTGATCTCTATTTCGGTTTTAGATTCTGCTGCTACTTGTGTTGTGTGCGATGGCGACCCTGGTAAGCTGTAGTTACGGCAGCGGAAACTACGGTGGCGGAAGCTACGGCGGCGGAAACTATGTTGGTGGTTACGGCAGCGGACTTCAAGGTGGCGTAAGCTACGGTGGTGGTTACGGCAGCGGAAGCCACGGTGGTGGTTACAATGGCGGACATGACGGTGACGGAAACTACGGTGGTGGTTACGGCAGCGGACGTCACGGTGGCGGAAACTACGGTGGTGGTTACGGCAGCGGACGTCACGGTGGCGGAAACTACGGTGGTGGTTACGGCAGCGGACGTCACGGTGGCGGAAACTACGGTGGTGGTTACGGCAGCAGTTATAACCGTGGTGGATACGGTGGGGGAGACTATTATTGATTTGTGTCTGGGGAAAATTAACTGACTTGGTACCGGTATAAATAAAATTGTTTAAGTTTATTTCTTGGTTTCCAAATCCATACCAAATTATTCTTGTTAGTTTAGTAAAAGTCCAATTTTCAGTGACTCTAAATCCTTTATATTGAAACTTAAAAGTATTAAAATCTTTAAGAGTTTGTAGGAAACTAGTTTGTCCTAATGCACTACAATATAGGATTTACACTAGCTTTATCTTTAGGAACTAGCACATTATCTATACACGCCACAAATGGCACCCAATGAATGGTATAATTTAGAAAAGAAATTGGAAGTAACTTAAGTTTTACTCGGAAATCTAAAGGGAACTTGATTTATACAGCCAGTTTACTGGAAATGGGTGTATTCGGCCATACCTGACTTTGCATTACCGTAAAGGGTGTATTTGTCAGTGTGCCGTTTGGTACTTCTCTAGATTGCCATTTTGATACAAATTCTTGTCAAAGCCATTAATTTGTTGAGCCTTTCTATTTTTTTTTTTTAAACTTCAGACCGCCTATTTAGTATTTTTTTTAATTATTTTTGGAAAGTGCATAACTAGTACCGGTATTCAGGGTTTGGTTAACCTACATTTAATAGCTTCTGAATGATCCTTCATAAAACTAGATTCTATAAATGTCGAGGGTATTCTACACAGATTCTCACTAGGGGAATAGTATTCGATGCCGGAATGTTGATTCTAAAATTGCAGACTATTTTACTGCCACGAGCATTGTATTTGTATCCGTATCTTGATCACTTCTTGTGGGCTATAGTTTTATCAGAGTTTTGCTTTAGTTTGCACTATATTTTAGTAGTCTCCTAGAAAAATAATAACCAGCTTATTTATTAATCCAATCCATGAATGACTGCCGATTTCTAAAGTTAAAGGCTCTGTATATCTCACGATAACTGTTCTTATTTATCGCCAAACTGGGAAATCCACAAAGACCCTCTGATCAAATAGGGTTAATAGTGAACAGTTGGGTTGTATTCTGGAACTACCACTAGAACCTTTTCAGATTAAGGGCAGATGGGTAGTGTTTCTGGTCTCCCTTCATGTTTAGCCCCATTTAGTTTTCAGATTTTATGACTTTCGGCCCACCAGTTTGGCCATTTAAAGACCTTTCGCCTTTTCTGCTGTGTGTCATTTAGATAGATTCTTTCCTAGCGAGTCTTCTAAGGAAGTTGGAGCCGTAAACATTGATATTTAAGAGAAATGCAATAATGTAGGTTTCTGGTGGATAAAAAGTACTTTGAATTAGATTGGTTTTATTTATACATGTACAGTTGAGGTTAAGGGGAGGTTTTTAGTTTGGTCTCTGGATATCCATCAAGCTTAAGATTACACCCCCTTGAGCCCCTTTCAAGATAAATTTGTAAATTTTTCGGTAGAAAAATGTCCCGGCTAAAAGCCGGTTCCTCTTATATTACAGGCTCGCTGTCGCTCGCCAGGATAAAATACACACCTAAATGGCACGAATAGTCTTAAAATTGACAGAAATGGGTCGAAGGTTCTTAAAATCGTCTAAATAATGGGGCGAACGTCTTAAAATTAGAAAAGCAATGGGGCTAAACATGATGGAGAAAGGAGTCAAGAAAAAAATCCCTCGAGTGGATATCTCTTTAAGTATGGTCAGATATTTCACAAAGTTTCGGACACTGACTAATACTCTGAGGGATTAGCACTTTTCCCAGTAACTATAAGGATACCAATAACACAAACTGAGCGAATATCACTGGAATCTATGACTTACACTTAATACCTCCGATTGTACTACAACCGTATATTATTAGCTGGCAACTCTGCTTAAGGGGAGATTTCCACTTGGACTTTTTTTTCTTGACTCCTTTCTCCCTCATGTCTAGCTCCATTGCTTTTGAGATTTTAAGACTTGCCCCATTAGTTTGGTGATTTTAAGAATTTCCGCCCCATTCTGTCAATTTTAAGACCTTTCGTGCCATTTAGGTGTCGATTTTATCCTGGCGAGCGATAGCGAGCCTGTAATATAAGAGTAACCGGCCTTTGGCTGGGACATTTTTCTACCGAAAAATATACACATTTATCTTGAAAGGGTGTGAAATTTTAAGATTGCTGGAGGAGTAGAAAACAAACTAAAAACCTCCCCTTAATATCGATGTCTACAGCTCCAACTTCCTTATAGCCAGAAACTCGCAAGTGGTCAATTTTGAAGCTGTCTCGGGCTGAACTGAATCTCCTGAAGTTAACCCCTTCAGCTCCATGACACCTTTCTGCCTTTAAATTTGGCTACAGGTAAATGATGTTGAGCAGTTTATTAACCCATTCTGTACCGGGGACGTCCTTTCTATCATATTCTGGCAACTATTAGACTATTTTATTCAGCGTAGGAAGGACCTCTAGCAATAATAAGGCTTCAATATATCTCCACCAACCCTTTTCACCCCCACAGATCTTTCCTAAGCTGCATGTTATCTTCTACATATAGCTAGAATAAAATATAGCACACGTCGCTGGTACTCAAAGGGTTAACCCTCTCACGTTTTTGACGCAATGTTGAGCCTATTAGGGATACTGTAAAGCCTTTGTTATCATCAGGGGTATTTAGAAACCTTTAGTTTAGTTACTTCAACCTCTGCAGTTGTCTTTGAGTTAGCTGTGTTGAGCCTATTGGGGATACTTTAAAGCCTTTGTTACCATCAGGGGTATTTAGAAACCTTTAGTTTAGTTACTTCAACCTCTGCAGTTGTCTTTGAGTTAGCTGTGTTGAGCCTATTGGGGATACTTTAAAGCCTTTGTTACCATCAGGGGTATTTAGAAACCTTTAGTTTAGTTACTTCAACCTCTGCAGTTGTCTTTGAGTTAGCTGTGGGCAGAAAACTAATTTTGGAGAGGTAATTATAAGAGTGAGAGAACTCTATTTCTTATTTCTAATCTGGCAACCTCTGCGTCATAAAAACGTGAAAGGGTTAAGGACCCATGTTACGAAGAGGGTTTATTGAGAATGTATTGACCCATTTGAGTCGTACAGGTACGGTAGATTACAGGAACTAAAGAAAATCGCCTAATGTTAACCAGTAAATGATGAGAATTACGAAACGGTGTCAAAGTGGTCACTCCTATAATTTATCAGATGTCTAACTTTCGGAGGATCGTTGGAGGGGGGATAGGTAATTTTTTTTTCTGGCCCTCCTTCTCCCTTGTGTTTAGCCCCATTGGTTGTATTTAGTTTTTGAGACGTTCGGTCCTTTAGTTTGGCGATTTTAAGACTTAAGGTCCCATTTGTTTGGTCAATATTAAGACCTTTCGTGCCATTTGTGTCGATTTTTCCCTGTATGTATCTTTTTATAATTTATTTAGTTTCCTCCCTAGACGTCCATCAAGCTTAAAAAAAAAAAAAAAAAGACCTTCCTTCAAGATAAATTTGTAAATTTTTCGATAGAAAAACGTCCAGGCCGAAGGCAGGTTTCTCTTAAATTACAGGCTCGCTTTCGCTCGCCAGGAAAAAATCGACACCTAAATGACACGAAAAGTCTTAATATTGACAAAGAAATGGGGCGAAAAGTCTTAATATCGTCTAACTAATTGACCTTCAGTAACTTCATAAAAGCTGAAAACTAATGGGGCTAAACATGAGGAAGAAGGGGACCCATCTCTCCTTAAACTAACTTGAGTGAGAGACAGACAGAAAGACAGCGTGGAAGAGAGAGATAGATAGATAGATAGAAAGAAAGAGAGCGAGCGTGAGCGTGTGAGAGACAGGATGAACGAGGGACAGAAAGATAGACAGACCGAGAGAGAGAGAGAGAGAGAGAGAGAGAGAGAGAGAGAGAGAGAGAGAGAGGGGGGGGGGGGGACTGGATCCCCGCGAGTCAGTCGGGTGGAAGCGCTGATAAGCCGCAACTTGTACAGCTCTGCCAGAACTGCCTGCACACACACACACACACACACACACACACAATCCCTCCACCTCACTCACCCTCTCTCCCTAATGTTCTCTCTCTCTCTCTCTCTCTCTCTCTCTCTCTCTCACACACAATCCCTCCTCCTCACGCACCCTCTCCCTAATGTTATCTCTCTCTCTCTCTCTCTCTCTCTCTCTCTCTCTCTCTCTCTCTCTCTCTCTCTCTCTCTCTTGTTCTTCCAGTATATAATACAAGGTCATCTCTATCCAATCGTTCCAATCCTTTCACACTTTTGTACATTGTGACCGTCTCCCTCACTTTCCTTTCTTGTAGTGTAGGTAACTGCAGCTTCTCTAATCTTCTTTCGTAAGACAATTCCCTCAAATCAGGGACCATCTTTGTGGTTATTTTTTTCACCCTTTTCAGTTTAGTAATGTGGTTTTTCAGATGTATGTGTTCTGTGTGTGTGTGTGTGTGTGTGTGTGTTTAAGAGCTAAGGCAGGTGACACTATGCTGTATAGACCCAGGTGACAGTATGCTGTAAGTATAAATCCCCCTGTAGCGCCACAGTCGGACCCATAATAGGGGGCCGCGGCGTCTGTCACAATCTGTCATGGCCACCACTGGAGTTATCTCGACGCTGGCTGCCTTTCATACCACCACCACCACCACCGCCACCACCGCCACCAACAGAACCACCGGGCATAAAAAGGTTATTAATCGATCAACACACAGGGGGGCGCTGAAAAAGGGGGGGGGGGGTAAGGAGAGGGGGAGGGGGAGTTGAAAAGGGGGGCGGGGGTCAGGAGGTGGGGGAGGCCGTTGAAAAGGGGGGGGGGGGCCAGGGGTCACGAGAGGAGGGGGGGGGGGAGCAGGATCTTTTATAGGAAGAGACACAATATTGAACAACACTCTCCCTTTGCAGCGTTGTTAATAAACGAAATAACTTGAACAATTACGTTACATTGTAAATTTGCAATATTAATATTTGGGTATGCATTACCATATTAATATTTGGGTATGCATTACCATATCCACACTAACCTGTCAATCAGTATATGTATGGAAAGCCGGTATCACACGAGCGCTTTTTCGCTTAAATTATTTGCTCAACACTAGTCTGGCAGCTTATGAGGTCAACACTGGTCTGGCAGCTTATGAGGTCAACACTGGTCTGGCAGCTTATGAGGTCAACACTGGTCTGGCAGCTTATGAGGTCAACATTTATAATATTTCTGTCACCTAAATTAATCTATCACCAGTCTAGTTTCCGATACCAGTGCAAATTATTCCAGAAATGTTGCCAGAAAAATGTTGATTATCGAATGTTGACTATACAAGCTCTCGTGTGATACCGGCTTAAAAGATATTTTGTTATGTGTATGAAGGAGACAAAAGGTAAAGCTGCCTGCAACAAGTGTCCCCCCAAGGTTGAAAGAGTGATAGAGAGCCAAAATCAAGGTACAGTCGCGCTAATAAGTCATGTCCCAGCTGTCATTACGTTTGGCTCGCTCTGTGCTGTATTAATGTCTGCCAGATGTTGAATAGGGTGGGTAAGTGTAGGAACATGTTTGTATATTTCACACGATATGAAAAAATGAAGCTTAGATATTGCTGATACCAATTATTGATCAAAATATACTTGGTGCCGAGACATCACTTATTAGCGCGACTGTACATTAGTGGTAATGCAGGTGTGTGGGAAAGGAGTGTGGTGTGTTTGTAAAGTGTAGTGAAATGAATAGGAGGAGGAGGTGTTTGTGAGAGTTAGCTGGATTACTCTCTGTGTAAGTGAGGCACAACAGAAACAGTGGGGGAAGCCAGACAAATGAAACAGGAGTTCTAGCAACTCCTTATCATATGCCTATGTTGCCTCCCCTGGGCACTGCTCTGCTCGATGGGTGCCTACAATCTCACCATGGTCCAGAATCATAGCAATATATACAAGAAGACTGGTTTGCTGTCCTTTTCTTCCACTGTCTTAATATACGTGAATGAATCATTCACCGATAAATTTTAAGGCCGGATCACCTCAATTAGACAAAATGGTCTGTGTATCTATGAAACTAAACCTATAGAAGTAATATATACATAAGGGTGGTGACCTGTTTTGGTTCTGTCCTTTTCTATCTTTCTCTGGCTTGTATCCATTTGGCCCCATTCAGCCTTCTGTTTTAAGACGTTTATCCCCATCCAGGTGTCAATTTTATACTGGTGAGCGGTAGAGAGCCAGTATTTTTATTTTTGTTTGACAGCAGGCTAAATTTGTACATTTTTCGATAGAAAAATGTCTCCGGCGAAGGCGGATTTCATCATATAATGCTGGCTCGCTATCGCTCGCCAGGAAGAAATCAACACTTAGATGGGGATACACGTCTTAAAATAGTTGGCTGAATGGGGTCGAATGGATACAAGCCAGAGAAAGAGAGAAAAGGAGAAAAATAAAAAAAGCAGGTCACCCCCCTTAACCACATGCCATAGAGGGTTAAGGGGAGACAGACCGTTTCTCTGGACCCCCTTCTCCCTAATGTTTAGCCCCACTAGTTTTGAGATATTAAGACGTTGGTTCTATTAGTTTGGGGGTTTTATGACCTTTCACCCCATTTCTTTGTCATTATTAGGGCCCTTCGTGTCATTTAGGGGTCGATTTTTTCCTGGCGAGCGAAAGCGAGCCTGTAATTTTAGGAGAAATTGGCCTTTGGCCGGGAAATTTTTCTACCGAAAAATGTACAAATCTATCTTGAAGGTGGTTCTAGGGGGTGTTTTTCTAAGCTTGATGGAGGTCTAGGGAGGAAACTAAAAAAACAATGATATGAATAAATTAATTAATACACCAAAGAAACAGCCACTGTCCCCTTAAATTAACAAAGTGTATATTTACCGGTTAGAATATTCAACAGTTACCGTAGCACATTTTTAGCTCACTGTAAAATAAGTTAACACAATTCTCCCAATGTACGGATTATGCAACGGGGAGAAAGGTGAGGGGGGTGACGCCCCCATTTGTGTCCACTTTTATCCTAACTCTTTCACCGCTAATTCCCCCCCCCCCCCCTCTCTCTCTCTCTCTCTCTCTCTCTCTCTCTCTCTCTCACACACACACACACACACACACACACACATACAATCACTGTCTCACTCACTCACTTACTCTCTCTCACACACAAACACACTATCACTCTAGAGTCTCTCACACCCACACACACGCTCTGTCACACACACACACACACACACACTCTCTGTCACACACACACACACACTCTCTCTCTCTCCACAATCTCCGCCAAAAGTCACCCAAAAATCGTAACGCGCTCCGCTACGTTAGAGACCCTATAGTAACAAGAGATCGGCCAACCTGCGCCAGCTTGGTACCACGGGTGATATTCTTCCGCTCTTAACCCTTTGAGTACCAGCGACGTGTGTTATACTTGAGGCTACTCTAGCTACATTTAGACGATATTATACAGCTTAGGAAGGATGTGTGGTGGTTATTAAAAGGGTTGGTCGAGATAGTGTGAAGCCTTATTATTGCTAGAGGTCCTTCCTAAGCTGAATACAATTGTCTAATAGTTGCCAGAATATGATAAAAAGAACGTCCCCGGTACGGAATGGGTTAAGGGGAGGTTTTTAGTTAGTTCGCTACACCCCCATCAAGCTTAACATTACAGCCCCTAGACCCCCTTTCAAGATAAATTTGTACATTTTTCGGTAGAAAAATGTCCCGGCCGAAGGCCGGTTCCTCTTAAATTAGGCTCGCTATCGCTATCGCTCCGCAGGAAAAAAAAAAAAATCGACACCTAAATGGCACGAAAGTCTTAAAATTGACAGAAATGGGGCGAAAGTTCTTAAAATCGCCAAACTAATGGGGCGAACGTCTTATAATATCAAAAGCAATGGGGCTAACCATGAGGGAGAAAGGGGTCGAGAAAAAAAAAATCCCTCAAGTGGAAATCTCCCCTTAACCCTCCAATACCTCCCACACCCACAACAAACACACCCTTGGGAAGACTGGTGGTACAGGACAATACTAATTATATATAGTTTGGTCTTTGGATTAAAATTATGTTTTCTCCATGATCAATACTAAAATATATAACCCACGTGCTTTGATCATTAGGGGGAGTTTTTGTTTTTCTCCCTAGACCTCCGTCAAGCTTCAGGGGAGGTCTTTAGTTTGTTTCCTACTCCTCCAGCAATCTTAAAATTTCACCCCCTTGACCCCCTTTCAAGATAAATTTGTACATTTTTCGGTAGAAAAATATCCCGACCGAAGGCCGGTTACTCTTAAATTACAGGCTCGCTATCGCTCGCCAGGATAAAATCGGCACCTAAATGGCACGAAAGGTCTGAAAATTGACAGAATGGGGCGGAAATTCTTAAAATCACCAAACTAATGGGGCAAACGTCTTAAAATCTCAAAAGCAATGGGGCTAGACATGAAGGAGGAAGGGGTCAAGAAAAAAGTCCCTCAAGTGGAAATCTCCGCTTAAGAAAATACCCCCAATACCCCCCCCCCCCCTTCAACATAAAGTTATACACATTTTTCGGTAGAAAAATGTCCGGCCCGAAGCCAAGCCCTCGCTCGCCAGGATATAATCAACACCTAAATGGCACAAAGCGTATTAAAATTGACAAATATATGGGACAAAAAGTCTTAAAATCGCCAAACTAATGGGGCGAATGTCTAAAAATCATGAGGAAAAAGGGATTCCAGAAAATACACCACTTCCAACAAAAATCTCCCTTTAAGGCCCCAAAATGGCATCCAAAGAAGCTGGCCTCTCTCTCTCTCTCTCACTTTCACACTCTCTCTCACTCTCTCACTTTCACACTCTCTCTCTCTCTCTCACTGTCACTCTCTCTCTCTCTCTCACACTGTCACTGTCTCACACACTCTCTCTCTCTCTCTCTCTCTCTCTCTCTCTATCTCTCTTACCACCACTCCCGACCGTTTTCAGGATCGCGGAACTTGTATGTGTTTTTTGCAGCGATACGTGGTTCGCCCATTGACTGTGGGACAAAAGTGTGTGTGTGTGTGTGTGTGTGTCAGAGAGAGATAAAGTGTGTTTGTGTAAGAGTGTGTGTGTTTGTTAGAGAAAGATAAAGTGTATTTGTGTAAGAGTGTGTGTGTGTGTGTGTGTGTTTGTTAGAAAAAGATAAAGTGTGTTTGTGTAAGAGTGTGTGTGTGTGTCAGAGAGAGAGATAAAGTGTGTTTGTGTAAGAGTGTGTGTGTGTGTCAGAGAGAGAGATAAAGTGTGTTTGTGTAAGAGTGTGTGTGTGTGTCAGAGAGAGAGAGATAAAGTGTGTTTGTGTAAGAGTGTGTGTGTGTGTGTGTGTGTGTCAGAGAGAGAGATAAAGTGGGTTTGTGTAAGAGAGAGAGAGAGTATTTACCTAATTGTATTTACCTAATTGTAGTTTACAGGAGTTGAGCTAAGCTCGTGTTGTCCCGTCTCTCAGTCTACTTTTTATCCAATTTTTTCTTGAAAATATGGATGTTCCTTGTGTGTGTGTGTGTGTGTGTGTGTGTGTGTCAGAGAGAGATATAAAGTGTGTTTTGTGTGTGTGTGTGTTATGAACCTATATTCAATAATAATTTACGGCTAGGGTATCAATATAATGAAAAGAAGTGGTTTATATATGGGGTGGAAGGTAGGAGGTGGAGTGAGGGAGGTGGAAGGGAGGGAGGAAAGGTGGGGTGGAAGGTAGGAGGAGGAGTGAGGGAGGGAGGTTAGGGAGGTGGAAGGGAGGGAGGAAAGGTGGGGTGGAAGGTAGGAGGTGGAGTGAGGGAGGGGGATTAGGGAGGTGGAAGGGAGGGAGGAAAGGTGGGGTGGAAGGTCTTCTTGTCTTTGGATGTCTTTGGATGTGTTCGCCGCTCTTCTAGCGGCACCAAGGAGCGCGACGCCCCTCGTTATGGGTGGTGATTTGGTGCAGTAGACTGTTTGAAGCGACAGCTCGCTCCCTTGCGAGGATGGGCTCGTCTGGCACTTTTTGCAGTTCGACATCTAGGGCTCTCTTGAAGTTGTCTAATGAGATGTCCCTCATGTCTCTTACTCGCCGTGGGAGTTTTTTGAAGAGACGTGGGCCTCTGTGTGATAACCAGCCCTCTCGCAGAGAGCCCATAGCACCCCTGTTATTCATCCGGGGGATTTCGCATTCCCAGCCTCTCCTATCACTGAATTTCATGACTATCGGAGTATGTAGGTTTGGTACTAAACCCTCTGCGATTTTCCACGTGTATATTATTAGGTAACGTTCTCTTCTACGTTCCAGTGAGTACAGATTCAGTGCTCTTAAACGCTCCCAATAGTGTAGATGTTTTTTTATCGAACTTATATGCGAAGTGAAATTTCTTTGTACACTCTCTACGTCATTTATTTCACCTGCTTTGTATGGGGATGTTAATACGCTACAGTATTCAAGCTGCGGTAGCACTAGAGATTTGAAGAGCGTTATCATAGGCAATTCACCGCGTGTTTAAAAGTACGCAGAATCCAACCCGTTAGACGTTTCGCAGCCGCCACTTTGACCTGGTTATGTACTTTGAAACCCATATTTTCAGACATTAATATCCCAAGGTCTTTCACACTGTCTTTCCGTTCTATTATGTGGTTAGATTCTGTTAAGTAATTTGTAATTTCTTTAACACCATTATTATCTCCGTACCGTATTAATTGGAATTTTTCCTCATTGAATTGCATGTTGTTTTCCCTGGTCCACTGGAACACTACATTCATGTCTTCCTGCAGTCGGCCCGTGTCCTCTTGTGTGTTTACTATCTTGCTTAATTTTGTGTCATCAGCAAAAGACGACACCGTACTGTGGCTGGTGTTGGTATCTATGTCGCAAATTAGTAAGAGGAACAGAAGGGGCGCTAGCACTGTTCCTTGGGGCACTGAGCTTTTGACATCCGAAGGCTCAGAAGTGACTTGGTTTACTGCTACCGATTGTTTTCGGTTTACGGTTTACGAGGAAATTGTATATCCACCGTCCGATTTTCCCAGTTATACCTTTTGCTTTCAGTTTGTGGGCTATTATACCATGGTCACATTTATCAAATGCCTTAGCAAAATCGGTGTAAATGACATCCACGTTTTTCTTTTCTTCTAGCGCTTTAGAATTTTGTCATAGTGTTCCAAAAGTTGTGAGAGACATGATCTTCCGGCTCTGAACCCATGTTGACCGGTGTTGTGTAGTTCATTTGTCTCCATGAATGTTGAAATTTTGCTAAAACTTTAATGATGTGAGAGGTTAGAGCTACCGGGCGGTAGTTTTTTGGTAGTGCTTTACTCCCTCCTTTATGCAGTGGGGCAATTATTGCGTTTTTCAAGCTATCTGGTATGTCACCAGTGTCTAGACTCCTTCTCCACATTATAGCCAGGGGTTTTGAGAGGTTTTCCTTACATTTTTTCATTAGGATCGAATTCCATGAGTCCGGGCCTGGTGACGAGTGGGATGGCATGTTGGAAATGGCCTCTTCTATGTCTTTTGGACCGAAATCAATATCCAGCATCTGACGGGTTTCCGTGGGGGAGGTTTCCATGAAAAATATATTTTGGTCTCTGATGACTTTTGTTTCATCAGGCTCACTGAATGCCATTTCATACTGCCTGCTTAAGAGTTCGCTCATTTCCTTTTTGTCCCCTGTGAAAGAGCCGTCCCCTTTGCTCAGTGGGCCGATGTTTGATGTTGTTTTAGCCTTTTGTTTGGCATATGAAAAGAAGTATTTGGAATTTTCCTTTATACCTGCAATAGCTTTCCTCTCCTCTTCCATATGTTGTAGTTCATATGATATTCTTAGCCTTTGTTCAATTTCCACAATTTCTCTATCTATTTCGACCTTTTGCCTATCCTGTAGATTTTGATGTGTGCGTCTTTGTGTGAGTAATTTTCTTCTTCTGTACAGCCTCCTCCTTTCCCGATCTTGTTTGCTTCTTCGTTTTGTTTGTCTTGCAGGTATATGGTGGCTACAGATTTGGGTCATGGTTTCTGTTATTAAGACTAGACATTCTGCTGGTGTCAGGTTATCCATTAAATCTTCCCAGTCTATTTCCTCCATTTCTTGATTTACCTCTTCCCACCTAATGTTTTTGTTATTGAAGTTAAATTTACTGAAGGGGCCGGTTTTTGTTCTCGATTCTGAGGTTGTCTGTACACTTTCTAAGGTTGTTTTGATCTCAATTAATTTATGATCTGAGTATGTTGTGTCCGATATGTTAATGCTGTGTACTAGAGAGTCGTTGTTAGTGAAGACCAGGTCTAAGATATTGTTTTCCCGTGTGGGTTCAGCAATATGTTGGGTAAGACTAAAAAAATCACAAAGTTCAAAAAGCTCTCTCGTATTAGTATTTGCTTCTCCGGTGTTATTTGCCACTAACTGGTTTTCTAGTTGTCTCCATTTAATGTTTGGTAGGTTAAAGTCTCCTAGCCATATAATATTTGGTGTTGGGTTCCCCAGGGTTTCCACTTTTGATTTTATTTTGTTGAGCTGGGTTTTGAATTCTTCTCGGGATGAGTCTGGAGGCCTGTATGTAACAATAACTGCTAAATTTAGGGATTCTATTTTAACTCTCAAGTATTTCCACCGCTTCATTACTGTTATTTAGGAATTCAGTACATATCAGTGAGTCATGTATGTACAAGGCTACACCTCCATGTGATCTATGCGTTCTGTCCGCCCAATGTAGGTTGTAACCAGGAATCCATACCTCACTATCTTCCTGATCTTTAATGTGAGTTTCTGTGAGAGCCGCAAATATAGCGTTTCCTTCTTCTAGCAGGCCCCTAATAAATGGTACTTTGTTCGTGGTTCTATTTTTTAGGCCTTGGATATTTGCAAACAAGATTGGGGAGGGATTGTTTGGAGTACTATGTGTACCTAATAGTCTTCGGGATGTATTGGCCACTCTTGGGAGGAGGTGGAGTGGGGTAGGGGAGTTGGGGAGGGGTGTGCGTATCTGCTGAAGTACGATTTCACTGCCTGGATGGTGAGGAACATGACTTGTGCGGCAAACTGTACCTATACAGTCATGTGCATGTACAGTATAGGCGTATTGTTGTTCCAATTCGTGATTTTTTTCTTTTATATAGTTTGCACCCTTAAAGCTGACAGGTTCACTTTGTTAATGTTGGCTCTGTAAACAACTTTTGTCTTCAAGTTCAATGTCGTGAAGGCAGCTGTTTAGGAGGAGTAGTGCGTCAGAGGGTGGGGAGACGATAAATCCTGCGGTGCAAGAGCCACCACAGTCGGTCACAGAAATCCGACAGGTTGCCTTTGTTCATTTTGGCTCTGCGAACAATTTCAGTCTTAGTGTTTAATATCGGGGAGGCAGCCAAGTAATGCATCAAAGGGTTCGGAGACGACACAATTCAATTCTGCAAAACACCGCCCTCCTCCTAGCGGAATCGGGAATGTGGACCAAATTGCCTGATACAATTTGAACCACAAAACGAAAATATTTGACTTGATCACTGCACTCAGAATTTCACTTCCCCTTTTAAAAACCAAGCATCATGTCCCCTTTTAAAACCCAGCATCATGTCCCCTTTTAAAACCCAGCATCATGTCCCCTTTTAAAACCTAGCATCATGTCCCCTTTTAAAACCCAGCATCCCTTTAAAACCCAGCATCATGTCCCCTTTTAAAACCCAGCATCCCTTTAATACCCAGCATCATGTCCCCTTCTAAAACCCAGCATCATGTCCCCTTTTAAAACCCAGCATCATGTCCCCTTTTAAAACCCAGCATCCCTTTAAAACCCAGCATCATGTCCCCTTTTAAAACCCAGCATAAGTACCCTTCTAAAACCCAGTATTATGTCCCCTTTTAAAACCCAGCATTATGTCCCCTTTCAAAACCCAGCATCATGTCCCCTTTAAATACCCAGAATCATGTCCCCTTTTAAAACCCAGCATTATGTCCCCTTTTAAAACCCAGCATCATGTCCCCTTTTAAAACCTAGCATTAGGTTCCCTTTAAATACCCAGAATCACGTCCCCTTTTCAAACCCAGCATCAAGTACCCTTCTAAAACCCAGCATCATGTCCCCTTTTAAAACCCAGTATCCCTTTAAAACCCAACATCAAGTCCCCTTTTAAACCCCAACATCATGTCCTCTACCCTCTCCTTCCCCATGCTAAATTTTTCAAGTACGGTACCCCCTCACGGCTCCCCGACTCTCCGCTGACGTGAATGTTATCAATGTTATCAGCTCGTCATGCAGCCCGGGTCAACAGAGGGCTATTATGAAAGGAATTTGTTGGTTTGGGAGTTTGTGTGGCAATTTGTGGGAGTGTGTGCGTTTATTTGGCGATGACGAGATTAATTACCCTTTGATCCCCAATGGTCTTTTCTGTGCCGGGGAAAATTGGCTGGAGGTATACAGTATAGTGAGATAAATATAGCATCATTAAGGGGGGGTCACCGGCTTTTTGTTTATATTTTTCTCCTTTTCTCTCTTTCCCTGGCTTGTATCCATTCGGCCCCATTCAGCCAGCTGTTTTAAGACGTTTATCCCCATCCTGGTATCGATTTATTCCTGGAGAGCGATAGCGAGCCAGCATTGTATGAAGAAATCCGGCTTCGCCGGAGACATGTTTCTATCGAAAAATTTACAAATTTAGCTTGCTGTAAAAAAACAAATATATATATGCTAGCTCGCTACCGCTCGCCAGGAAAATATTGACACCTGGATGGGAGTAAACGTCTTAAAACAGTAGGCTGAATGGGGCCAAACGGATACAAGCCAAAGAGAGAGGGAGAGAAAGAGAAAAGAAGCGAGGTGGGCTCCCTTAAGGTTTGTGTCACTGTTGACGTGAATGTTATCAACTCGTCATGCAACCTGGGCCAACAGAGAGCTATTGTGAAAGGAATGGCTTGGTTTGGGGGGTTTGGGTGGTAAGCTGTGTGGGTGTGTGTGTATGTTTGGGTGGTAAGCTGTGTGGGTGTGTGTGTGTATGTTTGGGGGGTTTGGGTGGTAAGCTGTGTGGGTGTGTGTGTATGTTTGGGGGGTTTGGGTGGTAAGCTGTGTGGGTGTGTGTGTGTATGTTTGGGGGGTTTGGGTGGTAAGCTGTGTGGGTGTGTGTGTGTATGTTTGGGTGGTAAGCTGTGTGGGTGTGTGTGTGTATGTTTGGGGGGTTGGGTGGTAAGCTGTCGTGTGGGGTGTGTGTGTATGTTTGGGGGGTTTGGGTGGTAAGCTGTTGTGTGTGTGTGTGTGTATGTTGGGGGTTTGGGTGTAAGCTGTGTGGGTGTGTGTGTGTATGTTGGGGGGTTTGGGTGTTAAGCTGTGTGGGTTTGTGTGTGTATGTTTGGGGGGTTTGAGTGGTAAGCTGTGTGGGTTGTGTGTGTATGTTTGGGGGGTTTTGGGTGGTAAGCTGTGTGGGTGTGTGTGTATGTTTGGGGGGTTTGGGTGGTAAGCTGTGTGGTGTGTGTGTGTATGTTTGGGGGTTTGGATGGTAAGCTGTGTGGTGTGTGTGTGTATGTTTGGGGGTTTGGGTGGTAAGCTGTGTGGTGTGTGTATGTTTGGGGGGTTTGGGTGGTAAGCTGTGTGGGTGTGTGTATGTTTGGGGGGTTTGGGTGGTAAGCTGTGTGGTGTGTGTGTGTAGTTTTGGGGGGTTTGGGTGGTAAGCTGTGTGGGTGTGTGTGTATGTTTGGGGGGTTTGGGTGGTAAGCTGTGTGGGTGTGTGTGTGTATGTTTGGGTGGTAAGCTGTGTGTGTGTGTGTGTATGTTTGGGGGGTTTGGGTGGTAAGCTGTGTGGGTGTGTGTGTGTATGTTTGGGGGGTTTGGGTGGTAAGCTGTGTGGGTGTGTGTGTGTATGTTTGGGGGGTTTGGGTGGTAAGCTGTGTGTGTGTGTGTGTGTATGTTTGGGGGGTTTGGGTGGTAAGCTGTGTGAGTGTGTGTGTGTATGTTTGGGGGGTTTGGATGGTAAGCTGTGTGGGTGTGTGTGTGTATGTTTGGGGGGTTTGGGTGGTAAGCTGTGGTGTGTGTGTTGTTTGGGGGGTTTGGGTGGTAAGCTGTGTGGGTGTGTGTGTGTATGTTTGGGGGGTTTGGGTGGTAAGCTGTGTGGGTGTGTGTGTGTATGTTTGGGGGGTTTGGGTGGTAAGCTGTGTGGGTGTGTGTGTATGTTTGGGAGGTTTGGGTGGTAAGCTGTGTGGGTGTGTGTGTATGTTTGTCTTGGTGCGCTTGTATTTATGTGTTTGTTTTGCTTTAAGGGGAGATTTCCACCTGGAGGATTTTTTTCTGAACCTCTTTCTCCCTCATGTTTAGCCCCATTGCTTTTCTAATTTTAAGACGTACGCCCCATTATTTTGACGATTTTAAGAACTTTCGACCCATTTCTGTCAATTTTAAGACCTTTCGTGCCAGTTAGGTGTCGATTTTATCCTGGCGAGGATAACAAACTTAAGGGGAGGTTTATATATATATATATATATATATGTGTTTGTTTATTTACGTAGTTAATACGGCATTATTTGGTTTAAGTTTCCTCCCTAGACCACCATCAAAATATATATAATTCCCCCAAGACCCCCCTTCGAGATAAATGTGTGCATTTTTTGGTAGAAAAATACCTCGGCCAAAGGCACAGTCTTCCTAAATTGCAAGTTCGCTATGGCTCGCAAGGAACAAAAAAACATCAACACCTAAATGGCACGAAAGGTCTTAAAACCGCCAAACTAATGAGGCGATTGTCTTAAGATGTCAACAACGATAATTAGGAGGAAGTTCCTGTAAATAACGGTAATAACGGTAATAACGGGTAAACTTGAATACGTTCCATGTCTTAGATAATATACCGTATATATATATATATATATATATATATATATATATATATATATATATATATATATGAGATATATTTACATAATTTACATATATACACTGACCACACAGACCTTACGATCCCAGCGAGGTGGTCAGGACTTAATTCTAGTAAAGATAGCTAACCCGAGAGTAAGGGACAGTGGACGGAAAGGATAGCAAAGAAGAAGAAGAAGAAAGAGAGAGAGAGTGAGAGTGAGAGAGGAATAATCTTAATCTTTAATAGGCCAGCTCCCATAGTCTTATATAGATATAGATAAGAAAATACAGTAGAGAGAGAGAGTGAGAGTGAGAGAGGAATAATCTTAATCTTTAATAGGCCAGCTCCCATATAGTCTTATATAGATATAGATAAGAAAATACAGTGAGAGAGAGAGAGAGAGAGAGAGAGAGAGAGAGAGAGAGAGAGAGAGAGAGAGAGAGAGAGAGTGAGAGTGAGAGAGGAATAATCTTAATCTTTAATAGGCCAGCTCCCATATAGTCTTATATAGATATAGATAACAAAATACAGTGAGAGAGAGAGAGTGAGAGAGAGAGAGAGAGTGAGAGAGAGAGAGAGAGTGAGAGGAATAATCTTAATCTTTAATAGGCCAGCTCCCATATAGTCTTATATAGATATAGATAAGAAAATACAGTGAGAGAGAGTGAGAGAGAGAGCATGTGTGAGAGTGAGTGAGAGTGAGAGTCAGCCCATCATCATATCACACACACACACACACACACACACACACACACACACACACACACACACACACACACACACAGCTTCTATAATAGCACCCCAGCTCGCTCCCGTATACATTCACTGGGGAGGCTTTGTTCTGGGGATTTATTAACGCCTGATTAACCTCCTCTCACTCACACGCTGGGGGAGGGGAGGGGAGGGGAGGGGATGGGGGGGGGAGATAAGGAGAGGGGAAGGGATTGGGGGAGGAGGGAGACAGGGAGAGAAAAGGGTGAGTGGGAGATGAGGTGAGAAGGAGCGAGTGAGAGAGAAAGAGAGGGGAGGGGGGTGAGAGGGGAGGGGTGAGAGGGGAGGGGTGAGAGGGGAGGGGTGAGAGGGGAGGGGGGTGAGAGGCATGATGGAGATGAAGTAAGTGAGATTATAGAGTAACTGATAGGCCTAGGTGGAAAATATTTAAGTGAGAGAAAAATCAAGTAGTGAAAAAGGCGCTCGTGTGACACCACCAGAAGAAAAAGGAAGGGTTAAGGGAAGTAAGAGTGTTACAAATAATTTGCATGGAACAGATAGTATCTCAAAAACATTGCGATCCATTCCGGAAGAGAGTTACGACATAAATGAAAAAAACAAAAAAACAAAAAACAAAAACAAAATAATAATAATAATTCTATAAATACACAAATCTATTAATAAATAAATGTATAAATACACATGGTTAAGGGAATTTGGGGACTAGGAGAATGCAGGAGATTCAAATAAGCGAGACAAATTAGAATGAGAGATAGAGAAAGAAAACGCATCTTCAAATTATGACTTCATCGCGCAAATTCACTCCCAAATGTTCCTAAGAAATTTATAGTGATGATCGTGAGCGTTAGCGGTGCGAGAGTGTGGTGACGAGTGGTGATGTAGCGATGATGGTGATGATAGTGTGATGACTGACTGCGCTATAAGAACTGAGTGATGTTATTGCAGAAGTGATGGTGATTTCAATGTGAGTATCCAAGGTTCGAGTCCTTGGAGTGCCACATGTATTTGTTGATTTCATTGATTGAGTTTAGAGGTGAAGTTGGTTGGTGGAAAAACACATAATGATACATAGTACACAATTGAGTACATATACTTACCACCATTGCTTCACTGCATGTATTTCTTGAGTATGGGAGGATTCTGAAAAGATATGAGAAACAATATAGTATTCATGTTCACCAGGTTTGTCGGACTTATAATACATATGAATACACATGCATGGAGATGATGATGTCAGGGGGTCAAACATAATACATATGAATACACATGCATGGAGATGATGATGTCAGGGGGTCAAACATAATACATATGAATACACATGCATGGAGATGATGATGTCAGGGGGTCAAACCGGAGCAATTTTGTTTGACGACGTGACTGAATATGAGAAGGAATGCACGATCATGTACACGAAGTAGCCTTGATTTGCACATTTCATAACGTCCAAACACGTAATTGGAATTATAAACCCTAAATTTATCTTAACCCTATTAGGTGCAGGGCGGGCCAATTTCGATCCTCCCTGTTTTACTCCATTAGTTTGTAGATTTTAAGACGTTTCACCTCATTAATTTGGCGATTATAAGATGCTTCAACCCAATAAGGTGTCAATTTTTCCTGGGCGAGTGATAACGAGCCTGCAATTTTGAGAGAAACTGGCCTTCGGCCGGGACATTTTTCTACCGGAAAATGTACATATTTAGCTAGAATGGGGTCTGAGGGACGTTTTTTAGTTTGAAGGGGGTCTGGAGAGGCACGCTTTCTAAGTCTTGGGGGTAAACTAAAAACATTGTTCAAAAATGGCTAAAACAATGAAAACCCTTCATAATAATTAAACCAAAAATCATAATAACCCCCGAGACGTTGCACCAGATAGTGTTAACCTATACACAAAATAAGTACTCCAATTAATGGACACCGCTTTTGTTTAACACCCTGGATGATAGGACTGATTATATAACCCCCCCCCCACCCCCCCACCCCCCACCCCCATCAAAACTATACCGATGTCACACACATTTTATACAACATATTGAAAGGTATGTTTGTTCAATACAGGGTTAGGGTAGATATACTGTATATATATATATATATGAATGATGTTTATACCGATATTATTGTTTAAGGGCAGATCTCCACTTCAGGGATTTTTTTTCTTGACCCCCTTCTCCCTCATGTTTAGCCCCATTGCTTTTGATATTATAAAACATTTGCCCCATTAGTTTAGCGATTTTAAGAACTTTCACCCCATATTAAGACCTTTTGTGCTATTCACTATTCAGGTGTCGATTTTATCCTGGCGAGCGATAGCGAGCCTGTAATTTAAGAGGAACCGGCCTTCGGCCGGGACATTTTTCTACCGAAAAATGTACAAATTTATCTTGAAAGGGACTCAAGGGGGTGTAATTTTAAGCTTCATGGAGGTCTAGGGAACAAACTAAATACCTCCCCTTAATCATTAGTGCCATTAAATGTGTGAGTGATTTTGGTTTTGTATTCAGCTCGATGACATGCTGATGGCCGACATAACACAATGATATACATTATAATGTTTACGTGTTGAATGGATTAACAAACTTATTATAGAAAGACATAGTAAATAATACCATTAAAAGAATCATTCCTTTTCGCTACAACTAGATTACAAATCTATATGATTGATGTACAGTTATTATTCATATGCAATGATTGATGTACAGTTATTATTCATATGCAATGATTGATGTACAGTTATTATTCATATGCAATGATTGATGTACAGTTATTATTCATATGCAATGATTGATGTACAGTTATTATTCATATGCAATGATTGATGTACAGTTATTATTATGCAATGATTGATGTACAGTTATTATTCATATGCAATGATTGATGTACAGTTATTATTCATATGCAATGATTGATGTACAGTTATTATTCATATGCAATGATTGATGTACAGTTATTATTCATATGCAATGATTGATGTACAGTTATTATTCATATGCAATGATTGATGTACAGTTATTATTCATATGCAATGATTGATGTACAGTTATTATTCATATGCAATGATTGATGTACAGTTATTATTCTATGCAATGATTGATGTACAGTTATTATTCATATGCAATGATTGATGTACAGTTATTATTCATATGCAATGATTGATGTACAGTTATTATTCATATGCAATGATTGATGTACAGTTATTATTCATATGCAATGATGTTAAGGGGAGGTATTTAGTTTGTTCCCTACGTTTTCATCAAGCTTAAAATTACACCCCTTAGATCCCCTTTCAAGATAAATTTGTACATTTTTCGGTAGAAAAATGTCCCGGCCGGAGGCCGGTTGCTCTTAAATTACAGGCTCGCTATCGCTCGCCAGGAAAAAATCGACACCTTAATGGCACGAAAGGTCTTAAAATTAACAGAAATGGGGCAAAATGTCTTAAAATGTCAAAACTACTAGGGCGAACGTCTGAAAATCTCAAAAGCAATGGGGCTAAACATGAGGGAGAAACGGGTCCAGAAAAAATCCCTCAAGTGGAAATCTCCCCTTAAGAAACGTGAGTGACTGCTCTTAATAATTTGAAGCATATAGTGAATGAGCTTTATTGGGTTAAGGGCAGATCTCCACTTGAGGGATTTTTTTCTTGACCCCTTTCTTCCTCATGTTTAACCCCATTGCTTTTGATATTATAAAACGTTTGCCCCATTAGTTTAGCGATTTTAAGAACTTTCACCCCATATTAAGACCTTTCGTGCCATTCAGGTGTCGATCTTATCCTGGCGAGCGATAGCGAGCCTGTAATTTAAGAGGAACCGGCCTTCGGCCGGGAAATTTTTCTACCGAAAAATGTACAAATTTATCTTGAAAGGGGGTCAAGGGGTGACATTTTTAGATTGCTGGAGGAGTAGGAAACAAACTAAACCCCTCCCCTTAAGTAGGAAACAAACTAAACCCCTCCCCTTAAGTAGGAAACAAACTAAACCCCTCCCCTTAAGTAGGAAACAAACTAAACCCCTCCCCTTAAGTAGGAAACAAACTAAACCCCTCCCCTTAAGTAGGAAACAAACTAAACCCCTCCCCTTAAGTAGGAAACAAACTAAAACCCTCCCCTTAAGTAATTAATTTTCAATGCAGTGTGAAGCTAGATATAAAGGACTAATTTACAGATCTTACTGCTACGTATTGATATCATGAACAGCTGGAGGGATTAGCTTATTGATAGAGAACATTTAGTGTCTGTGAACAATATATATATATATATATATATATATATATATATATATATATATATATATATATATATATATATATATATATATATATATATATATATATATATATATATATACTGTATATATATTAAGTTTGCCAATATAGCTTGATGGCAGATATAAACGAATGATACAGAGCTAATACTATTACTTATTGATATCATATAGATTTATGCTCTTAACGATGGGAAACATACAGTGGCTGGGAGATAAATATTGGGTTATCAGGACCATTGGGAGTGTGGCCCATAGATATTTAATATACTGTATATCAATGGTGTGGTCGCAGTGGTGATGGTTGTGGTTGGTAATGGTAATGGATATGGTTGTGGTGGTGATGATGGGGTGATGATGAAGAGGTGGGGGGAGGAATGAGGGAGGGGGAAGAGAGTTATGGGAGGAGAGTTTAATAGTATGGCAGTGGTGATGGTAATGAAATGATTATGGTGGTGATGGTGGGGGTGATTATGGAGAGGTGGTGATGATGGAGGAGTGGGGGAGAGAGGGAGAAGAGAGTTATGGGAGGAGGATTTAATAGTGTGGCAGTGGTGATGGTAATGGAATGATTGTGGTGGTGATGATGATGGAGGGGTGGGGGAGGAATGAGGGAGGGAGGGAGAAGAAAGGTATGG
>CM064544.1:5159769-5179769 GCA_032716605.1 Paralithodes platypus | reverse complement strand
ACTATGGGGGACCTAGCAGGGTGGGGTCGGGTGGTGAGTGGGGTGACTAAAAAAAAAAAAAAAAAAAAAAAAAAAAAAAAATCAATAAAATGAAGACCTGCCGGGATGGGGTCGTGTGGTGAGTGGGGTGACTTAAGGGGAGGTTTTTAGTTAGTTCCCTAGACCTCCATCAAGGTTAACATTACAGTCCCTAGACCCCCTTTCAAGATAAATTTGTACATTTTTCGGTAGAAAAATTTCCCGGCCGAAGGCCGGTTCCTCTTAAATTACAGGCTCGCTATCGCTCGCCAGGAAAAATTTGACACCTAAATGGCACGAAAAGTCTTATAATTGACAGAAATGGGGCGAAAGTTCTTAAAATCGCCAAACTAATGGGGGCGAACGTCTTATAATATCAAAAGCAATGGGGCTAACCATGAGGGAGAAAGGGGTCAAGAAAAAATCCCTCAAGTGGATATCTCCCCTTAAAAACAAACGAAACAAAAAAATCCATAAAATGAAGACCTGCCGGGTTGGGGTCGGGTGGTGAGTGTGGTGACTTAGCGCATCAATAAATATGGGGGCGGGGGTTCGGTAATTAAGGAGGTCGTTTGGGTAATTTGGCTTGAGAGTTATGACACCTCCTGACCCCCCCCCCCCAGTCTCTCTCTCTCTCTCTCTCTCTGGGTTGTATCCATTCGGCCTCATTCAGCCTCCTGTTTTAAGACATTTATCCCCATCCAGGTGTCGATTTTTTTCCTGGCGAGCGGTAGCGAGCCCAGCATATATAAACAAACAAGTTTTTGACAGCAGGCTAAATTTGTACATTTTTCTTTCGACCTTCGGCCGAGACATTACTCTATCAAAAATTTACAAATTTATTTTGAAGGAGGGTCTTGGGGGAGGGGGTGGGGGGGGGGGGGGGGGAGGGAGGGGGGGGGGGTCTTTTAAGGTTAATGGAGGGATAGGGATTAAGCTAAAAGAAATATAATAATAAAGATATACGCCCATCCCCCCAATCACTAACACAACAATACCACTTAACAACAACACCACTTTAACACCATCATCAACACCCTACACCATGCTCCACTTATCCCTGCCACTTTTATCAAAACACCACCTAAGAACACCTTAAAAACCCAGTCAACATCACTTAACAACACCATCAACACCACTTAATCACCACCATTGCCACCCTACACCATGCTCCCTGTATCCCCTTCACTGCTATCAACACCACAACATCGTACATCTAAACAACTTCACTTAACAACACCACTTAAACAGCACCATCAACACCCTACACCATGTCTCTCCTTATCCCTCCACTTCTCAGCCCTCAGCTCTCACTATCTAAGCACATTATCCAAGACCTAAAACAAATCAACACCACTTAAAACACCACCTTATCCTCTTAACTCTCACCAGAACCACTTACATCTTAACAACACCACTTAACAGCACCAACAACACCATTACCACTCTACACCATGTCTCTCCTTATCCCTCCACTTCTCAGCCCACAGCTCTCACTATCTGGGCACATTATTCAAGACCTAAAACAAATCCCCGACAAACACACTCCTTAAGCTAGGGACCTACCTCTCTTCCTGTATTTTGTTGCTCTCTCTCTTGTTGACTCTCGTTCGCTCTCTCTCGCTCTTACAAAGGAGTACAAAGGAAATCAAGCAACAACAGGTCTAGTGACTCTTCTAGGCTGCTTGTCTTCCAAAACACTGAGGATCAAGTGTACTGGTTTAGAGTGGGTAAGGGAACATTGGAAAGGGAACTACTGCCCTGGAACTAATGTCCGTGGCAGGATTAGGAAGTTAGTAGGGGACAGATGGGTTAGTAACTGAGGGGGGATAAAATAAAGTTATTCATTTACAAACGCAGTCAGTCGTGGGTTTGCTGCGAGATATTTGTCTAGGCAAAGTTTAAATGAATCAACGGTGCTGCAGTCTATAACGCCTCGGGGAAGCCCATTCCACAAGTTAACAACTCGATTGAAGAAGAAATTCTTAGATTCGTGTGAGTTAAAAGTTTTACCAATAATGTTGCAACCGTTTCCCCGCGTGTAATTAGATTGGTCGATAGTGTAGTACTTACTACAGTTCATATTGTCGATGCCTTTGATGATTTTGAACACTTGAATTAAGTCGCCTCTTAATCTGCGCTGGGTTAAAGGAAATAGATTTAATTCTCTAAGACGCTCTTCCTTACTGGAACTCTCTTTCGCTCTCGCTCTCTCTCTTTCACTGTAATTGAAAGACACCTTCACACACACACACACACACACACACACACACACACACACACACACACACACTCTCTCAGCCTACATTAGTTTCCCATGTTCACATTATTCCTGTGTGTGTGTGTGTGTGTGTGTTTTAAGCTTGATACAGGTCTATGGAGCAAAGCCCCCCCCCCCTTTAATATCCATCATGTTTCCTATTTGCCTTTATCTACCGAAGTTCATGAACACCCCTTGCTCGTAAATTATCTCTTCCGCATCACTCCCTCTGTCGTAACTCACTCACTCTCTCTCTCCCTCTCTCTAGCTTCTATTAATTGGGATTTTGTTGTATAAACGTATGCTCTGTCTCGAGTCGACCTTCTTCTTTGTAATAATTGCCTTCCACTTTCCCTTACTCTTCACATCCCAATACTTCCAGGACATCCATCCCAATCCCTTCCTTATCCTCCCTCACCACATCTATCCCATACCTGCCCAATCCCTCCCATTACCAATCCACATCCCTTCCCTATTCTCCCACACCACATCCATCCCAATCCCTTCCTTATCCTCCCTACTCTTCCACCTCCTTCTGACCTCTTCCACCTCCTTCTGACCTCTTCCACCTCCTTCTGACCTCTTCCACCTCCTTCTCACCCCTTCCACCTTCTCCACACGTCTCCTAACTCCTCTTCAACCCTTCCACCTTCTTTTCACACCTTCCACATTCTCCTCAACCCTTCCACACTCTCCTCACCTCTTCCACCTCCTCCTCACCTCTTCCACCTCCTCTCACCCCCTCCACACCCTGATTGTCTTTACTCAAACAATAATTTAGAGAGTAGGGTGGGAGGAGGGGCGCGGGTTTGGCAGTAGCGGAATAGTAATGACCTTATTAGCCTCCCGGGGTTCATGTTTAATATGCGGTCACGGTGCTGAACGGGAAGGGGGGGGGGGGGGGGGCACAAATCTGGGACCGAACTTGAACGTGGGAAGGGGTTGTTTGTTTTGATTAATGCAGGATATCTGAAAGATCTGGAGAGCCTGTGTTGAGCAGGGGTAGTATTCGCAACTAACTCACTCATTCACTCATTATTAATAAAATTGTCATTGTGTGCAAGAGGACCTCTCTGGGTGAACCTTCCAAACCCTCTGTGCAATGACGGACAAGAGAGGTTTAGTAGACCAACGCTGCATTTACAATGTGAACGATAGAACCTGATCAGCATTATTGACTTGATTTCACTACTTATAGAAAGCACTCACAACCTAAATTACTTAACAGTACACTACAAATAACATGCAATTCACTTAACAGTACACTACAAATAACATGCAATTACTTAACAGTACACTACAAATAACATGCAATTACTTAACAGTACACTACAAATAACATGCAATTCACTTAACAGTACACTACAAATAACATGCAATTACTTAACAGTACACTACAAATAACATGCAATTCACTTATTATAAACTAGTCTGTGTTTTACCAACTAACGGGTAATTGAATTAATCCTCGATATCTGATGAAAATATATGAAACCATTACATTTCTACGTGATATAAACAGCAAGTGTTCACAATTATCAGCTGAAATTAAACAAGACTATACCACCTTCACACTTCCCTAGTTTTCCAACATCTCTTCCACGCCCCTTTTTAAGGGGAGGTATTTAGTTTGTTCCCTACTTTTTCATCAAGCTTAAAATTACATCCCCTAGACCCCCTTTCAAGATAAATTTTTACATTTTTCGGTAGAAAAATGTCCAGGCCGGAGGCCGGTTGCTCTTAAATTACAGGCTCGCTATCGCTCGCCAGGAAAAAATCGACACCTTAACGGCACGAAAGGTCTTAAAATTGACAGAAATGGGGCAAAATGTCTTAACATATCCAAACTACTAGGGCGAAGGTCTTACAATATCAAAAGCAATGGGGCTAAACATGAGGGAGAAAGGGGTCCAGAAAGAAAAAACCCTCAAGTGGATATCTCCCCTTAACCTCTCCCAAAACACTTCCCAATCCCTCCTCCAACACCTATGTACAATAAGAGGGGAGCCGTTGTGGAAGGCTTGATCCCCGTCCTTCACGGGAACCTGACCGACTCACCGAGGCTAGCAAATAGTCAAAGTTGTCTCCTCCGTTCCACTTCTATGGCCGAGACTCACCTTTTGTAACCAACTACCAGAAAGCTTTGGCCCTTGATCTAAACTGAAGAAGATATAATTTATACAGTATATATACAGTATATATATAATTATTATAATAATAATACAAAAATATAAGAAATATGATGACCGCTTTAAATTTCTTCCGCTTATACTTTAGTCTTCTGTGCAGAAATGCCAAACTCTTTTTAGTTTTCGTTTAAGAGAGTTTTCCGCGCTTAGTAATGAAGAGGTCAATATATAAGAAGTTTGAGGCGGGAGTCAAATTATTCGGTCCATTTCACATCTACCTTAAGAGGAGGTTTTTAGTTGATTCCCTAGACTTCCATCAAGCTTAAAATGACACCCCCTAGACCCCCTTTCAAGATAAATTTGTACATTTTTCGGTAGAAAAATGTCCCGGCCGAAGGCCGGTTCCTCTTAAATTACAGGCTCGCTGTCGCTCGCCAGGAAAAAATCGACACCTAAATGGCACTAAAGGTCTTAACATTGACATAAATGGGGTGAAAGTTCTTAAAATCGCCAAACTAATGGGGCGAACGTCTTAAAATCTCAAAAGCAAATGGGGCTAAACATGAGGGAGAAAGGGGTAAAGAAAAAAAATCCCTTAAGTGGAAATCTTCCCCTTAACGTGGCTATGGGAAAAGTTTGCCCTCTGCCTTTCTGTCTATTCTTTTAAGGTGGAATTTTTTGTTTTCCGTTTTTTTTTTCATTTATTTATAATTTTTTTAAGTTCCCTCCCTAAACCTCCGTAAAACATAAACACAACATCCTCAAGACCCCCCTTCGAGATGTATTTGTGCATTTTTCGGTAGAAAAATGGCCCGGCCAAAGGCCGGAGCTCTTAAATTACAGGCTCGCTATCGCTCACCAGGAAAAAATCGACACCTATATGGCACGAACGGTTTAATATTGGCAACAAATTTGGGGCGAAAAGTCTTAAAATCGCCAAACTAATGGGGTGAATAATCAGTCTTAAAATCTCAAAAATAATGGAAAGCATGAGGGAGAAGGGGGTGGAAAAAAAAAAAAAAAAAAAAAACAGCGGTTCTTCTTAACCCTTTGAGTACCAGCGACGTGTGTTAAGATTTTATTCTAGCTTTATTTAGACGATATTATTAGACACAGCTTCTAAGGCATTATCTATGGTAGTTAAAAATGGTTGGTGGAGATAGTTTGAAGTCTGATTATGACTAGAGCTCCTTCCTAAGCTTGAATAAAATCGCTTAATAGTTGCCAGAATATAACGAAAAATGACGTCACCGGTACTGTACGGGTTAAGGGGAGGTTTTTAGTTCGTTCCCTAGAATTCCATCAATCTTAAAATTACACCCCCTAGACCCCCTTTCAAGATAAATTTGTACATTTTTCGGTAGAAAAATTTCCCGGCTAAAAGCCGGTTCCTCTTAAATTACAGGCTCGCTATCGCTCGCCAGGATAAAATCGACACCTGAATTGCACGAAAGGTCTTAATATGGGGTGAAAGTTCTTAAAATCGCTAAACTAATGGGGCAAACGTTTTATAATATCAAAAGCAATGGGGCTAAACATGAGGGAGAAAGGAGTCAAGAAAAAAAATCCCTCAAGTGGAGATCTCCCCTTAAACCTGGTGATAGTTAGGAATCAACACTATCATCATCTGAAGGATAATATTAACGTATATATAACACAGGTATATCATATCACTGGCCAATTATGGTCTGTTTCCCTTCAATTATGGTCTGTTTCCCTTCAATTATGGTCTGTTTCCCTTCAATTCACTTAAAGCCCAAGGATTCTACATATCTTCTGAATTTGCGCGAAGTATTTGGATTGCCTGAAGTAATAGAGAGGCAGGCTGAAGTGAGAGGGAGGGTGGATGAATGAAATGGATAACAAGTGGTAGAGTGGAGTGGGATTAATAGGGGTGTGGATGGCTATCTGCCCCCCCCCCCCCCCCTTACCTCCTGATTGGTGAATCATAAAGGGGAATTTGGAGACCTTGTTTAGCCCCATTAGTTAAAAGATTCAAAGACGTTTGCCCCGTCAGTTTTGCGATTATAAGAGTTTTCGTGCCATTTAGGTGACGATTTTTTCCAGGCGAGCGGTAGTGAGCGGTTGTGACATGTTTATACCGAAATATGTACAAATTTATCTCGAAGGGGGGTCTTGGTGGAAATACTTTAAGATTGATGGAGGTCTAGGGAGGAAACTAAACATATATATATAACCAAATAAATACCGGTATATAAAAACTTCCCCTTAAGGGGAGGTTTTTAGTTTGGTCTCTGGATATCCATCAAGCTTAAGATTACACCTCCTTGAGCCCCTTTCAAGATAAATTTGTACATTTTTCGGTAGAAAAATGTCCCGGCTGAAAGCCGGTTCCTCTTAAATTACAGGCTCGCTATCGCTCGCCAGGATAAAATCGACACCTAAATGGCACGAAAGGTCTTAAAATTGACAGAAATGGGTCGAAGGTTCTTAAAATCGTCAAAATAATGGGGCGAACGTCTTAAAATTAGAAAAACAATGGGGCTAAACATGAGGGAGAAAGGAGTCAAGAAAAAAATCCCTCAAGTGGAAACCTCCCCTTAAAAAGTGTGTGACCGGTTGTATCTCCCCCCCCCCCCCCCCCCTCCCCCGAATTGGTGATTCATAAAGGGTAATTTGGAGGGCCCTGATGAGACCCTATTAATCATCCTTCAATGGGGATCACGCTTAAAAAATGGGGCTTGGAAGAAGAAGAAGAAGAGAGAGGGAAGAAGTTTTGTTGGCTTCGTCTCTGTTTTTATAGCTTTATTCGTTCGTCTTTCTTTCTCTGTCTGTCTGTCTGTCTGTCTCTCTCTCTCTCTCTCTCTCTCTCTCTCTCTCTCTCACTTGCGCTCTCTCTCTCTCTCACTTGCGCTCTCTCTCTCTCACTTGCGCTCTCTCTCTCTCACTTGCGCTCTCTCTCTCTCACTTGCGCTCTCTCTCGCACTGTCTCTCTCTCTCTCTCTCTCTCTCTCTCACTTGCGCTCTCTCTCTCTCACTCTCTGTCTCTCTCTCTCTCTCTCTCTCTCTCTTGCTCTCTCTCTTCAGGGCTAACGTTATCTCGGTATCAGCCCAAACGGCTAAAAAAAAACCCACCCCCCAATTTTTGAGTCCCCACAGTTAGCCGAATGTTTGAGCGGCCGTGTATTTTTTAAGGTTCCCGTACGACCCCCTGGAGAGCGATAAACAGACCTTATATAAATAGATTGGAAAAACAGCCGCCATTTTGGACCCAAAGTTAAAGATTGTTTTTTTTTTTTTTTAAATCTGGACACCTTCTCTCATGTTTAGCCCTATTATAGTTTGACAATTTCAAGACATTTTGCCCCCATTTCGTTGTCAAAATTAAGGGGGGAGGGGGGGGGGGGAGGGGGGTTTAAGCTTGATGGAGGCTTAGGGAGAAAACTAAAAACATAGGATATAAATATATATACAAATCAATACAAATCCTCCCCTTAAGGCTATAGCATGACCCCTCAGAGAGAGATAAACACACCTTATATACACTGGTTGGAAAACAGCCGCCATTTTGGACCCACTATTAAATATATTAGCCTCTATTATTTCTCTCTCTCTCTCTCTCTCTCTCTCTCTCTCTATATATATCTCTCTCCCTCCCCCTCTCTCTCTCTCTCTCTCTCTCTATATATATATATATGTATCTCTCTCCCCCCCTCTCTCTCTCTCTCTCTCTTTCTCTCTCTCTCTCTATATATATATATATATATATGTATCTCTCTCCCCCCCCCGCTCTCTCTCTCTCTCTCTCATTAACCCCACCCCGTCCCCTACCCCGTCACCCACCAACTTACTGTACTTCCCCCCCCCCCCCCCAAACATTACGTATTCATGCTCGGCGCGGTATAAAATAAAAAGCCAAGTTCCCTCCAACAGTGATAGCGGCAGCAGTTTAAGGAGAGGAGGGAGGGAGTTGCTTTGTCGGGACCTCCTTCTCCCTCATGCTTAGCCACATTAGTTTTGAGATTTTTAAGATATTCGCCCCACTAGTTTGGCGATTTTAATAAGTTTGTTCCATTAGTTTGGCGATTTTAAGACGTTTGCTCCATTAGTTTCGCGATTTAATGACTTTTTGTGCCATTTAGAATTCGATTTTTTCCTGGCGAGCCTGTAATTTTGCAGGAACCGGCCTTCGGCCGAGAAATTTTTCTGCCGAAAAATGTGTTTTTTAAGCTTGATGGAGGTCTAGCGAGGAAACTGAAAAATAACTAACTAAATAAACAGATAGAGCTAAAACTAACCCCTACCCGCTTAAGACACGCCCAAGCCCCCGAAGCCACATTACCATAACAGAGAAAAAAGGGAGAGTTAAAAAAGAAAAAAAGTGGGGCCCAAAAAAATATATATATTTTTTATTATGTTCCTTCCAACAACCAACTATACTCCTAAAATCGATTAATGAAATTTACAAACACATGTGGCAGTCCGTGGATTCGAATCCAGGATGCTCACACCGAAAATCAACACCTTATGCATCGCACCACGTAGACAGTTAAAGAATGGTGGACACTGCCTACGATTTATTATGCAACTTCGAATCCTGCATATCAATCTAAGCATGTACACACATCCCAACTGCAACTCACGTAGGCTATGCATATGTGAATGGAAAGAGCAATTAATGGGGCCTTAACCACTAGGGAAGTCCTCTCGATAAATTACCCCTGAACCAATATCAATTATTATATATGAATGTGGTGACCCCTTTATATCCTTACTGGGATGTGTGTGTGTGTGTGTGTGTGTGTGTGTGTGTGTGTGTGTGTGTGTGTGTGAGAGAGAGAGAGAGAGAGTGAGTGAGAGTGAGAGAGAGAGAGTGTGTAAGAGAGAGAGAGAGAGAGTTAGAGATAGACAAGTTGAAAGACAAGAAATTAAGCAAATGGAAAAAGAATGATGTGTGTGTGTGTGTGTGTATTAATCTTATGTTGGACTACAGTTGTAGTTTAAAATTCAAAAGTTCTATATTCTATATTCGAACTTTATAAAGTGTTTGTATTATAATATACTAATGTAAAAATGTAAGCTGGGGTCAATAAACTATCTATCTATCTATCTGTCTATCTATCTATCTGTGTGTGTGTGTGTGTGGTTGGGATTTGCATATATTTAAATAGATACACTGACCACACATACCTTACGATCCCAGTGATGTGGTTAGAACGTAATTCTAGTGAGAGAGAGAGAGAGAGAGAGAGAGAGAGAGAGAGAGAGAGAGAGAGAGAGAGAGAGAGAGAGAGACCTGAAGGAGAGGATCAACCCGCAAGCCGCCTTTTTCCCAAATTTTCCCAGCTCCCCCCCCCCCCCTCCCCCCTCTCGTAATCTTGAGAAGCCCGTCTCTCTCTCTCTCTCTCTCTCTCTCTCTCTCTCTCCCAAACCTTCATGAATTATATAAGCAGCAACAAATGAGCTTTCTGAAACTGAACCATATTTAGCCCTTTATCACAAATTAGCACTCAGTTGTAATATCTTCGTTCGACATAGGGTTAGGGAAGCACTTAACCCTTTGAGGATCATGACGCGTGTTGACCGTTTATTCCGGCTATCATTAGACGATTTTGTGGGATTTAAAACGGTAAAGACTATCTCAATTAACCCTCTGACTTCCATATACCCTTCCTAATCTGAATAAAATCGTCAAATGATAGCCAGAAAACAAAAGAAATGCGTCATCGGATCTTGAGAGGCTTGAATAGGCCTTTAACCCCTTCTATACCGGCGACGTACTTTATATTTCATTTCAGCTACATTTAGACCATTATATTCAGCTTAGGAAGGACGTCTACCCATCAAAAGGGTACAAACTATCCCAATTAATCCTTTTAGCGATATCATAGCCTTCTTAAGCTTCATATAATTGTCTAAATGTAGCTGAAATCAAATGAAAAATACCTTGCCGGTGTAGAAGGGGTTAATAGACGGGGTTCAATGTAAGTTATTATCACATTTAATAGACGGGGTTCAATGTAAGTTATTATCACATTTAATAGACGGGGTTCAATGTAAGTTATTAACACATGTAATAGACTGGGTTCAATGTAAGTTATTAACACATTTAATAGACGGGGTTCAATGTAAGTTATTAACACATTTAATAGACTGGGTTCAATGTAAGTTATTAACACATTTAATAGACTGGGTTCAATGTAAGTTATTAACACATTTAATAGACGGGGTTCAATGTAAGTTATTAACACATTTAATAGACGGGGTTCAATGTAAGTTATTATCACATTTAATAGACGGGGTTCAATGTAAGTTATTAACACATGTAATAGACTGGGTTCAATGTAAGTTATTAACACATTTAATAGACTGGGTTCAATGTAAGTTATTAACACATTTAATAAACGGGGTTCAATGTAAGTTATTAACACATTTAATAGACTGGGTTCAATGTAAGTTATTAACACATTTAATAGACGGGGTTCAATGTAAGTTATTATCACATTTAATAGACTGGGTTCAATGTAAGTTATTAACACATATCTACATGTAAACGAGATTACATCATCATTGTATCTCAAGAATCTGTATTGTATAGATCTGTACAAACTTTGCAATAAGTAAAATATACAAATGTTGCATATGGCCAAGATTCTGATAGGCTATTTCGTGTTTAATTGTAAGTGAATTACTTATCACTGAAAGTTATTCTGCTAAAATCTATTGCTTGTTTGGTTCTAATCTGCTGGGCGTTAAATAAAGGTTATTAAGTCGTCTATCGGTCTCGCTCTCTCTCTCTCTCTCTCTCTCTCTCTCTCTCTCTCTCTCTCTCTCTCTCTCTCTCCCAGGGCTCGACCTTAAGCTTTATGAATGCCTCAGACGCGTTAGATTATTTTACACGCATTTTGCAGGAGGAGGAGGAAGATGAAGATAAGGGAGGAGGAGGAGGAAGAGGAGGAGGAAGATAAGGGGGGAGGGAGGAGGAGGAGGGGGGAGGGAGGAGGAGGAGGAGGAAGATAGGGAGGAGGAGGAGGAGGAGGAGGAGGAAGAGGAGGAGGAAGATAGGGAGGAGGAGGAGGAAGATAGGGAGGCGGAGGAGGAAGAGAGGGAGGAGGAGGGTTAGGAAGAGGAAGAGGAAGACAGAGGGAGGAGGAGGAAGACAGGGAGGAGGAGGGTTAGGAGGAGGAAGATAAGGGGGAGGGAGGAGGAGGAGGAGGAGGAGGAGGAGGAGGAGGAAGAGGAGGAGGAAGATAAGGGGGTAGGGAGGAGGAGGAATGGAGGTGAATATTAATGGAGGAAGAAGAGGAGGTAAACTGAAGAAGGGAGAGAGAGGAAGAGGAGGAGGAAAAGAGAGAGAGAGAGAGAGAAAAAAAAAAGAGGAGGTTAAGGAAGAGGAGGAAAAGGATGGAAGAAGAGTATTAACCCCTTCTGTACCTGTGCCGTCCTTTTAACTTTATTCTGGCTACCATTATACGATTTTGTTCAGTTAAAAAAGGGCCTCCAACAACTATTGAACTATCTCCATTAACTGTTTTTACTACCATGGATCCTTCTGAAGGGGGGATGGTTCACTTTTTGGGCGATTTTTGCATGTATTCATTATTTTTCTAGTTTCCTCCCTAGACCTCCATCAAATTTAAAAAAAACAAAAAATCCATTAGATCCCCCTTCTAGATTAATTTGTAAATTTTTCGGTAGACAAATGTCCCGGCCGAAAGCCGATTCTTCCAACATTACAGGCTCACTATCGTTCGCCAGGGAAAAAATCAACACCTAAAGAGCACAAAAGGTCTAAATATTGACGAAGAAATGGGGCGAAAGGTCTTAAAATCGACTAACTAATGGGGCAAACATCTTAACATCTGAAAACTAATGGGGCTAAACATGAGGGAGAAAGTGGTCCAGAAAACCGGCCCATCCCTCTCCTTAAACTGCACAAAATCGTTGCAATACAGCTAGAATAATATTAAGACGACGACGCCGGTACAGCAGGGGTTAATGGAGGAAGAGGAGGAGGAAGAGGAAGAAGGAGAAGAAGAAGAAGGAGGAAGAGAAGAAGGAGAAGAAGAAAGAAGAAGAAGGAAGAAGAAGAAGATAGAGGAAGGAAGAGAAGAAGAAGAAGGAGGAAGAAGAGGAGGAAGAGGAGAAAGAAGAAGAAGGAGGAAGAAGAGGAGGAAGAAAGAAGAAGAAGGAGGAAGAAGAAGAAGAAGGAGGAAGAATAAGAATAAGAAGGAGGAAGAAGAAGATAGAGGAAGAAGAAGAAGAAGAAGAAGGAAGAAGATAGAGGAAGGAAGAGAAGAAGGAGAAGAACAAGGAGGAAGAAGAAGAAGGAGAAGAAGAAGGAGGAAGAAGAAGAAGAAGAAGAAGGAGAAGAAGGAGAATAAGAAGGAAGAGAAGAAGGAAAAGAAGAAGGAGGAAGAAGAGAAGAAGAAGAAGGAAAAGAAATAATAAGAAGGAGGAAGAACAGAAGAAGGAGAAGAAGGAGAGGAAGAAGAAGGATGAAGAACAGAAGAAGAAGAAGAAGGAGGAAGAGAACAGGAGAAGAAGGAGGAAGAGAACAGGAGAAGAAGGAGGAAGAGAACAGGAGAAGAAGGAGGAAGAGAACAGGAGAAGGAGAAGAAGGAGAGGAAGAAGGAGGAAGAACAGAAGAAGAAGGAGGAAGAACAGAAGAAGAAGGAGGAAGAACAGAAGAAGAAGGAGGAAGAACAGAAGAAAGAAGAGGAGAAGAAGGATGAAGAACAGAAGAAGAAGAAGGAAGGAGAAGAGACAGAAGAAGAAGAGAAGAAGGATAACAGAAGAAGGAAGAAAGAATGAAGAACAGAAGAAGAAGAAGGAAGAACAGAAGAAGGAGAAGAAGAAGAAGGAGGAAGAGCAGAAGAAGAAGGAGGAAGAGAAGAAGGAGGAGGAAGAGAAGGAGATAGAGGAAGAAGAATATTAATGGAGGAAGAGGAGGCGGAGGAGGAGTAGAAAAGGAGGAATGAAGTTGAATACTATTGGAGGAGGAGACGAAACGTAAATGGATGGGGGGGGGGGGAGGTAGAAGGGGGAAAGAGAGGACAAGGAGGAGGAGGAGGAGGAGGAGGAGGAGGAGGAGGAGGAGGAGGAGGAGAAGAAGAGGAGTACAAAGGAGTACAAAGTAAATCAAGCAACAACAGATCTAGTGACCCTTCTAGGTTGCTTGTCCTCCAAAACACTGAGGATCAAGTGTCCAAACAGTGGTTTAGAGTGGGTAAGGGAACATTGGAAAGGGAATTACTGCCCTGGAACTAATGTCCGTGGCAGGATTAGGAAGTTAGTAGAGGACAGATGGGTTAGTAACTGAGGGGGGGGATAAAATAAAGTTATTCATTTACAAACGCAGTTAGTCGCGGGTTTGATGCGAGATATTTGTCTAGGCGGAGTTTAAATGAATGAACGGTGATGCAGTCTATAACGTTTCGGGGAAGCCCATTCCACAAGTTGACAACTCGATTGAAGAAGAAAGAGAAGGAGAAGGAGGAGAAGGAAGAGGAGAGATTCGATGAGCATGAATTTGAGGAGAATAATAAGCAGGAAGGAGGTGGAGGACGAGTGAAGGGGTGAACAGGATGATTGATGATGATGATGGTGATGCAGGTGAGAGTGTAGTCAGAGTGCAGGAACGCACCATCGCGGAATAAGCCCTCTTTAATTGATTGACTAGGTTACAATAGGTTACGTTAACCCCTTCAGTACCGGTGGCGTCCTATTAACTAGCTACTATTAGACGATTGTATTCAGTTTAATAAGGGCCTCCAGCAGTTAAAAGGCTTCGAACTATATCACTTAACCCTTTTTACTGCCACATGTCGTTTCTTAATTGCACAAAATCGTCTAAATATAGCTAGAATAACTACAAAAAAAGGTCGTCGGTATAGAAGGGGTTAAGGGGAGGTGTTTAGTTTGTTCCCTACTCCTCCAACAATCTTAAAATGTCACCCCTTTGACCCCCTTTCAAGATAAATTTTTACATTTTTCGGTAGAAAAATGTCCTGGCCGAAGGCCGGTTACTCTTAAATTAGAGGCTCGCTTTCGCTCGCCAGGATAAAATCGACACCTAAATGGCACGAAAGGTCTTAAAATTGACAGAATGGAGCGGAAATTCTTAAAATCACCAAACTAATGGGGCAAACGTCTTAAAATCTCAAAAGCAAAATGGGGCTAGACATGAGGGAGAAAGGGGTCAAGAAAAAAGTCCCTCAAGTGGAAATCTCCCCTTAAGGAAAGACTAAAGCTATAATATGTGAGGAACGAGGAGGCTCTGAAGCTACACTTGTGCATACCCTGCCTTGCTGTAGATAATAAGTATGGGTTGGGGGTCAAACCATTGTAAACTCCGCTCGGGTATTATCTGTGACCGAGGAAACGTTGGGTTTAGTGGTTTACTTGACCTTCCCCCCTCCCCCCACTCGCCTAGAGTTCTGAAGGAAGCTAAGGATGAGCTCTCCAAACCACTGACATTACTTTTCAATAAATCCTTGCAGTCTGGAACTATGCCTGATCAGTGGAAGCTAGCCAACGTAACACCGATATTCAAAAAAGGCAGCAAATCCCTACCCAGTAACTATCGTCCAATTAGCTTAACCTCAGTTGTATGTAAAATGCTAGAAACGGTCATACGAGACAGACTCGTAAATCACTTAGAGGAAAATAACATACTTAAAGATACTCAACACGGCTTTCGTAAAAAACGTTCCTGTTTAACAAACCTCTTAGACTTCTTCCACGATATCCTCAACCTCTACGATGAGAGTAAAGCTGTAGATATTATATACCTTGATTTTCAAAAGGCCTTTGACAAAGTTCCCCACAAACGTTTACTGCTAAAACTAAAAGCGCATGGAATACAAGACGGTGTGTTGAAATGGATAGAAAATTGGCTCAGCGACAGAAAGCAAAAAGTAGTCATAAACGGTAAGGCATCTAAATGGACCAATGTAAGTAGCGGGGTACCCCAGGGATCGGTACTAGGACCAATTCTCTTTCTAATTTACATCAACGACATAGATGAGGGCCTCACCTGTACAATCTCAAAATTTGCTGACGATACAAAAATTGCAAATAGCGTACTCTCAAAAGAACAAGTTGACGATATGCAACACAATCTAGATAAATTGTCATGTTGGGCCCAAATTTGGCAAATGAGTTTCAATGCGGATAAATGTAAAGTACTACATATCGGATACCTAAATGAGAAAGCAAACTATTCGATGAATGGCACTCAGCTTAAGAATGTAAACAGAGAAACCGATCTGGGAGTAACAATATCGAGTAACCTAAAACCGAGTCAACAATGTTCAGAAGTTGTTAAGAAGGCAAACAAAATAATTGGCTTTATAGGCAGGTCATTTGAGCATAAATCCAAGGAAGTTATCCTAACCCTTTACAATTCCTTAGTCCGCCCTCTTCTGGAATACTGCGTTCAATCCTGGTGCCCTTATTACCAAAAGATATAAACAAGCTAGAACGAGTTCAACGTAGAGTTACCAAAATGATACCTAGCCTAAAGAACAAACCATACGAAGAGCGTCTTAGAGAATTAAATCTATTTCCTTTAACTCAGCGCAGATTAAGAGGTGACTTAATTCAAGTGTTCAAAATCATCAAAGGCATCGACAATATGAACTGTAGTAAGTACTTCACTATCGACCAATCTAATTACACGCGGGGAAACGGTTGCAAAATTATTGGTAAATCTTTTAACTCACACGAATCTAAGAATTTCTTCTTCAATCGAGTTGTCAACTTGTGGAATGGGCTTCCCCGGAACGTTATAGACTGCATCACCGTTGATTCATTTAAACTCCGCCTAGACAAATATCTCGCTTCAAACCCGCGACTAACTGCGTTTGTAAATGAATAACTTTATTTTATCCCCCCCTCAGTTACTAACCCATCTGTCCCCTACTAACTTCCTAATCCTGCCACGGACATTAGTTCCAGGGCAGTAATTCCCTTTCCAATGTTCCCTTACCCACTCTAAACCACTGTTTGGACACTTGATCCTCAGTGTTTTGGAGGACAAGCAACCTAGAAGGGTCACTAGATCTGTTGTTGCTTGATTTCCTTTGTACTCCTTTGTACTTTGTACACCCAAAGCACTCTCACGTGCATTATCCTTAAGGGGGGATAGGCGTATATATTTCCTAATTAACATATAAATTTGATAGTTTCCTCTCTAGACCTCCATCAAGCTTAGAAACACCCCCTCTAGACCCCCCTTCAAGATAAATTTGTACATTTTTCGGTAGAAAAATGTCCCGGCCAAAGGCCGGTTCCTCCTATAATGACAGGCTCGCTATCGCTCGCCAGGAAAAAATCGACACCTAAATGACACGAAAAGTCTAAATATAGACAAAAAAATGGTGCGAAAGGTCTTCAAATCGACAAACTAATGGGCCGAACGTCTTACTAAGGTATATTATTATCTGCGACCGAGGAAGCTGTGGGTTTAGTTGTTTACCCTCCCTCCCTCCCCTCCCCTCCCCTCCCCTCCCCTCCCATAAAGCACCCTCGCGTAGATTATCCTTAACCTTCCCACTTTACCCCACTTCACCCCCGATATATGTGCGTGTGGCTTACGGTCCTGTCGCTCACTGGTTATTTCCTTCACGGTGTCTTTCGTTAACAGTTCCCTTCGCTCACTGTGTCTTTCGTTCGTGGTGTCTTTCCTTAACCCCTTCGGTACCGGCGACGTCTTTTGCATTAGATTTCAGCTACATTTAGAGGATTTTATGAAGCTGAGGAAGGATATATGATAGCTTAAAGGATTAATTGAGATGGCCTGTAGCCCTTTAATGAGTTGACGTCCTTCCTAAGCTGAATAGAATCGTCTAATAGTTGCCAGAATATAATGACATGGACGTCACCGGTACTGAATGGGTTAAGGGGAGGTATTTAGTTTGTTCCCTAGACCTCCATCAAGCTTAAAATTACACCCCCTTGAGTCCCTTTCAAGATAAATTTGTACATTTTTCGGTAGAAAAATTTCCCGGCCGAAGGCCGGTTCCTCTTAAATTACAGGCTCGCTATCGCTCGCCAGGATAAAATCGACACCTAAATGGCACGAAAGGTCTTAATATGGGGTGAAAGTTCTTAAAATCGCTAAACTAATGGGGCAAACATTTTATAATATCAAAAGCAATGGGGCTAAACATGAGGGAGAAAGGGGTCAAGAAAAAAATCCCTCAAGTGGAGATCTCCCCTTAACCGTCTATTTGTTGGCTTATTGTTTTCATCGTCAACCTGTTTTATATTCATCCGTAGTTTCTCTTTGCCACAGATATTTTTTCTTCTTTCATTCACAGATTCGTCCAGTTTCATTCATCTAGAGTTTCCTTTGCCCACAGTCATGAGTCAGAACACCCACACCTAATGAAACCTAGCCTAGCCTAACCCTGTTCTAACCTATCCCAAATTAACCCTTTCAGTACCGGTGCCGACCTTTTAACTTTATTCTGGCTACTAGTTGGTGATTATATTCAGTTTAAAAAGGGCCTCCAGCAATTAACAGGCTTCGAACTATCTCACTTAACCCTTTCTACTACCACATATCCTTCTTAAACAACATAAACTATCTCACTTAACCCTTTCTACTACCACAGATCCTTCTTAAACAACATAAACTATCTCACTTAACCCTTTCTACTACCACAGATCCTTCTTAAACAACATAAACTATCTCACTTAACCCTTTCTACTACCACAGATCCTTCTTAAACAGCATAAACTATCTCACTTAACCCTTTCTACTACCACAGATCCTTCTTAAACAGCACAAAATCGTCTAAATATAGCCAAAATAAAATTAATAATACATCGCCGGTACAGAAGGGGTTAAGCTTAATCATTTCACTAAAGCATGACGCATTCTTTCAATTCATTTCGGCTACCATGAGACAATTTTACTAAGTTTGGTAAAGGGCCTGCTGGAGTCAGAGGGATAAGTTTCCCCATAATATATTTGCTATACTCTGTTATACGGTACTTCAGCTGATGGTAAATTGAATCCCTTGAGTTTTCGATAATTAATGGATACAAATATAAAACTACGAGAGATGTGTCGTATTAATGGCAAGTTTTCGTTAAGGGGGGTCACCTGCTTTTTGTTTCTCTTTTGCTACTTTTCTCCCTTTCTCTGGCTTGTATCCATTCGGCCCCATTCAGCCAACTGTTTTAAGACGTTTATCCCCATCCAGGTGTCGATTTCTTCCTGGCGAGCCAGCATTGTATGGAGAAATCCGGCTTCGCCGGAGAAATTTTTCTATCGAAAAATGTAAAAATTTAGCTTGCTGTACAAAAAAAATATATATATATATATATATGCTGGCTCGCTACCGCTCGCCAGGAAAATACTGACACCTGGATGGGGGTAAACGTCTTGAAACAGTAGGCTGAATTGGGCCTAATGGATACAAGCCAAAGAGGGAGGAAGAGAAAGAGAAAAAAAAGCGAGGTGGGCTCCTTTAATAACAAACTATTTCGCTACAAAATCTACATAATAGCTGAGTAGGTCTATAACCAAGATAGCAACATGTCAATATATCATCAGCTGGGCAAGAATAGACTACTTAACCATTGCTAGGTTGCATGAAATAGACTACACTAACCATTGCTAGGTTGCATGCAATCGTCTAGCGTTAGAAAGCATGAAACAGGAAATATAAGACGTACTATTAGAGTATTAACCCTTTCAAGCTCCAATTTACGCGTTTCTGTTCTGTTTCTGGCTACTATTAGACGATTTTATTCAGATTAGTAACGGTACATGGAAGGCAAAGGGTTGATTGAGATAGTATTTACCCTTTTAATACCCACAGATACTTCCTAAGATGCATACAATCGTCAGAGGGTTGATTGAGATAGTATTTACCCTTTTAATAACTACAGATACTTCCTAAGCTGCATACAATCGGCAGAGGGTTGATTGAGATATTATTTACCCTTTTAATAACTACAGATACTTCCTAAGCTGCATACAATCGTCTAATGATAGCCCAAATAAAATGCTAAAACGCATCAGAGCTTCAAAGGGTTCATTCAAATCGAGAGTGAGAGAAAGTATTTGTGGGGGAACGCACTTGAACGCGAAAAGACCAAGACCCCTCAATGCTTAAGGGGAGGTTTTTAGTATGTTTCTTAGACTTCCATCAAGCTTGAAATTACACCCCCTTGACCCCCTTTCAAGATAAATTTGTACATTTTTCGGTAGAAAAATGTCCCGGCCGAAGGCCGATTCCTCTTAAATTACAGGCTCGCTGTCGCTCGCCAGAAAATAATACACACTTAAATGGCACGAAAGGTCTTACAAGTGACATAAATGGGGCGAAAGTTCTTAAAATCGCCAAACTAATGCGGCGAACGTCTTAAAATGTCAAAAGCAATGGGGCTAAACATGAGGGAGAAAGGGGTAAAGAAAATAATCCCTCAAGTGGAAATCTCCCCTTAAGCCGGGGGAAGATTTAGTGACCAAACTTCTGATAACGCCCGATACATTAAAGGTCCCAAAGGTAAACATCGGTCAATATGATATAGTCCATGGGTTAGAGCGAACGTCTTTACTATCAGTCAGGCCCCATTCAGCCTACTGTTTGAAGACGTTTACTCCCATCCAG
>CM064544.1:5132269-5154769 GCA_032716605.1 Paralithodes platypus | reverse complement strand
CACTGCTATAGGACGCACCCCCTCTCACTCTCACTCTTACACACACTCACTCTCACTCATTCACTCTTTCACTCTCTCTCTCTCTCTCTCCTGCCTCTTCTCTTTCACTTTTATTTGTTATTGGTTATTCTTCTTCAGTTTCCTTTGTTAGCCCCCTTCTCTCTCTCTCTCTCTCTCTCTCTCTCTCTCTCTCATTATCTAGCTTGACCTCGCTTATGTATTTAATCTAACCTAGTCTCTTTTCTCTAATCAGAAGACCAAAGGTGTTTCAATTTGGTATTCTCCTTGACACTCACCCTCTCTCTTCCACACACACACACACACACATATTATGTATGAACACTTTCTTTAACACACACACACACACACTCTCTCTCTTTCACTCCTCTTCCTCACTCCCCCCCACCGATAGAATCAGAGAGAGAGAGAGAGAGAGAGAGAGAGAGAGAGAGAGAGAGGTTGGTATACACACTATTGGTTGAGCTCCCTTTCTGCGCCCATTGTTAACTACCCCCCCCCCCCCACCCCCGGTCTTTTGTCAACCCCCCACAGCGGCGGGGGGGGGGGGGGGGGGGGCACACTTTCACTTCTACGGTCACGTTCGCTGCATTTTAAAAGACCCATTCCAACCCCCATTATCTTTTCTTAACGTTATTACCTCCACCAATAACAAGTTGACGGAGGTTAGGTTTTTGCCGTCGTTTGTCTGTTAAGGGGAGGTTTCCACTTGAGGGATTTTTGTCTTGACTCCTTTCTCCCTCATGTATAGCCCCATTGCTTTTCTATTTTTAAGAACGGTTCGCACCATTATTTTGACGATTTTAAGAACTTTCGACCCATTTCTGTCAAATTTAAGACCTTTCGTGCCATTTAGGTGTCAATTTTATCCTGGCGAGCGATAGCGAGCCTGTAATTTAAGAGGAACCGGCTTTCAGCCGGTACATTTTTCTACCGAAAAATGTACAAATTTATCTTGAAAGGGGCCCAAGGGGATGTAATCTTAAGCTTGATGGATACCTAGAGACCAAACTAAAAACCTCCCCTTAACCCACTCTGTACCAGCGACGTCCGTTTGTCTGTCTGTCTGTTAACCCACTCTGTACCAGCGACGTCCGTTTGTCTGTCTGTTAACCCACTCTGTACCAGCGACGTCCGTTTGTCTGTCTGTCTGTTAACCCACTCTGTACCAGCGACGTCCGTTTGTCTGTCAGTCTGTTAACCCACTCTGTACCAGCGACGTCCGTTTGTCTGTCTGTCTGTTAACCCACTCTGTACCAGCGACGTCCGTTTGTCTGTCTGTCTGTTAACCCACTCTGTACCAGCGACGTCCGTTTGTCTGTCTGTTAACCCACTCTGTACCAGCGACGTCCGTTTGTCTGTATGTCTGTCTGTCTGTTAACCCCACTGTAACCAGCGACGTCCGTTTTGTCTGGTCTGTTAACCCACTCTGTACCAGCGACGTCCGTTTGTCTGTCTGTCTGTCTGTTAACCCACTCTGTACCAGCGACGTCCGTTTGTCTGTCTGTCTGTCTGTCTGTTAACCCACTCTGTACCAGCGACGTCCGTTTGTCTGTCTGTCTGTCTGTCTGTTAACCCACTCTGTACCAGCGACATCCGTTTGTCTGTCTGTCTGTCTGTTAACCCACTCTGTACCAGCGACGTCCGTTTGTCTGTCTGTCTGTTAACCCACTCTGTACCAGCGACGTCCGTTTGTCTGTCTGTCTGTCTGTTAACCCACTCTGTACCAGCGACGTCCGTTTGTTTGTCTGTCTGTCTGTCTGTCTGTCTGTTAACCCACTCTGTACCAGCGACGTCCGTTTGTCTGTCTGTCTGTCTGTTAACCCACTCTGTACCAGCGACGTCCGTTTGTCTGTCTGTCTGTTTGTCTGTCTGTCTGTTAACCCACTCTGTACCAGCGACGTCCGTTTGTCTGTCTGTCTGTTAACCCACTCTGTACCAGCGACGTCCGTTTGTCTGTCTGTCTGTTTGTCTGTCTGTCTGTTAACCCACTCTGTACCAGCGACGTCCGATTGTCTGTCTGTCTGTTTGTCTGCTGTCTGTTAACCCACTCTGTACCAGCGACGTCCGTTTGTCTGTCTGTCTCTTTGTCTGTCTGTCTGTCTGTTAACCCACTCTGTACCAGCGACGTCCGTTTCATTATATTCTGGATACTATTAGACAATTTTATTCAGCTTTAGAAGGATCTGTGGTAGTTAAGAGGGGAGGTTTTTAGTTGATTCCCTAGACTTCCATCAAACTTAAAATTACTCCCCCTTGACCCCCTTTCAAGATAAATTTGTACATATTTCGGTAGAAAAATGTCCTGGCCGAAAGCCGATTCCCCTTAAATTACAGGCTCCCTATCGCTCGCCAGGAAAAAATCGACACCTAAATGGCACGAATGGTCTTAAAATTGACAGAAATGGGGCGAGGGTTCTTAAAATCGCCAAACTAATGGGGCGAACGTCTTAAAATCTCAAAAGCAATGGGGCTAAACATGAGGGACAAAGGGGTCCAGAAAAAAATCCTCCAGGTGGAAATCTCCCCTTAAATGAGACAGTGTGTAGCATTTTAATGGGTAGAGACCATACCTAACCGTAATACACATCATCTAATAGTTGCCAAAGCATAATGAAGAGGGCGTCACCGGTACAGTATGGGTTAACAAGATATCTCACATAGTTATGAACCGATCATGTTCACGAAATGTGGTGGGCAGATAGGCCTATACGCCAAGGAAGAAGTGATTCCATTTAGGAGGCAATCGATTAGAGCGCTTACCTTTAGGCGGAGGCATGCGCTCTAGTTGGAATAGTTGGAATATAGAAAAAAAAAAAAAAAAAAAAAACGAGTACCTCCTCTAGTTATATTTAGTTTCTGTTTCTTTGCAGTTCAATTAAGACAAATTCCAATTAACCCTTTCACGCTTTTATGACGCACAGGTTGCCAGATTAGCAATAATAAATAGAGTTCTCTCACTCTTATAATTACCTCTCCAAAATTAGTTTTCTGCCCACAGCTAACTCAAAGACAACTGCAGAGGTTGAAGTAACTAAACTATCCTAAAATACCCCTGATGGTAATAAAGGCTTTAAAGTATCCCCAATAGGCTCAACACAGCTAACCCAAATGCAACGGCAGAGGTTGAAGTAACTAAACTAAAGGTTTCTAAATACCCCTGATGGTAATAAAGGCTTTAAAGTATCCCTAATAGGCTCAACACAGCTAACTCAAAGACAACTGCAGAGGTTGAAGTAACTAAACTAAAGGTTTCTAAATACCCCTGATGGTAATAAGGCTTTAAAGTATCCCTAATAGGCTCAACAGCTAACTCAAAGACTACTGCAGAGGTTGAAGTAATAAACTAAACTAAAGGTTTCTAAATACCCCTGATGGTAACAAAGGCTTTAAAGTATCCGCCCAATAGGGCTCAACACAGCCTTAACTCAAAGGACAACTGCAGAGGTTGAAAGTAAACTAAAACTAAAAGGTTTCTAAACCCCCTGATGGTAACAAAGGCTTTAAAGTATCCCCAATAGCTCAACACAAGCTAACTCAAAGACAACTGCAGAGGGTTGAAGTAACTAAAACTATAAAGGGTCTAAATTACCCCTGATGTTAATAAAGGCTTTAAAGTATCCACCAATAGGCCTCAACACAGCTAAACCTCAAAGACAACTGCAGAGGTTGGAAGTAACTAAACTAAAGGTTTCTAAATACCCCTGATGGTAATAACATTAAAGGCTTTTTTAAAGTATCCCCAACTAGGCTCAACACAGCTAACTCAAAGACAACTGCAGAGGTTGAAAACTTTTTGTAAACTAAACTAAAGGTTTCTAAATACCCCTGATGGTAAACAAAGGCTTTAAAAGTATATCCCCAATAAGGCTCAACACAGGCTAAACTCAAAAGGACAACCTGCAGAGGGTGAAGTAACTAAAACTTTTTTAAAGGTGTCTAACATACCCCTGATGGTAACAAAGGGCTTTTAAAGTCATCCCCAATAGGCTCAACACAGCTAACTCAAAGACACAACTGCAGAGGTTGAAGGTAACTAAACTAAAGGTTTCTCAAATACCCTTGATGGTACAAAGGCTTGCTAAAGTATCCCCAATAGGCTCAACACAGCGAACTCAAAGACAACTGCAGAGGTTGAAGTAACTAAACTAAAGGTTTCTAAATACCCCTGATGGTAACAAAGGCTTTAAAGTATCACCAATAGGCTCAACACAGCTAACTCAAAGACAACTGCAGAGGTTTGAAGTAACTAAACTAAAGGTTTCTAAATACCCCTGATGGTAACAAAGGCTTTAAAGTATCCCCAATAGGCTCAACACAGCTAACTCAAAGACAACTGCAGAGGTTGAAGTAACTAAACTAAAGGTGTCTAAATACCCCATGATGGTAACAAAGGCTTTAAAGTATCCCCAATAGGCTCAACACAGCTAAATCAAGACAACTGCAGAGGTTGAAGTAACTAAACTAAAGGTTTCTAAATACCCCTGATGGTAACAAAGGCTTTAAAGTATCCCAATAGGCTCAACAAGCGCTAACTCAAAGACAACTGCAGAGCTTGAAGTAACTAAACTAAAGGTGTCTAAATACCCCTGATGGTAACAAAGGCTTTAAAATATCCCCAATAAGGCTCCAAACACAGAGCTACTCAAGAACAACTGCAGAGGTTGAAGTACTAAACTAAAGGTGTCTAAATACCCCTGATGGTAACAAAGCTTTAAAGTATCCCCAATAGACAAAATCGGCGTCATATAAAGGGACCTCCAGAAAGCTTAGGACTCCTTTTAACTATAAAGCTGCTTGCAATGAAATTACTTATAAAGGACTCCAGCAATTTAACAAGACTTAAAGGACCTCCAGCAATTAACAGCTTAACAGCACTCCTTAATAAAGGACTATTAACAGGACCTATATTTAACAGTTATATTATAAAGGACCTCCAGCAATTAACAGGCTTCCAACTATCTCACTTAATTAAGGGGGGTGACCTGCTTTTTGTTATTTCTCTCCTGTTCTCTCTTTCTCTGGCTTGTATCCATTCGGCCCCATTCAGCCAACTATTTTAAGACGTTTATCCCCATCTAGGTGTCGATTTCTTCCTGGCGAGCGATAACGAGCCAGCATTATATGAAGAAATCCGGCTTCGCCGGAGACATTTTTCTATCGAAAAATGTACAAATTTAGCCTGCTGTCGAACAAAAATAAAAAATATGCTGGCTCGCTACCGCTCACCAGTAAAAAATTGACACCTGGATGGGGATAAACGTCTTAAAACAGTAGGCTGAATGGGGCCAAATGGATACAAGCCAGAGAAAGATAGAAAAGGACAGAACCAAAACAGGTCACCTCCCTTAACACTTTTAACTACCGGTACCACACTTCCTTCTTAATAGTATAGGCCTAGCTAGCATAAATGGCCGGTATAGCAGAGGTTAATACGATACGGAGATGATAATGTCGTTAAGACCTCCCTTAACGACATTATCATCTCCGTATCGTATTAACCTCTGCTATACCGGCCACGTCTGTTGAGTTGTATGCTAGCTAGGCCTATATGTAGACGATTGTTTAAGAAGGAAGTGTGGTAGTTAAAAGTGTTAAGGGGGGTGACCTGTTTTGGTTCTGTCCTTTTCTATCTTTCTCTGGCTTGTATCCATTTGGCCCCATTCAGCCTACTGTTTTAAGACGTTTATCCCCATCCAGGTGTCAATTTTTTACTGGTGAGCGGTAGCGAGCCAGCATATTTTTTATTTTTGTTTGACAGCAGGCTAAATTTGTACATTTTTCGATAGAAAAATGTCTCCGGCGAAGACGGATTTCTTCATATAATGCTGGCTCGCTATCGCTCGCCAGGAAGAAATCGACACCTAGATGGGGATAAACGTCTTAAAATAGTTGGCTGAATGGGGCCGAATGGATACAAGCCAGGGAAAAAGAGAAAAGGACAGAAATAACAAAAAGCAGGTCACCCCCCTTAAAGAGAATACAAATTACGTAAAAGAATCCAAGCCCATAATTGAGAGTAAAGACAATGAATGTGACAGACCTCGGGGTGATAATGTCTGAAAACAATGGGATTCAAAGGACATAACCACCAGGTCAAAGTTGCAGTTGCGAATCGTCTAACAGGTTGGATATGTGTACTTTTAAAACACGCGGTGAATTGCCTATGATAACGCTCTTCAAATCTCTAGCGCTACCGCGGCTTGAATACTGTAACGTATTAACATCCCCGTACAAAGCATGCGAAATAAATGACTTAGAGTGTACACAGGAATTTCACCTCGCATATAAACTCGGTAAAACAGCTGCATTATTGGGAGCGTTTAAGAACACTGAAACTGTACTCAATGGAGCTTATAAGAGAACGTTACCTAATAATTTACCCCGATAAATAACCAGGGTGCTAACTGCAAAAAGTGCCAGACGAGCCCATCTTCGCAGGGGAACGTGCTGCCCCTTCGAACAGTCTGCTGCACCAAATTCTGAAAACTAATGGGGCTAAGCATGAGGGAGAAGGAAGTGCCGAATAAGCGACTACCTCCTCCTTAAACACCAATCCCCTTCAGAGACTGCACTATGAATACACCGGAGTCATTATATAGCTGAGAGGTTCATTAGTTAGGGGAGGATATGAAGGGGTTAATGACAGAGAGAGAGAGAGAGAGAGAGAGAGAGAGAAAGATATGGGGGGGGGGAGTATTTACCTTCTGTATCACGGCATAGCCAGAACACTGTAGAACTTTGATGAACCAAAAGAGTTACTGTAGTTAGTTATAATAGGACTTCAGAGGCTATCGACCCTATTGGATTATTAAGCCAGCACACTGTAAGTCAAGAGGCTATCGACCCTATTGGATTATTAAGGGGAGGTCTCCACTTGAGGGATTTTTTTCTTGACCCCTTTCTCCCTCATGGTTAGCTCAATTGTTTTTGAGATTTTATCATTTTAAGACGTTTGCCCCCATAAGTTTCGTGATTTTAAAGAATTTCCGGCCCATTCTGTCAATTTTAAGACCTTTCGTGCAATTTAGGTGTCAATTTTATCCTGGCGAGCGATAGCGAGCCTGTAATTTAAGAGTAACCGGCCTTCGGCCGGGAAATTTTTCTACCGAAAAATGTACAAATTTATCTTGAAAGAGGGTCAAGGGGGTGACATTTTAAGATTGCTGGAGGAGTAGGAAACAAACTAGAAACCTCCCCTTAAGCCAGCACAATTCAAGAACAAAAAATCTAATTTTGGATTATTAAGCCAGCACACTCCAAGAACAAAAAATCTAAGTCTTAGGATTCGATCCCCTGTGTGTTTTGTTACAGGGTAAAGGGGGTATTACACCAAACATATTAACCCCTTCAGACTCATATGACGCAGAGGTTGCCAGATTAGCAATAAGGGGGTATTACACCAAACATATTAACGGCAATATTCCTCTTTTTTTATTTCCACACTAGTATCGAAAAATAAACTGCAGATGTACCGGTATTTTGACATCATATATTATTCTTAAAGTTACTTCATAAGCTGCCAGACCAGCGATGACGATCAATGTTGAGCGAAATGGAGATGGTGTGCAATTTAGTTTAATGTACCGATAATGGAGAGGGCGAGTGGAAATGCCGAACCCAAAAGAATCGATCCTGGTAAAAACTAAGAGACTCCTGAGGGCAAGGTTCCCCCCCCCCCCCCCCCGGCGGTGATTTAAGAGGGGTGGGCTCTCTTTAAGGGGGAAGTACTCGCTTTTTCTGGACCTCCTTCTCCCTCATGTTTAGCCCCATTAGTTTCGAGATTTTAAGACGTTCGCCCTATTAGTTTGGCGAAGTTAAGAACCAACTTTAGTGCCATTTAGGTCTCTCTCTCTCTCTCTCTCTCTCTCTCTCTCTCTCTCTCTCTCTCTCTCTCTCTCTCTCTCTCTCTCTCTCTCTCTCTTATCTCTCTCTCTTCTCTTCTCTCTCTCTCTCTCTCTCTTCTCTCTCTCCTCTCTTTCTCGCTCTCTCTCACTCTTCTCTCTCTCTCTCTCTCTCCTCTCTCTCTCTCTCTCTCTCTCCTCTCTCTCTCTCCCTTCTCTCTCTCTCTATCTCTCTCTCTTCCACTTCACTCACCTCTTTCTCCTCTTCCCTCTCTCTCTATCTCTCTCTCTCTCTCTCTCTCTCTCTCTCTCTCTCTCTCTCTCGCTCTCTCTCTCTCCCCTCTCTCCTCTCTCTCTCTCTCTCTCTCTCTCTCTCTCTCTCTCTCTCTCTCTCTCTCTCTCTCTCTCTCTCTCTCTCTCTCTCTCTCTCTCTCTCTCTCTCTCTCTCTCTCTCTCTCTCTCTCAGCGGTGATTTAAGAGGGGTCAGTTCTCTTTAACTTGGTCCAGGCGGGCTGCTCTGGGCCGTGACCATACTGTATATTTTTCACACCTAGATGCGGCCAGTTCGTACGGTGGCGCTAGTAAGTCATCATGTATCAGCTGTCATTACGTTTGGCTGGCTCTGTGCTGTATTAATGTCTGTCAGATGTTGAATAGGGTGGGTAAGTCTAGCAGCATGCTTGTATATGTCACTTGAAACGAATAAATCAAGTTTTAGACATTGCTGATATCAATTAAGGGGAGGTATTTAGTTTGTTCCCTAGACCTCCATCAAACTTAAAATTACACCCCCTTGAGTCCCTTTCAAGATAAATTTGTACATTTTTCGGTAGAAAAATTTCCCGGCCGAAGGCCAGTTCCTCTTAAATTACAGGCTCGTTATCGCTCGCCAGGATAAAATACAGTAGACACCTGAATTGCACGAAAGGTCTTAATATGGGGTGAAAGTTTTTAAAATCGCTAAACTAATGGGGCAAACGTTTCATAATATCAAAAGCAATGGGGCTAAACATGAGGGAGAAAGGGGTCAAGAAAAAAATCCCTCAAGTGGAAACCTCCCCTTAATTGTGTAGGAGTGGGGGGAGGTAGTGCAGAAAATAATGTCGACATATATATTGTAACTCTTCCATTTAACCCCTTCTGTACCGGCGCCGTCCTTTTCTTCCTTTTATTCTGGCTACTATCAGACGATTTTAGTCAGTTTAAAAAGGCCCCCCCCCCAAATGAACAGGCTTCGAACTGTCTCATTTGACCCTTTTTACTATACCACACATCCATCTTATGGGGAGATTTCCACTTGAGGGATTTTTTTTTCTTGACCCCTTTCTCCCTCATGGTTAGCCCCATTGCTTTTGATATTTTAAACCGTTCGCCCCATTAGTTTGGCGATTTTAAGAACTTTCACCCCATTTCTGTCAATTTTAAGACTTTTCGTGTCGATTTTTTCCTGGCGAGCGATAGCGAGCCTGTAATTTAAGAGGAACCGGCCTTCGGCCGGGCCATTTTTCTACCGAAAAATGTACAAATTTATCTTGAAAGGGGCTCTAGGGGCTGTAATATTAAGCTTGATGGAGGTCTAGCGAACTAACTAAAAACCTCCCCTTAAGCTGCACAAAATCGTCTAAATATAGCCTATACCTATAGCATAAATAAAATTAAACATTAAATTGATATGATGAAAAAGGAAAACAAAATATTCTAACCATTTCAAGATACAATTAAGCATTTTTTTTTTTTTGGGGGGGGGCTATTATTAGAAGATTGTATTTAGCTTAGAAAGGGTACCGGTATATGGATGTCATAGAGTTAAGGGGAGGTATTTAGTTTGTTCCCTAGGCCTCCATCAAGGTTAAAATTACACCCCCTTGAGTCCCTTTCAAGATAAATTTGTACATTTTTCGGTAGAAAAATGGCCCGGCCGAAGGCCGGTTCCTCTTAAATTACAGGCTCGCTATCGCTCGCCAGGATAAAATCGACACCTGAATGGCACGAAAGGTCTTAATATGGGGTGAAAGTTCTTAAAATCGCTAAACTAATGGGGCAAACGTTTTATAATATCAAAAGCAAAGGGGCTAAACATGGGGGAGAAAGGGGTCAAGAAAAAAGTCCCTCAAGTGGAGACCTCCCCTTAAAGGATATAGTCTTGACCCGTTTCATACCCACGCATCTTGACCCGTTTCATACCCACGCATCTTGACCCGTTTCATACCCACGCATCTTGACCCGTTTCATACCCACGCATCTTGACCCGTTTCATACCCACGCATCTTGACCCGTTTCATACCCACACATCTTGACCCGTTTCATACCCACGCATCTTGACCCGTTTCATACCCACGCATCTTGACCCGTTTCATACCCACGCATCTTTCCTAAGCGGTATAAACTCGTCTAATGATAGCCAGAATAAAGCGCCAAAATGCGTCATAACCATCAAAGGGTTAAGGGGAGATTTTCCACTTGAGGGACTTTTTTCCTGACCCCTTTCTCCCTCATGTTTAGCCCCATTGCTTTTGAGATTTTAAGACGTTTGCCCCATTAGTTTAGTGATTTTAAGAATTTCCGCCCCATTCTGTCAAATTTAAGACCTTTCGTGCCATTTAGGTGTCAATTTTATCCAGGCGAGCGATAGCGAGCCTGTAATTTAAGAGTAACCGGCCTTCGGCCGGGAAATTTTTCTACCGAAAAATGTACACATTTATCTTGAAAGGGAGTCAAGGGGGTGGAATTTTAAGATTGCTGGAGGAGTAGGAAACAAACTAAAAACCTCCCCTTAAAAATATCAAACATAATAATCAATTATAAGTCATGGTACACTAATGGAATACAAGGCATGGTACAGTAATGGAATACAAGTCATGGTACACTAATGGAATACAAGGCATGGTACAGTAATGGAATACAAGTCATGGTACACTAATGGAATACAAGGCATGGTACACTAATGAAATACAAGGCATGGTACACTAATGGAATACAAGGCATGGTACACTAATGAAATACAAGTCATGGTACACTAATGAAATACAAGTCATGGTACACTAATGGAATACAAGGCATGGTACACTAATGAAATACAAGTCATGGTACACTAATGAAATACAAGTCATGGTACACTAATGGAATACAAGGCATGGTACACTAATGAAATACAAGGCATGGTACACTAATGGAATACAAGGCATGGTACACTAATGGAATACAAGGCATGGTACACTAATGAAATACAAGGCATGGTACACTAATGGAATACAAGGCATGGTACACTAATGGAATACAAGGCATGGTACACTAATGGAATACAAGTAAATATTGTAAAGGTAAACATGATTATTGACCTCTACTGTACAGTCGGCCACATATGTTCTGTTCCTCTCCGTGATCTTATACATGGAAATATAATGCGTAGGATTGAATTACGAGGGTAGTTTCTTATGCAGTGGTTAAGAGGAGGTATTTAGTTTGTTCCCTACGTTTTCATCAAGCTTAAAATTACACCCCGTAGACCCCCTTTCAAGATAAATTTGTACATTTTTCGGTAGAAAAATTTCCCGGCCAGAGGCCGGTTGCTCTTAAAATACAGGCTCGCTATCGATCGCCAGGAAAAAATCGACCTAAATGGCACGAAAGGTCTTAAAATTGACAGAAATGGGGCAAAATGTCTTAAAATGTCCAAACTACTAGGGCGAACGTCTTAAAATCTCAAAATCAATGGGGCTAAACATGAGGGAGAAAGGGGTCCAGAAAAAAATCCTCCAGGTGGAAATCTCCCCTTAACTCATCTGATTAGTCACCTGATAATTAAATGAAACCACACTCGCATTTCATTCACCCTAGTTTACTTTCATGCATAAGATCACGACGAGGAACGGAACTTATGAGGCCGACTGTACGGTAGCACTAATAAGTCATATTTTTTATTTTTATTTTTTTCTATGTGATTGAGGGAGGCAAAAGGCATAACTGCCTATAGCGAGTGCCTCCCCCATAGTTGAAAGAGTGACAGGGCCAAAATCAAGGGAAGTTCGAGCCAAAATGCCTGGACACACAGAGTTTGAAGCAATTTAAGTCATAGGAAGAGGGAAAGACTGATTCTGGGAGAGAGTTCCAGAGCTCAGCTGTTGAGTAGAAGAAAGATTGAGAGTAACGTTTCACTCTTGGGTTGGAGAGTTGCACAGAGTAGGGGTGGGATTGAGTTGCAAGACGGGTACCACGTGCCCTACGTAAAGGAGGTGGTATGCACTGGGATAGCTCTGAGGAACACTGATTATTATAGTAGCGATAGAATAGCGAGAGAGATGCAACATTGCGGCGGAGAGAGAGAGATTGCAGAGAGTTGGTGAGTGGACGGGAGTTAATGATACGAAAGGCCTTCCTTTCAACTTTGTCTAGGAGAGCGGTGTGAGAGGAACCTCCCCACACATGTGAACAATACTCAATACAAGGGCGCACTATGCCCCTGTACAGAGCAAGAAGCTGTGCAGGGGAAAAGAACCCCCTAAGGCGGTTGAGCACACCCAGCTTCTGGGAGGCTGCCTTAGCAAGACTGGTAATATGGTCCTTCCAAATGAGAGCAGAAGAAAAAGAGACACCAAGAATATTGAGAGAAGATGAAGGGTTGATTTTTGTATTGTTGAAGAATAAGGGATAGTCCGCTGGGAGATCCTGACGGGTAGATAGATGGAGAAATATATCAGGTGTCATTACGTTTGGCTCGCTCTGTGCTGTATTAATGTCTGTCAGATGTCGAATAGGGTGTGTAAAGATAGGAACATGTTTGTATATCTCACTCGTATTGAATAAATCAAACTTTAGATATTGTTGATGCCAAATATTAACCAAAATATACTTGGTGCCGCGACATCACTTATTTGGGCGACTGTACATCTGCACCAAATCCGCCCAGCCCCCCTTCATTCCAGTCCTGGGTCTGATTAAGGTTTATGGCCGGTACTTGTCCTGCATTACAGTGTGTTGGTGTGTCCCGCGAGACCTGCTGATGTTACTGTGTGTCCTGCATTACTGTGTGTCCTGCATTACTGTCTGTCCTGCATTACTGTCTGTCCTGCATTACAGTGTGTTGGTGTGTCCCGCGAGACCTGCTGATGTTACTGTGTGTCCTGCATTACTGTGTGTCCTGCATTACAGTGTGTTGGTGTGTCCCGCGAGACCTGCTGATCTTACTGTGTGTCCTGCATTACTGTGCGTCCTGCATTACTGTGTGTCCTGCATTACTGTGTGTCCTGCATTACAGTGTGTTGGTGTGTCCCGCGAGACCTGCTGATGTTACTGTGTGTCCTGCATTACTGTGCGTCCTGCATTACTGTGTGTCCTGCATTACTGTGTGTCCTGTATTACTGTGTGTCTTGTATTACTGTGTGTCCTGCATTACTGTGTCCTGCATTACTGTGTGTCCTGTATTACTGTGTGTCCTGTATTACTGTGTGTCCTGCATTACTGTGTGTCCTGCATTACTGTGTCCTGCATTATTGTGTGTCCTGCATTACTGTGTGTCCTGCATTACTGTGTGTCCTGCATTACTGTGTGTCCTGCATTACTGTGTGTCCTGCATTACTGTGTCCTGCATTACTGTGTGTCCTGTATTACTGTGTGTCCTGTATTACTGTGTGTCCTGCAATACTGTGTCCTGCATTACTGCGTGTCCTGCATTACTGTGTGTCCTGTATTACTGTGTGTCCTGCATTACTGTGTGTCCTGCATTACTGTGTGTCCTGCATTACTGTGTGTCCTGCATTACTGTGTGTCCTGCATTACTGTGTCCTGCATTACTGTGTGTCCTGCATTACAGTGTGTTGGTGTGTCCCGCGAGACCTGCTGATGTTACTGTGTGTCCTGCATTACTGTGTGTCCTGCATTACAGTGTGTTGGTGTGTCCCGCGAGACCTGCTGATGTTACTGTGTGTCCTGCATTACTGTGTGTCCTGCATTACTGTGTGTCCTGCATTACAGTGTGTTGGTGTGTCCCGCGAGACCTGCTGATGTTACTGTGTGTCCTGCATTACTGTGCGTCCTGCATTACTGTGTGTCCTGCATTACTGTGTGTCCTGCATTACCGTGTGTTGGTGTGTCCCGCGAGACCTGCTGATGTTACTGTGTGTCCTGCATTACTGTGTGTCCTGTATTACTGTGTGTCCTGTATTACTGTGTGTCCTGTATTACTGTGTGTCTTGTATTACTGTGTGTCCTGCATTACTGTGTCCTGCATTACTGTGTGTCCTGTATTACTGTGTGTCCTGTATTACTGTGTGTCCTGCATTACTGTGTGTCCTGCATTACTGTGTGTCCTGCATTACTGTGTGTCCTGCATTACTGTGTGTCCTGCATTACTGTGTGTCCTGCATTACTGTGTGTCCTGCATTACAGTGTGTTGGTGTGTCCCGCGAGACCTGCTGATGTTACTGTGTGTCCTGCATTACTGTGCGTCCTGCATTACTGTGTGTCCTGCATTACTGTGTGTCCTGCATTACAGTGTGTTGGTGTGTCCCGCGAGACCTGCTGATGTTACTGTGTGTCCTGCATTACTGTGCGTCCTGCATTACTGTGTGTCCTGCATTACTGTGTGTCCTGTATTACTGTGTGTCTTGTATTACTGTGTGTCCTGCATTACTGTGTCCTGCATTACTGTGTGTCCTGTATTACTGTGTGTCCTGTATTACTGTGTGTCCTGCATTACTGTGTGTCCTGCATTACTGTGTGTCCTGCATTACTGTGTGTCCTGCATTACTGTGTGTCCTGCATTACTGTGTGTCCTGCATTACTGTGCGTCCTGCATTACTGTGTGTCCTGTATTACTGTGTCCTGCATTACTGTGTGTCCTGCATTACTGTGTGTCCTGTATTACTGTGTGTCCTGCATTACTGTGTGTCCTGCATTACTGTGTGTCCTGCATTACTGTGTGTCCTGTATTACTGTGTGTCCTGCATTACTGTGTGTCCTGCATTACTGTGTGTCCTGCATTACTGTGTGTCCTGCATTACTGTGTGTCCTGCATTACTGTGTGTCCTGCATTACTGTGCGTCCTGCATTACTGTGTGTCCTGCATTACTGTGTGTCCTGCATTACTGTGTGTCCTGCATTACTGAGTGTCCTGCAATACTGTGTGTCCTGCATTACTGTGTGTCCTGTATTACTGTGTGTCCTGTATTACTGTGTCCTGCATTACTGTGTGTCCTGCATTACTGTGTGTCCTGTATTACTGTGTGTCTTGCATTTATATATCCTGTATTACTGTGTGCGATTAGGAAAGGTATATGGTAGTCAGAGAGGTAATTGAGATAGCCTTCACCACCCTTATAATTACCCACAGACCCTTCCTAAGTTGTATAGAATCGTCTAATGATAGCCAAAAAATACTACCAAAATGCGTCATAATCTTCTAAGAGTTAAGGGGGTCACTGGCTTTTTTTTTTTCTTTCTCCCCCTCTCTCTTTGGCTTGTATCCATTCTGCCCCATTCAGCCTACTGTTTTAAGACGTTTAACCCCATCCAGGTGTCAATATTTTCCTGGCGAGCGGTAGCGAGCCAGCATATACCGGTATATATATATATGTATATTTTTTTTTACAGCAAGCTAAATTTGTACATTTTTTGATAGAAAAATGTCTCCGGCGAAGCCGGATTTCTCCATACAATGCTGGCTCGCTATCGCTCGCCAGGACAAAATCGACACCTGGATGGGGATAAACATCTTAAAACAGTTGGCTGAATGGGGCTGAATGGATACAAGCCAGGGAAAGAGAGAAAAGGAGAGAAAGATAACAATAAAGCCGGTGACCCCCCTTAATAATTTGATGTGCCATTATTCATCGCGGAGGTTCAAAATATTCACCACTCCATTAAAAGTTTTCTGAACAAAAGTTTCATAAGACTTTACGCTGAATTAGATATCACTCGCTATTAAATCATCCAACACACACACACATCCCTCATGTTTAGCCCCATTAGCTTACCTGTCAATCACCGGAGCATATATGACAAGATCACCAAATACGGTAGTCTAAACGTCAATAATGGGCTTAAGGGGAGTGACCTGCTTTTTTTGTATTTCTCTCCTTTCTCTCTTTCTCTGGCTTGTATCCATTCGGCCCCATTCAGCCAACTATTTAAAGAAGTTTATCCCCATCTAGGTGTCGATTTCTTCCTGGCGAGCGATAGCGAGCCAGCATTATATGAAGAAATCCGGCTTCGCCGGAGACATTTTTCTATCGAAAAATGTACAAATTTAGCCTGCTGTCAAACAAAACTAAAAAATATGCTGGCTCGCTACCGCTCACCAGTAAACAATTGACACCTGGATGGGGATAAACGTCTTGAAACAGTAGGCTGAATGGGGCCAAATGGATACAAGCCAGAGAAAGAAAGAAAAGGACAGAACCAAAACGGGTCACCCCCCTTAACCCATACAGTACGGGTCACCCCCCTTAACCCATACAGTACGGGTCACCCCCCTTAACCCATACAGTACGGGTCACCCCCCTTAACCCATACAGTACGGGTCACCCCCTTAACCCATACAGTACGGTCACCCCCCTTAACCCATACAGTACGGGTCACCCCCTTAACCATACAGTACGGGTCACCCCCCTTAACCCATACAGTACGGGTCACCCCCCTTAACCCATACAGTACGGGTCACCCCCCCTTAACCCATACAGTACCGGTCACCCCCCTTAACCCATACAGTACCGGTCACCCCCCTTAACCCATACAGTACCGGTCACCCCCCTTAACCCATACAGTACCGGTCACCCCCCTTAACCCATACAGTACCGGTCACCCCCCTTAACCCATACAGTACCGGTCACCCCCCTTAACCGATACAGTACCGTCACCCCCTTAACCCATACAGTACCGGTCACTTTAACCCATACAGTACGGTCACCCCCTTAACCCATACAGTACCGGTCACCCCCTTAACCCATACAGTACCGGTCACCCCCCTTAACCCATACAGTACGGGTCACCACTTAACCCATACAGTACGGTCACCCCCTTAACCCGTACAGTACGGGTCACCCCCCTTTACACATACAGTACCGGTCACCCCCTTAACCCATACAGTACGGGTCACCCCCCTTAACCATACAGTACCGGTCACTTAACCCATACAGTACGGGTCACCCCCCTTAACCCATACAGTACGGGTCACCCCCCCTTAACCCATACAGTACCGGTCACCCCCCTTAACCCATACAGTACCGGTCACCCCCCTTAACCCATACAGTACGGGTCACCCCACCTTAACCCATACAGTACCGGTCACCCCCCTTAACCCATACAGTACCGGTCACCCCCCTTAACCCATACAGTACCGGTCACCCCCTTAACCCATACAGTACCGGTCACCCCCCTTAACCATACAGTACCGGTCACCCCCTTAACCCATACAGTACCGGTCACCCCCCTTAAACCCATACAGTACCGGTCACCCCCTTAACCCATACAGTACCGGTCACCCCCCTTAACCCATACAGTACCGGTCACCCCCTTAACTACAGTACCGGTCACCCCCTTAACCCATACAGTACCGGTCACCCCCCTTAACCATACAGTACCGGTCACCCCCTTAACCCATACAGTACGGGTCACCCCCCTTAACCATACAGTACGGGTCACCCCCCTTAACCCCTACAGTACCGGTCACCCCTTAACCCATACAGTACCGGTCACCCCCCCTTAAACCCATACAGTACCGGTCACCCCCCTTAACCCATACCGGGTCACCCCCCTTAAACATACAGGTCACCCCCCTTAAACATACAGGTCACCCCCCTTAACCCAAACAGTACCGGTCACCCCCTTAACCCATACAGTACGGGTCACCCCCCCTAACCCATACAGTACCGGTCACCCCCCATAACCCATACAGTACGGTCACCCCCCTTAACCCATACAGTACCGGTCACCCCCCTTAACCCATACAGTACGGGTCACCCCCCTAAACCCATACAGTACGGGTCACCCCCCTTAACCCATACAGTACGGGTCACCCCCCCCTTAACCCATACAGTACCGGTCACCCCCCTTAACCCATACAGTACGGGTCACCCCCCTTAACCCATACAGTACCGGTCACCCCCCTTAACCCATACAGTACCGGTCACCCCCCCTTAACCCATACAGTACCGGTCACCCCCCTTAACCCATACAGTACCGGTCACCGCCCTTAAACCCATACAGTACCGGTCACCCCCCTTAACCCAAACAGAAACCGGCACCCCCCTTAACCCCTACAGTACCGGTCACCCCCCTTAACCCATACAGTACCGGTCACCCCCCTTAACCCAAACAGTACCGGTCACCCCCCTTAACCCATACAGTCACGGACACCCCCCTTAACCCATACAGTACGGGTCACCCCCCTTAACCCATACAGTACGGGTCACCCCCCCCTTAACCCATACAGTACCGGTCACCCCCCTTAACCCATACAGTACCGGTCACCCCCCTTAACCCATACAGTACCGGGGACGTCTTTTTCATCATATTCTGGAAACTATTAGACGATTTTAGGAAGCTTAGGAAGGACCTCTAGCGATAATAAGGCTTCAGACTAACTCAACCAACCCTTTGAAGTACCGTACCACAGATCCTTCCTAAGCTGCATAATATCTTCTAAATATAGCTAGAATATAACACACGTCGCTGGTACTCAAAGGGTTAAGGGGGTACTACTTGGTTTTTGGTAGATACATTTATCCATTAATTTATAGTTTAGTTTCCTCGCTAGACCTCCATCAAGATTAGAAAAACACCCCCTAGACCCCCTTTCAAGATAAATGTGTACATTTTTCGATAGAAAAATGTCCTGGCCGAAGGCCGTTTCCTTCTAAAATTAGAGGCTCGCTATCGCTCGCCAGGATAATATCGACACCTGAAGGGCACAAAGGGTCTTAACATTGACGAAGAAATGAGGCGAAAGGTCTCAAAATCGCCAAACTAACGGAACGAACGTCTTAAAACCTCAAAAACTAATATGCTAAACATGAGGGAGAAGGGGGTCCAGGAAAAGCGAGTACTACCCCTTTAACACTAAATTATATATCACTCACCACTAAATCATCAAACACACACCAGTAAATAAATGACTAAACTCTCTCTCTTCGCCGCTATGTTGCATCTCTCTCGCTATTCTATCGCTACCGTACTACAATAATCAGTGCTCCTCAGAGTTCTCCCAGTGTATACCACCTCCTCTACGTAGGGTACGTGGTACCCGTTTTGCAACACAATCCCACCCTTACTCTGTGCAACTCTCCAACCCAAGAGTGAAACGTTACTCTCAGTCTTTCTTATATTCAACAGCTGAGCTCTGGAACTCTCTCCCAGAAAAACTTTCCCTCATCCTATGACTTAAATTGCTTCAAACTCCATGTCTCCAAGCATTTTAGCTCGAATGTCCCTTGATTTTGGCCCTGTCACTCTTTCAACTCGATACAGGCAGTTCTGTCTTTTGTCTCCCTCACTCATAAAAAAAAAATATATACCGGTATATATATATACTGTATACAGTATATATATATATATATATATATCATATAGTCTAATCATCAACATTTAGTACCCAATCACCAGTCAATTAATCACCAATCAATTAGCAGCCAGTCAAACAATCAGCTCACGGGCAAAAGTATAAACGGTAGAAGAGGATGAAGAGGGCACTTCATAATCTCCACGCCCCCATTATTTATACCCCCCCCCCCCCCCCCGTGAATTATGGGGAGATGGGCCGGTTTTCTGAACCACTTTCTCCCTCAAGTTTAGCATGTTAGTTTTGAGATTTTAGGACGTTCGGCCCATTAGTTTGACGATGTTTACACTTTTCGCCCCATTTCGTTGCCAATTTTAAGACCTTTCGTGCCATTTAGGTGTCGATATTTTCCTGGCGAGCGATAGCGAGCCTGTAATTTTAAGAGGAACCGAAAAATGTACAAATTTATCTTGAAGGGGAGTCTAGGGGGTGTTTTTTTTTAAGCTTGATGGAGGTCTAGCGAGGAAACTGAGAAAAACTGAATAACGAAATAATATATATATATATATATATATATATATATATATATATATATATATATATATATATATATATATATATATATATATATATATATATATATATATATATATACATAGGCCAAAACACAAGCACTACTCCCTTAAGGGGGTGACCTGTTTTGGTTCTGTCCTTTTCTATCTTTCTCTGGCTTGTATCCATTTGGCCCCATTCAGCCTACTGTTTTAAGACGTTTATCCCCATCCAGGTGTCAATTTTTACTGGTGAGCGGTAGCGAGCCAGCATATTTTTTTATTTTTGTTTGACAGCAGGCTTAAATTTGTACATTTTTCGATAGAAAAATGTCTCCGGCGAAGCCGGATTTCTTCATATAATGCTGGCTCGCTATCGCTCGCCAGGAAGAAATCGACACCTAGATGGAGATAAACGTCTTAAAATAGTTGGCTGAAAGGGGCCAAATGGATACAAGCCAGAGAAAGAGAGAAAAAGACAGAAATAACCCAAAACAACCACTACCCCCCTTACGCTTTCCTCCCTCCACAAGTTGGGCTAAAAAGTGGAACCATTAATTAAGGAATGCGTATTGACGTTTGCCGCAGCGGTGCCTTAAAAGACCCATTGTGGAGCCGGTGTGAATTATTGATCAAGCGGAGGGAGGGAGGGGGGGGGGGGGGGTTAAAGGGGGCAAAAGAGGGGGGGGGGGGGCCGGCCGATTTAGTTTATTTGAAGAAGAGTATTTTTAGTTTTTTTCCGAGGCGGCGGCGAGCCCTTGTCCCGGACCGAATGTACCCCTTAGGCCAAGAATTGCATTTATATTTAATTATTTATATATACTGTATATATATATATATATAATTATATATATACAAGTAGGCACCAATACTGTCTCACAGATGCAGATGAAGCACTACCAAATCTCAACTTTTCTGGGGAAGTAAATTAACCAATATGCGGATTTTGTCCCTAGACGGAAGTTCTGCACCGTCTACGCATCACAGCCTTGGGGAGGAATCAATCCGGGGGTGCGTGCGGACCGCGAAACTCCCAGGCCGTAATTACTGGGCCTCGCTAAAGTGCCGTAATAGGGTCACTGAGTCAGACTTCTCGATCCCACCTCTCCCCCCGGTCTCCCCTCTCTCTCCCCCTCCCTTGTAATTTCCCAGATAACTCCCGGCCCGGGGTACTTAGGTCAGGCCAACACTCATTTGAATATTTCCCCCTCCGTGCCTTCTCCCCCCCCCCCCCCCTGGTGTAATCCCTCGGGCTGGAATCACACAAGCGCTTTTTCTGGCAATTTTCGATCGGTGCGCCATTTCTGCCAACGTGTCATGGCTTCTTGGCATTAATACCAGCAGTTAAACTAAAGGTGGATTAAACAAGATGGCTGAACTCATACTTAGGTTGAATCAAAATCTTCCTCGACCCCCATTTGCCAAGCGAAAACAAAATTGCCGGAAGAATATAGTTTCGGTCGGTGAAATCCCTAATACTCGCGGCATTTGCATCAACTAACAATTTATTCTCGGGGCGCGGCCGCGGTAAAGAAGATGAGCGAACTTTTTCTCCCGGGAGTTTTTCTTGGGCGCGCACCTTTTTAACACTGCATTAATGTCTCGTTAGTTATGAGGGCTGCTTTAAGGGGAGAGATGGCCCGTTTTTTCTGGTCCCCTTTCTTCCCCGTGCTTAGCCCCATTAGTTTTCAGATTTTATAAAGTTTGGTCCGTTAGTTTGGCGATCTTAAGACCTTTAGCCCCATTTCTTTGTCAATATTAAGACTTTTCGTGTCATTTAGGTGTCGATTTTTTGTTCTGGCGAGCGATAGCGAGCCTGTAATTTTAGAGAAAACCGGCCTTCGGCCGGAACATTGTCTATCGAAAAATGTAAAACTTATCTTGGGCGGGTGTTTTTTAAGCTTGATGGAGGTCTAGGGAGGAAACTAATAAAATAAAATAAAATACATAAATGATCAAATAAAAACGACCCATCTCCCCTTAATTGGAGAGGGCTCTGGGGCCAAGGCAGTGAGAAGGAGAGGAGGTTCTTGAACCATAGTAGACTCTACAGTGTGTGAGGTTCTTGAACCATAGTAGACTCTACAGTGTGTGAGGTTCTTGAACCATAGTAAACTCTACAGTGTGTGAGGTTTTTGAACCATAGTAGACTCTACAGTGTGTGAGGTTCTTGAACCATAGTAGACTCTACAGTGTGTGAGGTTCTTGAACCATAGTAAACTCTACAGTGTGTGAGGTTCTTGAACCATAGTAGACTCTACAGTGTGTGAGGTTCTTGAACCATAGTAGACTCTACAGTGTGTGAGGTTCTTGAACCATAGTAAACTCTACAGTGTGTGAGGTTCTTGAACCATAGTAGACTCTACAGTGTGTGAGGTTCTTGAACCATAGTAGACTCTACAGTGTGTGAGGTTCTTGAACCATAGTAGACTCTACAGTGTGTGAGGTTCTTGAACCATAGTAGACTCTACAGTGTGTGAGGTTCTTGAACCATAGTAGACTCTACAGTGTGTGAGGTTCTTGAACCATAGTAAACTCTACAGTGTGTGAGGTTCTTGAACCATAGTAGACTCTACAGTGTGTGAGGTTCTTGAAC
>CM064544.1:5079769-5129769 GCA_032716605.1 Paralithodes platypus | reverse complement strand
TGTTATTACGGTAGCCATTATATTGCATACCTACTGTAGGGCTGAACACAATACGGTGTTATTACGGTAGCCATTATATTGCATACCTACTGTAGGACTGAACACAATACGGTGTTATTACGGTAGCCATTATATTGCATACCTACTGTACGGCTGAACACAATACGGTGTTATTACGGTAGCCATTATATTGCATACCTACTGTAGGCTGAACACAATACGGTGTTATTACGGTAGCCATTATATTGCATACCTACTGTAGGACTGAACACAATACGGTGTTATTACGGTAGCCATTATATTGCATACCTACTGTAGGACTGAACACAATACGGTGTTATTACGGTAGCCATTATATTGCATACCTACTGTAGGACTGAACACAATACGGTGTTATTACGGTAGCCATTATATTGCATACCTACTGTACGGCTGAACACAATACGGTGTTATTACGGTAGGCATTATATTGCATACCTAGGACTGAACACAATACGGTGTTATTACGGTAGCCATTATATTGCATACCTACTGTAGGACTGAACACAATACGGTGTTATTACGGTAGCCATTATATTGCATACCTACTGTAGGACTGAACACAATACGGTGTTATTACAGTAGCCATTATATTGCATACCTACTGTAGGACTGAACACAATACGGTGTTATTACGGTAGCCATTATATTGCATACCTACTGTAGGACTGAACACAATACGGTGTTATTACGGTAGCCATTATATTGCATACCTACTGTAGGACTGAACACAATAATAATGTAAGAATAACAGTATATGAGGATGTGTCTTAAATGGGACAATGTTTTTCTATACAGCTTCTTTAGGTCAGAATGGTAGGCTACAATAGAAAACTGGGAGGACTCACATAGGTATAGCTATCCCTCACAGAACGTTCAGTACAGGTATGTGTATGTGTGTAACTTGCTTGCTTGTTCGTCAAGGGGAATCCACGCAATGCGAGCTAAGCTCATTATTATCACGCCTCCTTATCTGGGAATGTATTGCGTGAAATGCATGTTAAGTGTTTATGTGTCGTTAGAATGGCTGTGGATGTGTGTGTAGTCTGTATTTTAGCCAATTGGCGACATCTGGAAACGAAGGCTTAGGGTTAATCTGTACGATACCATTCTCACTACGGTACCAGTCTCACCCGAAGGCTTAGGTTGGCCAGTACGATACCCATCTCACCTTGTAACCGATCACCAACCCCAGATGGGACGTCACAACTTCGTCCACCTATACCAGGTTCCTATTTATACTGCTAGGTGAACAGAGGCTACACCGTTAGGAGACTTGCCCAAATGTCTCTTCCCCGCCCGGGTCTCGAACCCGGGACCTTCAGGTTGTGAGCCAGACGCGCTATTAGTTACGCCACGGGGATGTGTGTGTGTGTGTGTGTGTGTGTGTGTGTGTGTGTGTGTGTGTGTGTGTGTGTGTGTGTGTGTGTGTGTGTGTGTGTGTGTAAAATACGGACAGGCAAACTACACCCACACAAACGAGGGGTGAATAATACCAAAAAACCACGGATGAAAAAAAACGCGAATTCATCTTCTCCGCCTCTATTTCTCCCCCCCCCCCCCCCCCCCCCCCCCCCCCCTCCACACACACACTCCTCCTAGAATAATCTCATCATGAAGGAGGCATAATTTATTGCCTTCTATAATTGTAGCGACGCCCGACCTCCAGGAGGGGGGGGGGAGAGGAGAAGAAGAAGAAGAAGAAGAAGAAGAAGAAGAAGAAGAAGAAGAAGAAGAAGAAGAAGAAGAAGAAGAAGACGAAGAAGAAGAAGAACAAGGCGGAGGAGAAGAGTGAGAAGAAAGAAGATTATAAAGATAAGGATAAAGAAAAGACAAACTTAAATAGAGGAGGAGGAAGAGGAAGAAGGACAAGACGAGCAGGAGGAGGAGGAGGGAAGGAAGAGGTGATGGATGGAGGAAGAGGAGGAGGAGACGAGAAGAAGACGAGGATAAAGAGTTGATGGATGGAGGAAAAGAGAGAGGCGTAATGGAAGAATCTATTATACCAATGATAAACGAGAGCCCCGCAGGTAATGAAAGCTACGAACCCACACAATAATAATAATAATAATAATAATAATAATAATAATAATAATAATACAAATACATAATATATAAACCTTAAGGAGAGATAATAAGGAAAACTATATATGAAAACGTAAAATTTAGAAGGAAGATTGAAAGTAGGGGTGGTGGATGTAGGTTCAAAAGTAGAGTTGAAGATAAGTAGTACTGTATCGGTGAAAAGGAGAAATATAAGTAACTAGGTGGAAAAATAAGTTTACGAAAAAAAGGTAAAGCACTTAAAGGTAAGTAACTTATATATAATGTCTTCAACTATTTCTTGCCTTGACCTGAGGATTCCACAATATAATTTTCCAATTGTGTCTAGCCCATTTTAACCTCATTTGATCCTAAACTTATAAGGCCATCTAACTTAACAAGATCTTAACCTGACCAAACCTAACCTATCCTAAATAACCATATACCTACTTCAAACTGTGATAGCGAAATTAATTGGGGGCGAATTGACTCGTGCATAAACAACCCGCTCTCAACCCTCCAACTATCGTCCAATTGCTCTTATCTCTTGTCTTTCTAAAGTTTTTGAAACTATTCTTGCTTCCAAATTTCTTAAGCATTTCTCTTCTCATAATCTGCTCTCAGATCGCCAGTATGGCTTCCTTAAGGGTCGCTCTTTTTTTTTTTTTTTTTTTTTTTCTATGTGATTGAGGGAGGCAAAAGGCATAACTGCCTATAGCGAGTGCCTCCCCCATAGTTGAAAGAGTGACAGGGCCAAAATCAAGGGACGTTCGAGCCAAAATGCCTGGACACACGGAGTTTGAAGCAATTTAAGTCATAGGAAGAGGGAAAGACTGATTCTGGGAGAGAGTTCCAGAGCTCAGCTGTTGAGTAGAAGAAAGTTTGAGAGTAACGTTTCACTCTTGGGTTGGAGAGTTGCACAGAGTAGGGGTGGGATTGAGTTGCAAGACGGGTACCACGTGCCCTACGTAAAGGAGGTGGTATGCACTGGGATAGCTCTGAGGAACACTGATTATTATAGTAGCGATAGAATAGCGAGAGAGAGAGATGCAACATTGCGGCGGAGAGAGAGAGATTGCAGAGAGTTGGTGAGTGGACGGGAGTTAATGATACGAAAGGCCTTCCTTTCAACTTTGTCTAGGAGAGCGGTGAGAGGAACCTCCCCACACATGTGAACAATACTCAATACAAGGGCGCACTATGCCCCTGTACAGAGCAAGAAGCTGTGCAGGGGAAAAGAACCCCCTAAGGCGGTTGAGCACACCCAGCTTCTGGGAGGCTGCCTGCCTTAGCAAGACTGGTAATATGGTCCTTCCAAATGAGAGCAGAAGAAAAAGAGACACCAAGAATATTGAGAGAAGATGAAGGGTTGATTTTTGTATTGTTGAAGAATAAGGGATAGTCCGCTGGGAGATCCTGACGGGTAGATAGATGGAGAAATTGGGTTTTGGAAGCATTAAAGTTAACAAGGTTTTCTCTGCCCCAATTGGAAATAGTATTTAGATCAGAATTTAAGAGTTCTATGGCTTCATTACGTTTGTCGTTGAGGGATTGCTGGCTGGGGCGTTCTGAAAAACTAATGGAGTAGTGTAAGGTTGAGTCGTCTGCGTATGAATGGATGGGAATTAAGGTACAGTTAAGGAGATCATTTATAAAAATTAGAAAGAGAATAGGAGATAGGACAGAGCCCTGAGGAACACCGAGTTTATAGGGTGAGGAAGTGAACAATGGCCGTCCACAACCGCGGCTATGGAACGGCCGGAAAGGAAATTAGAGACAAAGGCACAGATGGAGGGATAGAAACCGAAGGAGGGTAGTTTAGAAATTAAAGATTTATGCCAGACTCTATCGAAGGCTTTCGATATGTCTAGTGCAATAGAAAAAGTCTCACCGAAGTCCCGGAAGGAGGATGACCAAGAGTTAGTAAGATATGAAAGAAGATCACCAGTAGAGCGACCCTTAAGGAAGCCATACTGGCGATCTGAGAGCAGATTATGAGAAGAGAAATGCTTAAGAAATTTGGAAGCAAGAATAGTTTCAAAAACTTTAGAAAGACAAGAGATAAGAGCAATTGGACGATAGTTGGAGGGTTGAGAGCGGTCACCCTTCTTTGGGACAGGTTGAATGTGAGCAAACTTCCAGCATGAAGGGAAGACGTTAGAGGATAGACAGAGACGAAAGAGTTTGCCTAGGCAGGGAGTCAGCACGGAAGCACAGTTTTTGAGAACAACAGGAGGAACACCGTCCGGACCGTACGCCTTATTAGTGTTAAGCCCAGAGAGGGTAGAAAGTACATCTTTAGAAGAGATTAGGATATTAGGCATAAGTAAGAGAGAGGAGGGCGGAGAGGGAGGAATAGCACCGGAATCTACTGGTGATCTTCTTTCATATCTTACTAACTCTTGGTCATCCTCCTTCCGGGACTTCGGTGAGACTTTTTCTATTGCACTAGACATATCGAAAGCCTTCGATAGAGTCTGGCATAAATCTTTAATTTCTAAACTACCCTCCTTCGGTTTCTATCCCTCCATCTGTGCCTTTGTCTCTAATTTCCTTTCCGGCCGTTCCATAGCCGCGGTTGTGGACGGCCATTGTTCACTTCCTCACCCTATAAACTCCGGTGTTCCTCAGGGCTCTGTCCTATCTCCTATTCTCTTTCTAATTTTTATAAATGATCTCCTTAACTGTACCTTAATTCCCATCCATTCATACGCAGACGACTCAACCTTACACTACTCCATTAGTTTTTCAGAACGCCCCAGCCAGCAATCCTTCAATGACAAACGTAATGAAGCCATAGAACTCTTAAATTCTGATCTAAATACTATTTCCAATTGGGGCAGAGAAAACCTTGTTAACTTTAATGCTTCCAAAACCCAATTTCTCCATCTATCTACCCGTCAGGATCTCCCAGCGGACTATCCCTTATTCTTCAACAATACAAAAATCAACCCTTCATCTTCTCTCAATATTCTTGGTGTCTCTTTTTCTTCTGCTCTCATTTGGAAGGACCATATTACCAGTCTTGCTAAGGCAGCCTCCCAGAAGCTGGGTGTGCTCAACCGCCTTAGGGGGTTCTTTTCCCCTGCACAGCTTCTTGCTCTGTACAGGGGCATAGTGCGCCCTTGTATTGAGTATTGTTCACATGTGTGGGAGGTTCCTCTCACACCGCTCTCCTAGACAAAGTTGAAAGGAAGGCCTTTCGTATCATTAACTCCCGTCCACTCACCAACTCTCTGCAATCTCTCTCTCTCCGCCGCAATGTTGCATCTCTCTCGCTATTCTATCGCTACTATAATAATCAGTGTTCCTCAGAGCTATCCCAGTGCATACCACCTCCTTTACGTAGGGCACGTGGTACCCGTCTTGCAACTCAATCCCACCCCTACTCTGTGCAACTCTCCAACCCAAGAGTGAAACGTTACTCTCAAACTTTCTTCTACTCAACAGCTGAGCTCTGGAACTCTCTCCCAGAATCAGTCTTTCCCTCTTCCTATGACTTAAATTGCTTCAAACTCCGTGTGTCCAGGCATTTTGGCTCGAACGTCCCTTGATTTTGGCCCTGTCACTCTTTCAACTATGGGGGAGGCACTCGCTATAGGCAGTTATGCCTTTTGCCTCCCTCAATCACATAGAGAAAAAAAAAAAAAAAAAAAAAAAAAACCGGTATTGCTGATAGTGAATTAAGGGGAGGTGGGCGTATTAATTAAGGGGAGGTGGGCGTATTAATTAAGGGGAGGTGGGCGTATTAATTAAGGGGAGGTGGGCGTATTGATTAAGGGGAGGTGGGCGTATTGATTAAGGGGAGGTGGGCGTATTGATTTGTTTATTGTATTTGTATTTATAATATTTGTTTAGTTTCCTCCATAGACCTCCACAAAGCTGTACAAAATACCCCCCCCCCCCCCCCCTTCAAGATATATTTGTACATTTGTCGGTAGAGAAATTTCTCGGCTGAAGGCCGGTTACTCTTAAATTACAGGCTCGCTATCGCTCGCCAGGAAAAAAATAGACACCTACTGTAGATGGCACGAAAGGTCTTAATATTGACAAAACAATGGGGCGTAAAGTCTTAAAATCGCCAAGCTAATGGGCCGAACGTCATCAAATCTAAAGAACAACACCAAACACACCCCAAAGAAATTAATGAAAGAAAGCATGTTCTCCACCGGGATTCAAACTTGGGTTACCACACACATATTGTAAACACTAACCATTACACCACCAAGGCAGTTATAAGGGGGGTCACCGGTTGTGTTTGATCTTTCTCTCCTTTTCTCTCTTTCTCTGGCTTGTATCCATTCGGCCCCATTCAGCCAACTGTATTAAGACGTTTATCCCCATCCAGGTGTCGATTCCTTCCTGGCGAGCGATAGCGAGCCAGCATTGTATGGAGAAATCCGGCTTCGCTGGAGACATTTTTCTATCGAAAAATGTACACATTTAGCTTGCTGTAAAAACAAACATGTATATATGATGGCTCGCTACCGCTCGCCAGGAAAATATTGACACCTGGATAGGGGTAAACGTCTTAAGACAGTAGGCTGAATGGGGCCGAATGGATACAAGCCAAAGAGAGAGGGAGAAAAAGAAAAAACAAAGTGAGTTGGGCTCCCTTAAAACAACCACATTTATCAGCTTTCTTTGTAATATGCTCTCTCTCTCTCTCTCTCTCTCTCTCTCTCTCTCTCTCTCTCTCTCTCTCTCTCTCTCTCTCGGCCCTCCACCCTCTTAACTAATCTTTAACCCCATTTCTTCAGTCTAGACACTTTGTTTACTTTTCGTCGATACTCTCTCTCTCTCACTCACTCTCACTCACTCTCACTCTCTCTGGAATAGTTTGCCAAAGGGAGGTGGTCGAGAGTAATTGTATTGATATGTTTAAGACTGGACGATCATCTAATGAAGATTGGATTAATATGAATTAATCAGTAGGCATGTGTAATTTCCCTTTCAAACTAATTTCTTCCTATACTACATAAACACTTTCCTTGTGGGCATTTCCTGACCCATAAGGTTGCACTTCATCCTGTTTTCCGGTACGGCTTTTTAGCCGGAGGGAGCGGAGGGTGGGGAGAGAGCCTTCTACTTTACTGTCCTATTATTCCACTATATAATGTCCCTGTCTAGTAGTATTAAGGCCGGACCACCTAGTTGGGACCGCAAGGTCTGTGTGGTCTGAATATATGTGTAACTCTGTGTAACTCTCTATATCTCTCTCTTATCCACTCACCCTAAACAACCAGTCTTAAGCAGCGAGTGCATTTCTCTCTCTCTCTCTCTCTCTCTCTCAATGCACCTCTTAATTCCCTCACTGCACTTCTTTACATGTCCCCTCACCCCCAGTATACCTCTCCCAATCTGCACCCCTCCTTTCACCCATCACTGAACCTCTGCCCCCTCCCCCCTCCCCTTCACCCCAAACAGAGTCTTGTAAGGCCTGGTGCTTTATCTCCGAGGAGCTCTAACCGCACCGACCATGCAGAACAGAATCGCCCTTACCCTTCAGTGCATCTCTCTCTCTCTCTCTCTCTCTCTCTCTCTCTCTTTCTTTACCTCTCATTCTCCTCTCTGCAGCTCTCTCTCTCTCTCTCAAAGCACCTTATCCATCCTTACTCTACGTCTCCCCAACCCCTCTGTTCACCTCTCTCTCTCTCTCAGCACCTCCCTCCCTACCCCCACACCATCCCTCCTTTCACCCCAAACAACCAACCCACACTGCTTTATCTCTCCCACAGCTCTCTCTCTCTCTCCCCACAACCATCCCACACCGCTTTATCTCCCACAGCTCTCTCTCTCTCTCCCCACAACCATCCCACACCGCTTTATCTCCCACAGCTCCCTCTCCCCACAACCATCCCACACCGCTTTATCTCCCACAGCTCTCTCTCTCTCTCCCCACAACCATCCCACACCGCTTTATCTCCCACAGCTCCCTCTCCCTCTCTCCCCACAACCATCCCACACCGCTTTATCTCCCACAGCTCCCTCTCCCCCCACAACCATCCCACACCGCTTTATCTCCCACTCCCTCTCTCCCCACAACCATCCCACAGCTCTCTCTCTCCCCACAACCATCCCACACCGCTTTATCTCCCACAGCTCCCTCTCCCCCCACAACCATCCCACACCGCTTTATCTCCCACAGCTCCCTCGCCCTCTCTCCCCACAACCATCCCACACCGCTTTATCTCCCACAGCTCTCTCTCCCCACAACCATCCCACACCGCTTTATCTCCCACAGCTCTCTCTCTCTCTCCCCACAACCATCCCACACCACTTTATCTCCCACAGCTCCCTCGCCCTCTCTCCCCACAACCATCCCAAACTGCTTTATCTCCCACAGCTCCCTCTCCCCACAACCATCCCACACCGCTTTATCTCCCACAGCTCCCTCTCTCTCTCTCTCCCCACAACCATCCCACACCGCTTTATCTCCCACAGCTCCCTCTCCCCACAACCATCCCACACCGCTTTATCTCCCACAGCTCCCTCTCCCCACAACCATCCCACACCGCTTTATCTCCCACAGCTCCCTCTCCCTCTCTCCCCACAACCATCCCACACCGCTTTATCTCCCTCGCCCTCTCTCCCCACAACCATCCCACACCGCTTTATCTCCCACAGCTCCCTCGCCCTCTCTCCCCACAACCATCCCACACAGCTCCCTCGCCCTCTCTCCCCACAACCATCCCACACCGTTTTATCTCCCACAGCTCCCTCGCCCTCTCTCCCCACAACCATCCCACACCGCTTTATCTCCCACAGCTCCCTCTCCCTCTCTCCCCACAACCATCCCACACCGCTTTATCTCCCACAGCTCCCTCGCCCTCTCTCCCCACAACCATCCCACACCGTTTTATCTCCCACAGCTCCCTCGCCCTCTCTCCCCACAACCATCCCACACCGCTTTATCTCCCACAGCTCCCTCGCCCTCTCTCTCGCCCCGAACAGAGCCAGCTAAGTCCATTAGGTCTGCGGTATGGAGGGCGAGTCAGACGGAAAATACGCGTGGCCCCGATAGCGTCTAGCGGGTAATTGAGAGGTAAGATGAAGGGCCTTAAACGCTCTCCGGGGACATGGGTATCAAGGCTAGCCATCGGGAAGGAAGGGGGGGCGTACTTCCCCTCCCGTCCGTCCGCCGCTAGAGCCCCCTATGTGCCCCCTCCCTCCACCCACCACCCCCACCCCCCAGCCTTCTCCCACCCCTATCCCCCCCACCGCCCTCACCCCCAGCCTTCTATCCTCCTGCCCACCCTCCCCAGCTATCTTCCCCTCCTATACTCCTACCCCCCCCCCCCCCCCAGTCTTCTCTCCCCCCCAACGCCCCCAGCTTTCTCCCCCTCCTATCCTCCATCCACCCCCCACCCAGCCTTCTCCCCTTCTATCTCCTGCCCCCTCACTCCCCCAACCTTCTCCCCCGTGCTCCCCCTCCCTAGCCCATCTCCCCCCCCCCCCCCCCCCCCCCCACACCCTTCCTGCCCTCTTGCCCTCACCTTTAGTCCAAACCCCCAAAGGTATTTTAGCATACAGTATATTCGGACGACTACGCATCATGACAAGTTGTCCAGCCTTTGGTTTACTAAGGGATCTGTAAGAAAGCCAAGCCACTCTCAATCTTAAGGGGAGATATCGACTTGAGGGATTTTTTTCTGGACCCCTTTTTCCCTCATGTTTAGCCCCATTGCTTTTGAGATTTTAAGACAGTCGCCCCATTAGTTTGGCGATTTTAAGAACTTTCGCCACATTTCCGTCAATTTTAAGACCTTTCGTGCAATTTAGGTGTCGATTTTATGCTGGCGAGCGATAGCGAGCCTGTAATTTAAGAGGAACCGGCTTTCAGCCGGGAAATTTTTCTACCGAAAAATTTACAAATTGATCTTGAAAGGGGCTCAAGGGGGTGTAATCTTAAGCTTGATAGATATCTAGAGACCAAACTAAAAACCTCCCCTTAAAAACTGTTCTCCCCGTTTCTTTCCCTCGCCCCTCAGTTCAATTCAGGCACCAATCTTTTCTTCCTCTTTCCAGTAGTTCTTCTAAATCCACTCCCTTAAGGGGGGTGACCTGTTTTGGTTCTGTCCTTTTCTATCTTTCTCTGGCTTGTATCCATTTGGCCCCATTCAGCCTACTGTTTTAAGACGTTTATCCCCATCCAGGTGTCAACTTTTTACTGGTGAGCGGTAGCGAGCCAGAATATTTTTTATTTTTGTTTGACAGCAGGCTAAATTTTTACATTTTTCGATAGAACAATTTCTCCGGCGAAGCCGGATTTCTTCATATAATGCTGGCTCGCTATCGCTCGCCAGGAAGAAATCGACACCTAGATGGGGAAAAACGTCTTAAAATAGTTGGCTGAATGGGGCCGAATGGATACAAGCCAGAGAAAGAGAGAAAAGGAAAGAAATAACAAAAAGCAGGTCACCCCCTTAAAGAAACTATATAAATACATCTGAACTGAAAGCAACAGTAAAATAAAAACATCCTGAATTTAGTATCTGTGGTGAAAACGTAAATCATCATCGAATGAGGAGTATCAGAGTTCCATAAGGGTGCTCTCTCTCTCGCGCTCTCTCTCTCTCTCTCTCTCTCTCCACCCTTCCTTTCACCCCAAAACAACCAACAACCCACACCGCTTTATCTCCCACAGCTCTCTCTCTCTCTCTCACCCTCTCTCTCTCTCTCTCTCTCTCCCACCACCCTTCCTTTCACCCCAAAACAACCAACAACCCACACCGCTTTATCTCCCACAGCTCTCTCTCTCTCTCTCTCTCCACCCTTCCTTTCACCCCAAAACAACCAACAACCCACACCGCTTTATCTCCCACAGCTCTCTCTCTCTCTCTCACCACCCTTCCTTTCACCCCAAAACAACCAACACCGCTTTATCTCCCACAGCTCTCTCTCTCTCTCTCCACCCTTCCTTTCACCCCAAAACAACCAACAACCCACACCGCTTTATCTCCCACAGCTCTCTCTCTCTCTCTCTCCCACCACCCTTCCTTTCACCCCAAAACAACCAACAACCCACACCGCTTTATCTCCCACAGCTCTCTCTCTCCCACCACCCTTCCTTTCACCCCAAAACAACCAACAACCCACACCGCTTTATCTCCCACAGCTCTCTCTCTCTCTCTCCCACCACCCTTCCTTTCACCCCAAAACAACCAACAACCCACACCGCTTTATCTCCCACAGCTCTCTCTCTCTCCCACCACCCTTCCTTTCACCCCAAAACAACCAACAACCCACACCGCTGTATCTCCCACAGCTCTCTCTCTCTCTCTCTCCCACCACCCTTCCTTTCACCCCAAAACAACCAACAACCCACACCGCTTTATCTCCCACAGCTCTCTCTCTCTCTCTCTCCCACCACCCTTCCTTTCACCCCAAAACAACCAACAACCCACACCGCTTTATCTCCCACAGCTCTCTCTCTCTCTCTCCCACCACCCTTCCTTTCACCCCAAAACAACCAACAACCCACACCGCTTTATCTCCCACAGCTCTCTCTCTCTCTCTCTCCACCCTTCCTTTCACCCCAAAACAACCAACAACCCACACCGCTTTATCTCCCACAGCTCTCTCTCTCTCTCTCTCCCACCACCCTTCCTTTCACCCCAAAACAACCAACAACCCACACCCCTTTATCTCCCACAGCTCTCTCTCTCTCTCCCACCACCCTTCCTTTCACCCCAAAACAACCAACAACCCACACCGCTTTATCTCCCACAGCTCTCTCTCTCTCTCTCTCTCTCCCACCACCCTTCCTTTCACCCCAAAACAACCAACAACCCACACCGCTTTATCTCCCACAGCTCTCTCTCTCTCCCACCACCCTTCCTTTCACCCCAAAACAACCAACAACCCACACCGCTTTATCTCCCACAGCTCTCTCTCTATCTCTCTCCCACCACCCTTCCTTTCACCCCAAAACAACCAACAACCCACACCGCTTTATCTCCCACAGCTCTCTCTCTCTCTCCCACCACCCTTCCTTTCACCCCAAAACAACCAACAACCCACACCGCTTTATCTCCCACAGCTCTCTCTCTCTCTCTCTCCCACCACCCTTCCTTTCACCCCAAAACAACCAACAACCCACACCGCTTTATCTCCCACAGCTCTCTCTCTCTCTCCCACCACCCTTCCTTTCACCCCAAAACAACCAACAACCCACACCGCTTTATCTCCCACAGCTCTCTCTCTCTCCCACCACCCTTCCTTTCACCCCAAAACAACCAACAACCCACACCGCTTTATCTCCCACAGCTCTCTCTCTCTCTCTCTCCCACCACCCTTCCTTTCACCCCAAAACAACCAACCCCCACCGCTTTATCTCCCACAGCTCTCTCTCTCTCCCACCACCCTTCCTTTCACCCCAAAACAACCAACAACCCACACCGCTTTATCTCCCACAGCTCTCTCTCTCTCTCACCACCCTTCCTTTCACCCCAAAACAACCAACAACCCACACCGCTTTATCTCCCACAGCTCTCTCTCTCTCTCTCTCCCACCACCCTTCCTTTCACCCCAAAACAACCAACAACCCACACCGCTTTATCTCCCACAGTTCTCTCTCTCTCTCTCTCTCTCTCTCTCTCTTTCTCTCTCTCTCTCTCTCACCCTCTCTCTCTCTCTCTCTCCCCTGATAATGTACTCGACCAAGGGAAACGTCAAAGTTGGTGGGAGGTTTACGTAGAGTTGTTTCAGATTATTCCGCTTGCTTAGTGCTGAGGGCCAAGTTAGTAGACTCTCCTAGGTCTGGGGAAGGGACAACCGCTCACTGGTCCTATTTTTTGTTACTGGTATACAATTTATTTTATTTTCTTGAAATAACTGTATGTATGTATGTACAGTATATACACATAGGCCTATATATTTTTAAAGCAAACTTAGACAATTGTAACTCAGGAAGCGGGACAATACGAGCCTAACAGTTCAACTCCTGTGTACTACAATGATATCAATACAATTAGGCAAATACAGGCACATACCCCGTAGCTGGGGGTGGCCGACTCGAGACAGAGCCCGAACAGGGGCAATACAACACAACATAAAAACAGAATATAGATTCACACACATCTAACTGTAGTCTGCTAAATTCCTACTAACATCCGATGTATTGATAGTTTGATACCAAATGGAAAAATAGGCAACTTCTATGTCTTTACGTCATAATCAAATATCAAGGAACACCCCGTTCTTAACATTAACCATCCATTACAAACCCCAATGTACTTGAATAAACTAAGGAAAGCATATGATCCTCCCGGGATTCGAATTCGGGACACCATACCCAGAACATAAGCATCTAAACCATTACACCACCAACACAGTCAAAGGTTAAATACACGATCACGATAATATCCATTTTCGAATTCTGGATATTAATCTAATCATGTACTTAGACCCAACTGCATTATGGATAACGTAATGTTTTAGTGAGAGGGAAGAACAATGAATGGGGCCAAGATCACTAGGACCGGCCTCGCTAGACATTAGTTCCTGAACCTATAGAAATTAAGGAACACCCCGTTCTTAAGGGGAGATTTCCACCTGGAGGATTTTTTTCTGGACCCCTTTCTCCCTCATGTTTAGCCCCATTGCTTTTGAGATTTTAAGACGTTCGCCCCATGCGTTTCGCGATTTTAAGAACCCTCGCCCCATTTCCGTCAATTTTAAGACCATTCGTGCCATTTAGGTGTCGATTTTTTCCTGGCGAGCGATAGCGAGCCTGTAATTTAAGGGAAACCGGCCTTTGGCCGGGACATTTTTCTACCGAAAAATGTACAAATTTATCTTGAAAGGGGGTCTAGGGGGATTAATTTTATGCTTGATGGAAGTCTAGGGAATCAACTAAAAACCTCCCCTTAACTTTAATCCTCCATCACAAACCCCAATGCATTAGAATAAATTAATGAAAGTATATTATCCTCCCGGGATTCGAATTCGGGACACCACACCCAAGTTGTCATTATTAACAGCATATATGTTACAAAATGTTCGTAATATGGCGACATGACAATATACTGTCAAACAGAATATAGCTACGGTATATCAGTTAAATAGATTATACTGGTATATATATATATATATATATATATATATATATATATTTTTTTTTTTTTTTTTTTTTTTTTTCTATGTGATTGAGGGAGGCAAAAGGCATAACTGCCTATAGCGAGTGCCTCCCCCATAGTTGAAAGAGTGACAGGGCCAAAATCAAGGGACGTTCGAGCCAAAATGCCAAAAATATATATATATATATATATATATATATATATATATATATATATATATATATACGCACCATAATAGTTTCTTCTATGTTCCCTGATGTTCAATTTACACTGCACATTTATCATTATTTGATAGCGGGACCTTCAGCGGCTAAGTGGACATCATAAACATATATCGTCAGCTGTCATAAGGCATCATATTCCTCCAGGGGTTAATTAAGTTGACATGAACCCCTTATGATAGGCCTGTATATCAGAATATGGTGCCCCCCCCCCCCCCCCCCTCACCTCCCTATCACTGTACTGGTATCCACTAATATGGTGCCCCCCCCCCCCCCCCCCGCACCTCCCTATCACTGTACTGGTATCCACTAATATGGTGACCCCCCCCCCCCCCCTCACCCCCTATCACTGTACTGGTATCCACTAATATGGTGACCCCCCCCCCCTCACCCCCCTATCACTGTACTGGTATCCACTAATATGGTGACCCCCCCCCCCCCCTCACCTCCCTATCACTGTACTGGTATCCACTAATATGGTGCCCCCCCCCCCCCCCCCCCCCGCACCACCCTATCACTGTACTGGTATCCACTAATATGGTGACCCCCCCCCCCCCCCCGCACCCCCCTATCACTGTACTGGTATCCACTAATATGGTGCCCCCCCCCCCCCCCCCCCGCACCCCCCTATCACTGTACTGGTATCCACTAATATGGTGACCCCCCCCCCCCTCACCTCCCTATCACTGTACTGGTATCCACTAATATGGTGCCCCCCCCCCCCCCCCCCCCCCCCCCCCACCCCGCACCTCCCTATCACTGTACTGGTATCCACTAATCAGGTTATGGGTTAAGGGGAGATTTCCACCTGGAGGATTTTTTTCTGGGCCCCTTTCTCCTTCAGGTTTAGCCCCATTGCTTTTGAGATTTTAAGACGTTCGCCCCATTAGTTTGGCGATTTTAAGAACCCTCGCCCCATTTCTGTCAATTTTAAGACCATTCGTGCCATTTAGGTGTCGAATGTTTCCTGGCGAGCGATAGCGAGCCTGTAATTTAAGGGGAATCGGCCTTCGGCCGGGACATTTTTCTACCGAAAAATGTACAAATTTATCTTGAAAGAGGGTCTAGGGGGAGTAATTTTAAGTTTGATGGAAGTCTAGGGAATCAACTAAATACCTCCCCTTAAGAGAGCCGGTAGCCTTTGTAATGCCACCCTCCAAGACCTAGGAGGGGGCCGCTGAGCACAGCGCCGTATGTAAGGAGAGGGACAATATATACTGTATCTTTATATATATACTGTATATATATATATATATATATATATATATATATATATAGATATATATATATATAGCTTGACTCTAACTCTTTCTTCACTAGCTGACGGAAGATTTCTGCGAGTAGGGCAGACGAAACTTTGCAGTTCCGTGCTACAATTTACTAGCGAGTTCAAGAAATATAATACCGGTATCTATCTATCTATCTATCTATCTATCTATATATAATGTATATATATATTATATATATATATATATATATATATAATATATATATATATAGAGAGAGAGAGAGAGAGAGAGAGAGAGAGAGAGAGAGATAGATGTATAGAAGGACAGTGTTACCAATTTCTGCCAAGTTAGCTTGAATGGATTTTAGTACACGTAAACTATTGAATGTCATATGTATACCATTGTTACATTTAAACATATTATCCTTATCTTTACAGTATACATAACTCTGCCCACAGAAGGCTACTTCAGCGCAGGCCGCCAGTGAAGCAGAGCAGGCTAGGCAGGTCTCACAAGGCATTACCCGAGTTAGCGAGTTGGGCTCGGTGTTTGTGTGTGTATGTGTGTATATTAGACAGGCCGAAACAATGTTATACTAGAGAGAGAGAGAGAGAGAGTGCGTGACTGAGAGAGAGAGAGTGTGTGTGTGAGTGAGAGTGTGTGAGTGAGAGTGAGTGAGAGTGAGAGTGAGTGAGAGTGAGAGAGAGAGTGTGAGTGTGTGAGTGAGAGAGAGAGTCGCAGTACGTTGATTTATACATAGAAAACATTAACCCTTCCTGTTCCGGCGACGTCTTTTTAACTTTATTCTGGCTACTATAAGACGATTTTATTCCGTTTAAGATGGGCCTCCAGTAATTAACAGGCTTAGAACTATTTCACTTAACCCTTTTTACTACCACAGATCCTTCTTAAACTGCATAAACTCCTCTAATTATAGCTAGAATAAAATTAAAAAGACGTCGCTGGTACAGAAGGGTTTTTGTGTTTTTTTCCGGCCCCCTTCTCCCTCATGCATAGCCCCAGTAGTGTTCAGATATTAAGACGTTCGCCCCGTTAGGTGGTGGTAATGGTGATAACAATGGTGGTAGTAGTAGTAGTGGTAGTGGTGGTGGTGGCGGTGGAGGAAGTGGTGGTTTTGGTGGTAGTGGTGGTGGTGGTGGGGATGATGAAGGAGATAGTGGCGGTGGTGGTGGTGGTGGTGGTGGTGGGGATGATGAAGGAGATAGTGGCGGTGGTGGTGTTGGTGTCAGCAGTAAATCTATGACTGGTAATGGAGCTGCTAACAAGCTTCCATTATAATTACCACAAGGAAATTACTTGGTTCCCCTCCCCTGTCTGAGGCTTCTGGGAGGATGGGGGGTGACAGAGGGAGCTAGGAGTTTGCCAGGCCAGGGGTGGGGGGGGGGAGGATTGGTGGCAGGGCGGGTGAGTTTACCAGGAAGGGAGGGAGGGAGGGGAGCAGAAGGAGTGGTGACAGGGTACGGAGGGGGAGGGGGGGTGGGGGGGAGGGTTCCATGGCATCTCAACCAGTAGACCATTTCAGCCATTAGCTCTCAACCAGTGCCAAATTAACCCAGACCAACCAAACCAGTGCCAAAATATAGTACTAACCTAACCTAACCGTATTGGTTGATTTGGTACTGGTTGAGAGCTACTGGTTGAAATGGTCTACTGGTTGAGTTGACCGGTCACCGGGGGGGGGGGGGGGGGGGGGAATGGTGACAGGGGGAGAGGGTTTGCCACGGGAGGGGGGGAGGGAGGGGGCAGGAGAAACGGTGGCAGGGTGGAGCTAGGGGCTTGCCTGGGTTGTAACATTTGGAAATGACAAATACATAAACAAAATCACTGTCTTCACGATTTGCATCCACAAACAGCAGTCAATTATGTCAACATGTTAATTGTTCATATTAAATATCATGATTTGTATTTACATTTAATAAACTATAGTCTATTCGCTGTAAGTAGGCGAGAAAGCATGACCTCTAACCTCTGTAACTCAAAAAACGACTAGAGTAATCGAGCTAATATGTCTACCATTTGGGAAGGGTCAGTCAAGGAATAGATGTGGAAATGGACAGCCCATTTGTTCTAGCCCCTTTTTAAGTAACAGGGGAAAAAAGGTCATGATTTCTTGCCTACTTACAGCGAATACACACTATAGCTATTGGTACCGGTATCTGTTGAATTGATTTAAGGAGAGATCTCCACTTGAGGGATTTTTTTCTTGACCCCTTTCTCCCTCATGTTTAGCCCCATTGCTTTTGATATTATAAAACGTTTGCCCCATTAGTTTAGCGATTTTAAGAACTTTCACCCCATATTAAGACCTTTCCTGCAATTCAGGTGTCGACTGTATCCTGGCGAGCGATAGCGAGCCTGAAATTTAAGAGGAATCGGCCTTCGGCTTGGACATTTTTCTACCGAAAAATGTACACATTTATCTTGAAAGGGGGTCAAGGGGGTTTAATTTTAAGTTTGATGGAGGTTAAGGTAATAAACTAAAAACCTCCCCTTAATTACCGTCACGCTAAGAACATTTGATGCTATAGTCCGTTCATTAAGGGGGAGATTTCCACTTGAGGGATCATTTTCTGGACCCCTTTCTCCTTCATGTTTAGCCCCATTGTTTTTGAGATTATAAGACGTTCGGCCCATTAGTTTGGCGATTTTAAGAACTTTCACCCCATACATGTCACTTTAAAGACCTTTCGTGCCATTTAGGTGTCGATTTTTTCCTGGCGAGCGATAGCGAGCCTGTAATTTAAGAGGAATCGGCCTTCAGCCGGGATATTTTTCTACCGAAAAATGTACAAATTTATCTTGAAAGGGGGTCTAGGGGAAGTAATTTTAAGTTTGATGGAAGTCTAGGGAATCAACTAAAAACCTCCCCTTAAGGGTTTATAAATTCCCTCGTTCATCTTTTTACGTAAATCAATTTCGGGACTCAGGAATGTGTGTCGAGCCTCAATGTAAGTTTTAAAAATGATCACCTCGCCCTATCAAACCATTTGTCTCCATAATTCATTGTCAACCTTGGAGGCGCGGCTGAGGCTAAGAGGCTGGTGGGGGGGAAACTAAGGCACACAAATGGTTTAAGGGGAGATCTCCACTTGAGGGATTTTTTTCGTGACCCCTTTCTCCCTCATGTTTAGCCCCATTGCTTTTGATATTATAAAACGTTTGCCCCATTAGTTTAGCGATTTTAAGAACTTTCACCCCATATTAAGACCTTTCGTGCAATTCAGGTGTCGATTTTATCCTGGCGAACGATAGCGAGCCTGTAATTTAAGAGGAACCGGCTTTCAGCCGGGAAATTTTTCTACCGAAAAATGTACAAATTTATCTTGAAAGGGGGTCAAGGGGGTGTAATCTTAAGCTTGATGGATATCTAGAGACCAAACTAAAAACCTCCCCTTAAGATTCGAGTCATGGATCACCCTCCGTGTCATCACTTATATATCACCACCACATCCAACCCGCTCCAAAGATACACCATCACTTTTCCAAATATTTCTTATCAAATAATTAAATAGCAAAGTACATACTAATTCAGCCAATGTTGTTGTCTATGATTTATGAAGAAGACAAATGGCAGAGCTGCCTGTAAGAAGTGTCTACCCCAAAAACAAAGTTGATAGAGTATGAGAATGAGTAAAATTTAACTTTTCATGTGTGTGTGTGTGTGTGTGTGTGTGTGTGTGTGTGCGTACAGTATTGGAAAGAAGAGTGGTTGGTGTGCTTGTTTAGTGTGGTGAAATGAATAGGAGGAGGAGGTGTTTGTGAGAGCTAACTGGAGTACTCTCTGTGTAGGTAAAACACAAACAGAAACAGTAAAGGAAGCCAGAGAAATGTTACAGGAGGTTCAGCAACTCCTTATCACATACCTATTAGGACTCCCCTTCCGATAAGGGGAGGCTGAAGCTTACACCCCCAAGTCAGCCTGTATAAGAGATAAAGTTTCTGGCATTATACCATCTTATTACATATGGTAATATTAAGACTCGATGAAAAATCAGATCTCTATGTGCGCGCGCGCGTGAGCACAAAATTGCATAAAATTTCATTGCACTTTTGTATAACCATCTAGTCACTCAAAATTGTTCAAATTTCCCGCAATTTTTGCATGGCATAGAGTACAAGCATCCCCAACACCGTGCCATTTAAATATACCCCTATTGAATAATAGAAAGTGCTGAAATAAATATATTACATTATCATCATTGGGTTACAGCTCATTTGACTCCAAAAGAGCCAAAAATCGGACATTTTCGGCAAAACGGGATTTTTTTAAATGGACAGGCCTTCCTATGTACTCTATGTAGAAGGGGAATGCATTTGAGCAATAGATAGAAATATAGATAGACTCGTAAGTGCAAAAAAATGGTACCAAACCACACAAATTCTTAGATTTTCATGACTAAAATAATTTTGGGGCTGAGAAAACAGTTTGGCCTCCTTAGCTTCCGTTTTCTCTAATAGCGCGCACATAGAAGATCGAGAATAATGGCTAACTAAACAAAATTTTCGTCAGGGGGATTGCTTTTCCGAATTTATGAAACAAATATCTACAAAAAAACATGATTTTGGGGCCCCCCCAAGGGGGCCCTAGGGCTATCATATGGATGTTTATGCCCTCATATGATCATTTCTATTGCTTACAGCAGCCCTTTAGACTACAGACACAAAACAAAAATTTGTGTGGCTGAAAGAAGAAAAAAAAAAAAATTTCGGGGGTCGAGGTCGAACCCCCGGCCCGGGGGGGTTATGGATGCGATATGTTTTTTTGTTCCTTCCTATGCTATTCTCCTATGTTGAAAGAAGCACTATAGAACAAAAACACAATAATTAAAAATGTTGATCTCTGGGCTCAGACAAAGGTTCAGCCTCCCTGTTGCTGATGAAAAAAAAAAACGAAATGTAGCGAATAAATAAATAAATAAATAAATGCCAAGAAATAATTGCAAGAATAATCGTTTGTGCGTCCTCTTTTTAACCTCCAGTATCGTGCCATTCTTTATTAACCCCTTCTGTCCCGGCAACATCGTATTTAGTTTATTCTGGCTACTAGTTATCGATTTTATTCAACTTAGGAAGGACGTCTACCAAACAAGAGGCTACAGACTATCTCAATCAATCCTCTTAGTTACCGTACCATATAATTATATATCCTTTCTAAGCTGCATAAAACCATCTAAATACAAATAGAATAACATTTAACAGACGTCGCTGGTACAGAGAGGGTTAAGGGGAGGTTTTTAGTTGATTCCTTAGACTTCCATCAAGCTTAAAATTACTCCCCCTAGACCCCCTTTCAAGATAAATTTGTACATTTTTCGGTAGAAAAATTTCCTGGCCGAAGGCCGGTTCCCCTTAAATGACAGGCTCGCTATCGCTCGCCAGGAAAAAATCGACACCTAAATAGCGCGAATAGTCTTAAAATTGACAGAAATGGGGCGAGGGTTCTTAAAATCGCCAAAGTAATGGGGCGAACGTATTAAAATCTCAAAAGCAATGGGGCTAAACATGAGGGAGAAAGGAGTCTAGAAAAAAATCCTCCAGGTGGCCATCTCCCCTTAAGTACTCTTCTAAATGTCCAGTCCAGCCTCATAATCGTTGCATAATCACAGCTCAAAAAATCACCTGACCTTTGCTTTCATTCAATTCCCTGCAAGCGAAGTAGTCGGGCAAGACAGACCTGACCGGGTTGGTTGCAAAGATCCAGAACAAGTCCTTCGGTTTGGGACAGGGTTACCACATCAAACACAAAATACCGCTAGATCCATTCATAAAAGGCGCTAGAAGGCTTTAGACAATAAATATACAACGAAAATTGCTAGAATTTTGCTAAAATTCTGAAATATTGTTCAAAATGGCTAAAATCTCTAAAAATATCGCTTAACACGGCTCAAATCTCCAGAATATCACTAGAAATCATGTGGCTAGATGACAAAAATGTGTCACTAGATCGAAGTAAATACCCCTAGATTTAGCAGGAAAGTGGCTAAATATGCAACACTGGTTTGGGCGGGAAAATTTTGTCGTGGAGGAAAGGGCGGGAAAATTTTGTCGTGGAAGAAAAGAGTGAAGTAAAAAGTGTTGGCGCGCTAATTGTCGATGGGCAATAACCGTGATGGGGATCATTAAGGAGGTAATGGAATGTCAACAGTGGGAGACGATGGGGGGTTAATAAGACGGTCCTGTGGTTGTGGTTGTGGTAGTGGTTGGGAGAGCTGTTAGGTAAGATGTTGTGATTGAGAGTGGCTTTTGTGGTTAGATGGGGATGTGTGGGTGATTTGGATGTAGTCGTAGAGGTTGTGATGGCCTGTGTTATAGGTGATGATTGGGGTGATTGTATACATAATTGTCGATGGGGATCATTAAGGGGGTAATGGAATGTCAACAGTGGGGACGATGGGGGTTAATAAGGCGGTGGTGTGTTGATTGCTGTTGGTTAGTGGTTGGGAAGATTGATTGGTAGGATGGTTGGTTGTGTAGTGTTTGGGAACATTGGTTGGCAAGATGATGTGAGGTGTGGGAGGCTGTTGTAGTTATTAATGGTTGTAAAGGTGATTACTTTGTGATGGCGCTTGCATTTCGTTCTTTTATGGGTGATGGTTGTGGTGATTGGTTGATTGGGTGGTAGTTATAATTTTTCGATGGGCGATATCCGTGTTGGGGCTCATTTGGGGGGTTGTGGTGGAAGAGTTGTGGCTGGGAAAATTGATTGGAAGGGCGATTGGTTGTGAGAGCTGGTTGATAGGGTGATGTGTTTATGGGTAATAAGCTGTTGTGGCTATAGTCCGTTCATGCTAGGTTGGGCAAAAATGGTAACCTCTAACCTCTGTAACTCAAAAACGGCTAGAGCAAAATTTATGAGCTGTCAATTTATACACATATTCCCTAGCCAAGTCTTCCTATTTGGTAGACATATTAGCTCGATTACTCTAGTCCTTTTTTAATTATGAGAGGTTAGGGGTTACGATTTCTGCCCAACCTAGAATGAACAGACTATAGTTACAGTTGTGAGGGTGGTTTATTTGTGAGGGTGGTTTATTTGTGAGGGTGGTTTATTTGTGAGGGTGCTTTATTTGTGAGGGTGGTTTATTTGTGAGGGTGGTTTATTTGTGAGGGTGGTTTATTTGTGAGGGTGGTTTATTTGTGAGGGTGGTTTATTTGTGAGGGTGGTTTATTTGTGAGGGTGGTTTATTTGTGAGGGTGGTTTATTTGTGAGGGTGGTTTATTTGTGAGGGTGGTTTATTTGTGAGGGTGGTTTATTTGTGAGGGTGGTTTATTTGTGAGGGTGGTTTATTTGTGAGGGTGGTTATTTGTGAGGGTGGTTTATTTGTGAGGGTGGTTTATTTGTGAGGGTGGTTTATTTGTGAGGGTGGTTTATTTGTGAGGGTGGTTTATTTGTGAGGGTGGTTTATTTGTGAGGGTGGTTTATTTGTGAGGGTGGTTGTATTTCTTTCTCATTTGAGTGATGGTTGTGGAGGTTGTTATAAGTATGGATGGGCAATATCTTTAAAGGGTATCATTTGGGCTAATATTTATCTGCATTATTAATTTGACTTTCTAGGACCCTTTTTAATATAACAATTCGCACAATAACAGACAGCATAATGAAAGAATGCATCATGGTGCACTGAAAGGGTTAAGGATACGTGTGTGTGTGTGTGTGTGTGTGTGTGTGTGTGTGTGTGTGTGTGTGTGTGTGTGTGTGTGTATGTATGTGTGTGTGTATGTGTGTGTGTTCAAAAATCCGCTAACAATAATACGGTAAACCAATCGATATAAGTAAAAGCAGTACCCCCCTCCCCCCCCCCCCTAGGTCCATACACTGCCCCCCCCCCCCCTCCCCCCTCCCCCCAACACAGCCAAACAATTAGGGCCATGGACCGAGACCCAATTATCTGCTTGAGTTGGTCCACATCTCTTTCTCTCAGCGGGCCGCATATGTTCCATTAGTAAACAGAAGAGACTGAGCAAGTACAGTATAGTACGGATGTGTTGTACCACTATCGTTATTTACAAGCCAAAGTACGTAGATAGCCATACCCTGTTATATTAATTAGCCTAGTATCCTTTCCTCTCACTTAAGGGGGGTGACCTGTTTTTGTTCTGTCCTTTTCTATCTTTCTCTGGCTTGTATCCATTTGGCCAAACGTCTTAAAACAGTAGGCTGAATGCCTACTGTTTTAAGACGTTTATCCCCATCCAGGTGTCAATTTTTTTCTGGTGAGCGGTAGCGAGCCAGCATATTTTTTATTTTTGTTTGACAGCAGGCTAAATTTGTAAAGTTTTCGATAGAAAAATGTCTCCGGCGAAGCCGGATTTCTTCATATAATGCTGGCTCGCTATCGCTCGCCAGGAAGACATCGACACCTAGATGGGGATAAACGTCTTAAAACAGTAGGCTGAATGGGGCCGAATGGATACAAGCCAGAGAAAGAGAGAAAAGGACAGAAATAACAAAAATCAGGTCACCCCCCTTAACCATAGGCTATTCATAAGTGCAATGCAGGTGTGGTACATGACTATATTAATGTCCAGTATTCGATATGTGAATATTAACCGTAGTCATGTGATATACTTAATACAAACTGCCTTGATGGTGGTGTTGTTGTTGTTGTTGTTGTTGTTGTTCCCCAGGCTGTCTGGCCGAACAGCCCCAAGGTCTCGAGCAAGGCCAAGGCCATAAACGAGCGCCCCCACAAAATCCTCCCTGCTTACCACTAACAAAGCCCGGGTGACCGAAGCCACTCCAAGGCAGGGAGCTGAGGAGGGTGCGGAAACGCCCGGGAAACCAAAGCCCCACCCAAGGCCCTGTGCCCCTCAGCAATTATGAAGGGAAAGTTGAGGGGTAAGGGCCTTGATGGTGTAATGGTTAAGAGTGTTGAAAATCTGTATGTTGTGGTCACCCAGGTTCGAATCCCGGTAGGATCACGGGCTTGTTTTCATTATTTTCATGGGGTGGTGTTTGGTGTTGGAGTGAAATTAATATAAAACAAACAAACAAACAAACAAACAAACAAACAAACAAACAAACAAACAAACGTAGAATATTATAAGTAGACCAAAAGGCTTAAGGGGAGATTTCCACTTGAGAGACTTTTTTCTGGACCCCTTTCTCCCTCATGTTTAGCCCCATTGCTTTTGAGATTTTAAGATGTTCGCCTCATTAGTTCAGCGATTATAAGAACTTTTGCCCCATTTCTGTCAATTTTAAGACCTTTCGTGCCATTTAGGTGTCGATTTATTCCTGGCGAGCGATAGCGAGCCTGTAATTTAAGAGGAATCGGCCTTCGGCCGGTACATCTTTCTACCGAAAAATGTACATATTTACCTTGAAAGGGGATCTAGGGGGTGTAATTTTTAAGCTTGATGGAGGTCTAAGCAACACACTAGAAACCTCCCCTTAAACATTAACCTTTATACCTGACAAGCGACTAGATAATTCATGGTAATATTGCTACCATTTGGGAAGGGTCAGACAGGGAATAGGGGTGGTGTGGGAATTTACAGCCCATTAGCTCTCGCCCTTTATAAGTGACCTAACCTGCTTGGAACAGGGCATAGGATGGTAGTAGGGCCTATAATAAGTCTTACGGCACACACAATATCCTATAATAAGTCTTACGGCACACACAATATCCTATAATAAGTCTACGGCACACACAATATCCTATAATAAGTCTTACGGCACACACAATATCCTATAATAAGTCTTACGGCACACAATATCCTATAATAAGTCTTACGGCACACACAATATCCTATAATAAGTCTTACAGCACACACAATATCCTATAATAAGTCTTACAGCACACACAATATCCTATAATAAGTCTTACAGCACACACAATATCCTATAATAAGTCTTACGGCACACACAATATCCTATAATAAGTCTTACGGCACACAATATCCTATAATAAGTCTTACGGCACACACAATATCCTATAATAAGTCTACGGCACACACAATATCCTATAATAAGTCTTACGGCACACACAATATCCTATAATAAGTCTTACGGCACACACAATATCCTATAATAAGTCTTACGGCACACACAATATCCTATAATAAGTCTACGGCACACACAATATCCTATAATAAGTCTACGGCACACACAATATCCTATAATAAGTCTTACAGCACACACAATATCCTAATAACTGTGCCACCTATACCAACTGATCCAAAGAGCAAGATAAACAGACTTGATCATTCCCTCCCAGATAATGTAACGGTCTGGTATAATGTGGGGGAGAAATGAAACCGATGAAACGAACTAATTACGTATCATTATTTAAGGAGAGATTTCCACCTGGAGGATTTATTTTCTGGACCCCTTTCTCCCTCATGTTTAGCCCCATTGTTTTTAGATTTTAAGACGTTCGCCCCATTAGTTTGGCGATTTTAAGAACCCTCGCCCCATTTCTGTCAATTTTAAGACCATTCGTAACATTTAGGTGTCGATTTTTTCCTGGCGAGCGATAGCGAGCCTGTAATTTAAGGGGAACCGGCCTTCGGCCGGGACATTTTTCTACCGAAAAATGTACAAATTTATCTTGAATTGGGGTCTAGGGGGAGTAATTTTAAGCTTGATGGAAGTCTAAGGAATCAACTAAAAACCTCCCCTTAAGGGCATCAAACTCGTTACACTTTCTTGGTTCCAGTTACCCCGCGTATGAGGACCAAAACGAGCGTATTCTACTTCAACTAACTGTTTATCCTAGTTGATTATAAATGTTACTCTTGTTACAACAATATATATATACCGGTATATATATATATATATATATATATATATATATATATATATATATATATATATATATATATATATATATATATATATATATATATATATATATATATATATATATTATATATATATATATACTGTATATATATATAATAGATAGATAGATAGATATAATTAGATAGCTAAATAGACAGACAGACAGGTAGATAGATAGCTAAATAGACAGACAGACAGGTAGATAGATAGATAGATAGACAGACAGACAGACAGGTAGATACATAGAGAGATAGATAGACAGACAGATAGGTAGATAGATAGATAGATAGACAAGGTAGATAGATAGATAGATATAATTAGATAGCTAAATAGACAGACAGACAGGTAGATAGATAGATAGCTAAATAGACAGACAGACAGGTAGATAGATAGATAGACAGACAGACAGACAGACAGGTAGATAGATAGAGAGATAGATAGACAGACAGATAGGTAGATAGATAGACAAGGTAGATAGATAGATAGATATAATTAGATAGCTAAATAGACAGACAGACAGGTAGATAGATAGCTAAATAGACAGACAGACAGGTAGATAGATAGATAGATAGACAGACAGACAGACAGACAGGTAGATAGATAGAGAGGTAGATAGACAGATAGCTAGATAGATAGATAGATAGACAAGGTAGATAGATAGATAGACAGACAGACAGAGACAGGTAGATAGATAGACAGATATATGTGATTGTGACTAGTATATCACAGCTGTCAACCCTCAGTAGTATTATACCCCCCTTCCCCCCCCCCCCACCCCCAGCGTGAATGACACTAACCTCGACCTTTGTGGAGGTATACTCGTAGGTAAACACACCCACGTCACCCCAGGACCTCTCCCCCCCCCCACCCCTCTCCCCCATTATCTGCGTCGCTGCATATTGGGGGCACTGGGTCTGTATACAGGGGAGGATGGAGCACCCCTTCTCCCTCATGTTTAGTCCCATTAGTTTGGAGATATTGAGACAGTCGCCCTACTAATTTGGCGTTTCTAAAACCTTTTGTGTCATTTAGGTGTCCATGTTTTCCTGGCGAGCGATAGCGAGCCTGAAATTTAGGAGGGACCGGCCCCTACCGAAAAATGCATAAATTGATCTCGAATGAGGGTCTTGGAGGGTCTCATTTTAAGCTTGATGGAGGTCTAGGGAGGAAACTGAAATTAATATAGATACATTACTGAATAACTAAACACACCCACGTCACCAGTACCTTCCCCCTCATGTATGCACCGGTGAATATTGCGGGACGATAGGGGTTTGTATAATAACACTCACTGCCTTGTGGGGAGTAGGGGATGGCTACTGACTGACTGACTGACTGGATAATACAAACTAGGTCTTGTATCAAATTGATCTCCATTGCTCTCTCCTTAATTAATAGCTTTCTATACGAACATACGTGCTTAAAAAAATAAAAATAAAATAAAATAAAATAAAATAATAATAATAATAATAATAATAATAATAATAATAATAATAATCCCCACCGTTTACTTAGCCTCTACATTCCATTATTAATTCATTCTAGCCCATTACACCCCACCCCGATATATTTGTAATCTCTAGTGGGATTTTACCCTTAGGTTTCAACTATTATATTGAGGAAGAGTTATTATATTATCCACCTTATCTGGCCCCAGCATGGTCCCTAATACGATTAAAAACTAACCTTCGTGGTACTTAAGGGGAGGTTTTTAGTTAGTTCCCTAGACCTCCATCAAGCTTAACATTACAGCCCCTAGACCCCCTTTCAAGATAAATTTGTAAAATGTCCCGGCCGAAGGCCGATTCCTCTTATATTACAGGCTCGCTATCGCTCGCCAGGAAAAATTCGACACCTAAATGGCACGAAAAGTCTTAAAACTGACAGAAATTGGGCGAACGTTCTTAAAATCGCCAAACTAATGGGGCGAACGTCTTATAATATCAAAAGCAATGGGGCTAACCATGAGGGAGAAAGGGGTCAAGAAAAAAATCCCTCAAGTGGAAATCTCCCCTTAAATCAATGATCATGGATTAAATCAATAGCATGTTGATAAGTAGATCTGAAAATTTAAATGATTATTTTAACGGTTATAAATAAAAACCATTAGAAATAGTGTATCGACAATATAGCATATTTGTATTAATTTCTCAATGAAATTTGATGAAAGCATGTGATCAACCGGGATTCGAGCCTGGGTTTACCATAGGCTACACAGATTTTAAACATTAACCATTACACCATCAAGCCAGCTAACTGTCAATAAGTACTGATCCAAATCGAAGTGGTACGGTATGATGATTTTCAGCGCTGCAGATTATGACACTGCATGAACGAATATCACTGGACATTATTGCTCGAAGACTTGTTAACCCTTTCCCGCATTTATGACGTAGAGGTTGCCAGATTGCTAGCAATAAGAAATAGAGTTCTCTCACTCTTATAATTACCTCTCCAAAATTAGTTTTCTGCCCACAGCTAACTCAAAGACAACTGCAGAGGTTGAAGTAACTAAACTAAAGGTTTCTAAATACCCCTGATGGTAACAAAGGCTTTAAAGTATCCCCAATAGGCTCAACACAGCTAACTCAAAGACAACTGCAGAGGTTGAAGTAACTAAACTAAAGGTTTCTAAATACCCCTGATGGTAACAAAGGCTTTAAAGTATCCCCAATAGGCTCAACACAGCTAACTCAAAGACAACTGCAGAGGTTGAAGTAACTAAACTAAAGGTTTCTAAATACCCCTGATGGTAACAAAGGCTTTAAAAGTATCCCCAATTGGCTCGAAATCGCGTCATATGTCGGGGGAGGGTTAAATTACTTCTAAGACTATACTCGGTTTCGTTTCAGTTGACGGTAAATTGCATCCCTTAGTAGCTAATTGCTCGATACTTAACAGAAAAATATGAAACCACCATGTCTCTGCCTCATATTAAGACAAAATATGAAACCACCATGTCTCTGCCTCATATTAAGACAACATATGAAACCACCATGTCTCTGCCTCATATTAAGACAACATATGAAACCACCATGTCTCTGCCTCATATTAAGACAAAATATGAAACCACCATGTCTCTGCCTCATATTAAGACAAAATATGAAACCACCATGTCTCTGCCTCATATTAAGACCAAATATGAAACCACCATGTCTCTGCCTCATATTAAGGCCAAGGTTACATCATTAGCACCAGATTCCACTACAAAATCTTCACAATAACTGAGAAATCGTGGATGGGAACTTTGCAATTTACTGTCAGTTGAAAAGAAACGGGGTATAATGTTTGTTGTCTTGCTAGGCTACACTGTTAAGGGGAGACGAGTCGCTTTTCTAGACCACCTTCTCCCTCATCTTTAGACCCATTAGTTTGGCGATTTTATGAACTTTCGCCCCATTTCTGTCAATTTTAAGACCTTTCCTGTCAATTAGGTCTCGATTTTTTCCTGGCGAGCGATAGCGAGCCTGTAATTTAAGAGGAATCGGCCTTCGGCCAGGACATTTTTCTACCGAAAAATGTACAAATTTATCTTGAAAGGGGGTCTAGGGGGCTTCATTTTAAGCTTGATGGAGGTGTAGCGAGGAAACTAGAAAAATAATAAATAAATAACCAAAATGACAAAAAGTGAAGGATCTCGCCTTAAGATTCGTTATTGCAACACACAATTGTCGATAAACCCAACTCTCTTGTCTTGCTCACCTTGATATCACGTGAGCTAGTGGAGGAGGAGGAGGAGGATGGAAGGGGCCGTATCTGGGAAAGGAAAATATAATAAGTATGTCTGAGATATTAATTAATTATACATAAATAAATATAATAAGGAAGTAAAAAAAAAAATATATATATATAAACTGTATATAACTAAATGAATACCCGGTAAGTAAGCTATAATGAAGGTGTTCCACAACTTATGGCTTCAACCGTACCCCCCCCCCCCCCCCGTGTATGCCTGCGTGCCTGAGTCAACACACGCACATGGAGGAGCCCGGGCCCCCGTGTGCGTTAATTGGGCCATGTGTACCCAGGAGGAGGAGGAGGCCGGTGTATGTATGCATGAGTGACGCCCTATGGCAAACACCAATTAAGAGAGGCTGAGGAAGGGGGGGGGGGGGGGGCTTTTTATCAACACTGCTAATTAAGATCTGGGGATACAGATTGTGTAGCCTATAGGTAAGTTTAGTATTTATTATTATTATTATTATTATTATTATTATTATTATTATTGTCTTTTATTATTATTATTATTATTATTATTATTATTATTATTATTTTTTGTTATTATTATTATTATTATTATTATTATTATTATTTGTTATTATTATTATTATTATTTTTGTTATTATTATTATTATTATTATTATTATTATTATTATTATTTTGTTATTATTATTATTATTTTTGTTATTATTATTATTATTATTATTATTATTTTTGTTATTATTATTATTATTATTATTATTATTATTTTTGTTTTTATTATTATTAGTATTATTTTTTGTTTTTTAGTTTACTCCCTAGACGTCCATCAATCTCTCCCCAATCTCCCCCCCCACCCCCTTCGAAATAAAGGTGTAGGCCGGTTCCTACTAAATAACAAGCTAGCTATCGCTCGCCAGAACAAAATCGACACCTTAATGGCAAGAAAGATCTTAACCTTCGCAAAGGAAGGTATCGATATAGCCAAACTAATGGGGCGTACGTCTTAAAATCTCTAATCGAACGGGGCTAAAAATGAGGGAGAAAAAGACAAACACCAATTAAGAGAGGCTGAGGGTGGCTGGCTCTTATTAAGGGGGGGTCACCAGATTTTATTTTTATCTTTATCTCGTTTTCTCTCTTTCCCTGGCGTGTATCCATTCGGCCTCATTCAGCCAACTGTTTTAAGACGTTTATCCCCATCAAGGTGTCGATTTCTTCCTGGCGAGCGAAAGCGAGCCAGCATTGTATGGAGAAATCCGGCTTTGCCGGAGAAATTTTTCTATCGAAAAATGTACAAATTTAGCTTGCTGTAAAACAAAAATATATATATTCTGGCTCGCTGCCGCTCGCCAGGAAAATATTGACACCTGGATGGGGGTAAACGTCTTGAAACAGTAGGCTGAATGGGGCCGAATGGATACAAGCCAAAGAGAGAGGGAGAGAAAGAGAAAAAACCGAGAGGTGGGCCCCTTAAGCTTTTCTAAACACTGATAATTACGATCCGTGAGAAGAGGTTTTTCTGGTATTTAGAGTATGTACGGTGGCGCTAATTAGTCATGTCTCAGCTGTCATTACGATTTGCTCTCTCTGCGCTGTATTTATGTCTGTCAGATGTTGAATAGGGTGGGTAAGTGTAGGAACATGTCCGCTTCCCTACTTTGCATGTGCCCTACTTAACTTCCCTATTCTACACTACCAGAAGGACTCAAAACTTCTAGAAAACTTGTCACTAACACTAACTTAACCGACAATGCTAAAACCACTGTAAAGAAACCTGGCCAGAAGAACCCTGGGTAATTAGGGCACCCGGAAACTGTGCTCCTCACCAGCAAAACAGTGTCTTAGATTGGACAACTGCTAAAAGTGTTTAGCACCTCAGGCCATAGGTGTTCTACTAAACAACAATGCTATGTATACTTCACCAGCACCTCCACATTGCAAACTGGAACTTTTCCCATTAAGCCAGACCCTGTATGTTGTACAGTCGGCCAAATAAGTCATGTCTCCGCTGTCATTACGTTTTGCTCGTTGGGTGCTGTATTAATGTCTGTCAGATGTTGAATAGGGTGTGTAAAGATAGGAATGTGTGTATATCTCACTCAAAACTACGAATTAATGCTTAGATAGTGCTGATACCGATTATTGAACGACATCACTTATATGGGCAACTGTACCAGCAGCCCTGCATCTTCTACAATGTGAGTGAGTTAGAGTGAGAGCAAGTGTGTGTGTGAGAGTGAGTGTGTGTGAGAAGAGGGTGTGGGGGTCTAGTCAGCTGGCCACATTAATTACCCACCATCACCTTGTCCACGGGTATTTGTTCACCAAGGTAAAGATAGAGATACATAAATACAGATAGAGATAGATAGATAAATAAGGAGATCGAGAGTTACAAGGAATAGTTAGTATCTCAGATACCTTGCAGTCCATTCCGAGGAGATACTCGAAGTACAGAGAGACTGTTTAGTGCACTACACTCGTTACAAAGTGTGCAAAATACTATCTACTCTCTTATTTAACTGCTCTACTGAAGAACTGTTTACAACTTCGGAAGTTCGGAGGGAAGTTTGTTCCAGGTAGAACAGATCTTGTATGTGAAAAATTGTCCACAAATATTAGTGCTGAACCTTTTCAATTCTAATTTCCAGCCATGGTTGCGTGTTGTATTAATATTGAGGCTAAACACTTTGCAATAATCCACTTTGTCAAACCCATTAAGTATTTTAAAAACTTCAATGAGCTGACCTAGTAACCTGAGTGTCTCCAACGGGAAGAGATCAAGAGCTCTCAACCGGTCCTCATAGCTCAGTCTTCTAAGCGATGGAATAAGCTTTGTAGTCCTAGCTTGTACTCTTTCCAGTCGCTCTATATCATTCCTGAGTGCTGGAGACCAGAATTGAACAGCATAGGCTACTCCAGGAGAGAGAGAGAGAGAGAGAGAGAGAGAGAGAGAGAGAGAGAGAGAGAGAGAAGGAGGGGGGGTCTATACATTAATTACCCACCATCACCTTGTCCACGGGTCTTTGTTCCCCGTGGGCGCCGCCAAAGTGGCTGTCACTTCCACCCACTGAACCAACCTCCCTCCCCCCTCCCCCCCCTCCCTCACCCTCGCTTTATAGTACCTCATTCTACCTCATTCCGCTTCATTCTATCTCGTTCTGCTTCATTATGTATCATTCTGCTTCATTCTGTTTCACTTTGTCTCGTTCTACGTCACTATCTCATTCTGCTATATAGTGTCTCATTCTACTTAACTTTTAGCTTTATAGTACTTCATTCTGCTTTATAGTGACTCATTCTTTCTCATTCTTCCTAATTTTTGTTTTTGTTTTTTTTCTATGTGATTGAGGGAGGCAAAAGGCATAACTGCCTATAGTGCCTCCCCCATAGTTGAAAGAGTGACAGGGCCAAAATCAAGGGACGTTCGAGCCAAAATGCCTGGACACACGGAGTTTGAAGCAATTTAAGTCATAGGAAGAGGGAAAGACTGATTCTGGGAGAGAGTTCCAGAGCTCAGCTGTTGAGTAGAAGAAAGTTTGAGAGTAACGTTTCACTCTTGGGTTGGAGAGTTGCACAGAGTAGGGGTGGGATTGAGTTGCAAGACGGGTACCACGTGCCCTACGTAAAGGAGGTGGTATGCACTGGGATAGCTCTGAGGAACACTGATTATTATAGTAGCGATAGAATAGCGAGAGAGATGCAACATTGCGGCGGAGAAAGAGAGATTGCAGAGAGTTGGTGAGAGGACGGAGTTAATGATACGAAAGGCCTTCCTTTCAACTTTGTCTAGGAGAGCGGTGTGAGAGGAACCTCCCCACACATGTGAACAATACTCAATACAAGGCGCACTATGCCCCTGTACAGAGCAAGAAGCTGTGCAGGGGAAACGAACCCCCTAAGGCGGTTGAGCACACCCAGCTTCTGGGAGGCTGCCTTAGCAAGACTGGTAATATGGTCCTTCCAAATGAGAGCAGAAGAAAAAGAGACACCAAGAATATTGAGAGAAGATGAAGGGTTGATTTTTGTATTGTTGAAGAATAAGGGATAGTCCGCTGGGAGATCCTGACGGGTAGATAGATGGAGAAATTGGGTTTTGGAAGCATTAAAGTTAACAAGGTTTTCTCTGCCCCAATTGGAAATAGTATTTAGATCAGAATTTAAGAGTTCTATGGCTTCATTACGTTTGTCATTGAAGGATTGCTGGCTGGGGCGTTCTGAAAAACTAATGGAGTAGTGTAAGGTTGAGTCGTCTGCGTATGAATGGATGGGAATTAAGGTACAGTTAAGGAGATCATTTATAAAAATTAGAAAGAGAATAGGAGATAGGACAGAGCCCTGAGGAACACCGGAGTTTATAGGGTGAGGAAGTGAACAATGGCCGTCCACAACCGCGGCTATGGAACGGCCGGAAAGGAAATTAGAGACAAAGGCACAGATGGAGGGATAGAACCGAAGGAGGGTAGTTTAGAAATTAAAGATTTATGCCAGACTCTATCGAAGGCTTTCGATATGTCTAGTGCAATAGAAAAAGTCTCACCGAAGTCCCGGAAGGAGGATGACCAAGAGTTAGTAAGATATGAAAGAAGATCACCAGTAGAGCGACCCTTAAGGAAGCCATACTGGCGATCTGAGAGCAGATTATGAGAAGAGAAATGCTTAAGAAATTTGGAAGCAAGAATAGTTTCAAAAACTTTAGAAAGACAAGAGATAAGAGCAATTGGACGATAGTTGGAGGGTTGAGAGCGGTCACCCTTCTTTGGGACAGGTTGAATGTGAGCAAACTTGATCTCATAGTGCCTCATTTTGTCTCATTCTGCTTCATTCTACCCAACTTTTCTTTACAGTGCTTCATTCTGTTGCAGTGTCTCATTCTATGAAAAATATAACAATCCTATGAAAAATGGAATCGGTAGTAAGTGGGATGCTACACTTTGTTTTTTCGCAGAATGTTTGGCGGAATTCACACTTTTGGATGACGTGGCCTACAGCTCTACACACGAATATAAACACCATATGAGGAGGAGCACTTTATTGACAACGTTTCGCAGATAGCTTCTTCAGGTCACTAACCATCTGCGAAAATGTTGTCAATAAAGTTCACCTCCTCATATGGTGTTTATATTCAAAGTTATTTCACCAACTCTATACATGTTTATATTCAAAGTTATTTCACCAACTCTATACATGTTTCTGTCGTGTGTCTCCCTCGGGTCAAGGTAATGTCCAGTGCTAAATGTTGTCAATAAAGTGCTCCTCCTCATATGGTATTTATATTAACCCCTCCAGTACCGTGCCGTCTTTTTGTCTTTATTCTGGCTACTATTTGACGATGTTATTCAGTTTACAGAGGGGCCTCCAACAACTACCAGGCATCCAACTTTCTCATTTAACGCATTTTGATACCACAGATCCTTTCTAAACTACACAAAAACGTCTAAATTTAAACTAGAATATTATAAAGAAGCGTCGCCGGTACAGAGGGGGTTAAAAGTGATTTCACCAACTCTATACAGGTTTCTGCCGTGTGTGTGTTTGCTATATATTGTATGTACATTTTTGAGGGATGAATATTATCTTTGTTTCTCTTTGTGAATTTTATTTGCAGTTGGTGTTTCCTTTACTGTGAAATATCTGGATTTAGTTTTGTTCGGTATTTAATTGATAAATATGCTTTTAATGTGCGTATTATGTTGGACCAAATTCCTTTGTAAATAGCGTATACTGTATATACTGTATATATATATGTTATTTTGTATTTTATATTTTGCTGTGGTCAATAAACTATCAATCAATCAATCAATCTATCTATCTATTATTCTATATATAATTCTATCTATCTATCATTCTATCTATCTATCTATCTATCTTTCTATCATTCTATCTATCTATCTATCTATCATTCTATATATTTCTATCTATCTATCTATTATTCTATATATCATTATATCTATCTATCTATCATTCTATCTATCTATCTATCATTCTATCTATCTATCTATCTATCATTCTATCTATCTATCTATCTATATATCATTCTATCTATCTATCTATCTATCTATATATCATTCTATCTATCTATCTATCTATCTATCATTCTATCTATCATTCTATCTATCTATCTATCTATCTATCTATCTCCCTCGGGCCAAGGTAACGTCCATAGCACATAGGCCGACTTGTGCTGGACTTGAGTCGCCCTCCTCCTCTCCTCTCTTGCCAAAATGTGTGCAAGTTCCGGGCCAAGTTTGCACAAGTGAGAGTGCCGGGGGCCACCGGTGTCTGGGAGAGACAGGTGGGTGGGGTGTCAGGGGAGACTGACCGTTTGTTTGGTCTATTAATTCATTTATTCATATATTTTTTTAGTTTCATTAATTCATGTATTCATATATTTGTTTAGTTTCCTCCCTAGACCTCCATCAAGCTTAGAAAAACACCCCCTAGCTAGACCCCTTTCAAGATAAATGTGTACATTTTTCGGTAGAAAAAGCCGTAGCCGTAGCCGTAGCCGTAGCCGTAGCAGTAGCCAGCCGTCCGGCTGGCTCAGTTGATAGCGTGCCTGAATCCCATCTTGAAGGTCTAGCGTTCAATCCCCGCTCAGATTGAAATGTTTTTCTGGGATATAGCCGGCGGTTACCATCTCCCCATGAGCAAGGGGGATGGGTAATGGTCTCTGGTAGACTGAAGAAAGCCAAGCGCTTGTGAATCCTCGAAGGAGGAGAACGAGCGCTATATAAGTAACCAGACGATTATTATTATTATTATTAGAAAAATATCCCGGCCGAAGGCCGGTTCCTCTTAAAATTGCGGGCTCGCTAACGCTCGCCAGGAAAAAATCGACACCTAAATGGCAAGAAAGGTCTTAAAATTGACAACGAAATGGGGTGAAAGGTGTTAAAATCACCAAACTAATGGGTCGAACGTCTTATAATCTCAAAACTAGTGGGGCTAAACATTAGGTGCCATGGGACTGGGTGAGAGTGGCGCCAGTAGCCAGGACCCCCCAGGAGGAACCAAAGGGGTGATGGTGGATTTATTCTTCTATTTAATGTCAGTCTTTACCTTCTTTATTATTATTATTATTATTATTATTATTATTATTATTTTTTTTTTTTTATTATTTTTTTTTTTATTATTATTATTATTATTTTTTTTTTTATTATTATTTATTATTATTATTATTATTATTTATTATTATTTTTTTTATTAATTATTTATTATTATTATTAATAGTGATTATTTTTATTTTTTTTTTTATTATTATTATTATTATTATTTTTTTTTTTATTTTTATTTTTTTTTTATTATTATTATTATTTTTTTTTTTTTTATTATTATATTATATTATTATTATTTATATTATAACATTATTTTTTATTATTATTATTATATTATATTATTAATTATTATATTTTTTTTATTTTTATTTGTATTATATTATTATTATTATATTATATATTGTTATTATTATATTATTATTATTATTTTTATTATTATTATTACCTTCTACTAATGACCAAACCCCCCAATCCCTCCCATGTATACCCCCCCCCCCCCCCCCTCACCCCCTAAAGCCGGTATCACACGAGAGCTTTATCGTAGTCATTGATGCTCCAACATTTTTTTTGGCAACATTTCTGGAATATTTTACACTGGTATCGGACTGATGGTAGATGAATTTAAATGACCGAAATAGTAAATTTTTTGACCTCATAAGCTGCCAGACCAGTGTTAAGGATAAATGTTGAGTGAAAAAGCGCTCGTGTGATACCGGCATAACTCTTCCATTCCCACTCCCTAATCCATCAATCCATCAATTATCCCTTTCACGCATATGACGCGATTTTGAGCCTATTGGGGATACTTTAAAGCCTTTGTTACCATCAGGGGTATTTAGAAACGTTTAGTTTAGTTACTTCAACCTCTGCAGTTGTCTTTGAGTTAGCTGTGGGCAGAAAACTAATTTTGGAGAGGTAATTATAAGAGTGAGAGAACTCTATTTCTTATTGCTAATCTGGCAACCTCTGCGTCATAAATACGTGAAAGGGTTAAAGCTATAATTCTAGCTTTTCTTTAGCCATCATGTCATGAAGGTGCATTGTACAGTGAAATCCCTATAGTACTTCCTTCTTGGGTTGCAGAGACGGATGGGCAACCTCCTCACACCTTAGGATCACCACCACAATCATCATCATCATCATCATCACCAGGGCAGTAGTTCCCTTTCCATTGTTCCCTTACCCACTCTAAACCACTGTTTGGACACTTGATCCTCAGAGTTTTGGAGGACAAGCAGCCTAGAAGGGTCACTAGACTGTTGTTGCTTGATTTCCTTTGTATTCCTTTGTACCATCATCATCATCCTTACCACCATCATCAGTCAGTCTGTCTGTCTGTCTGTCTGTCTATCTATCTATCTATCTATCTATCTATCTATCTGTACCAGTGTTTGTGTGTACGTCGGTGCCCAAAACACTTAATACCGGGTCCGCTGAAACAAAATATCGGAAAATTCTCCTGCATAAATTAAGTATATGGAAGTTTGGGCGCCAATAAAATTACCCGCCTCAACCTCCTCGCTAAATTTCGCATAATTAGCTTCGTACCGTCGCTCGCAAAAATTCACCGACAATATATTTTGGAGAGGACGAAAAACTATTAAGGGAGCCCACCTAGCTTTTGTCTCTTTCTCTCCCTCTCACTTTGGCTTGTATCCATTCGGCCCCATTCAGCCTACTCTTTTAAGACGTTTACCCCCATCCAGGTGTCAATATATTCTGGCGAGCGGTAGCGAGCCAGCATATATATATTTTTGTTTTGACAGCAAGCTAAATTTTTACATTTTTCGATAGAAAAATGTCTCCGGCGAAGCCGGATTTCTCCATACAATGCTGGCTCGCTATCGCTCGCCAGGAATAAATCGACACCTGGATGGGGATAGACGTCTTAAAACAGTTGGCAGAATGGGGCCGAATGGATACAAGCCAGGAAAAAAGAGAGAAAAGGAGAGAAAGATAAAAAAAAAAAAAACGGTGACACCCCCCTAACATTATTCTATCAATACACTTTGTTTTCATGTTCATTTATTTTGTCAATCAATTAAGTAAACTATTGATTAATATCTAAGCTTAATATCCGACTGTGCTATCCTTTTCTTTCTCCATACATTATAGTTGGCATAGGAAGCGAACTTAAGCGTATGACTGTACCTGCTAATTTCCCCGCTAAATCTCCGCTCTGTTTAGCGGCCATTTAGAAGACATTAGTAACATTGTAAAAGGGCTAACATTTAGAGATTTTTTTTTTTTTTTTTTTTTTAAATTCACTACCGACACATGAGCGAAAATAGGAGCGTTATATTCTCTATTGTACAGTCGCGCTAATAAGTCATTCCCCACCTGTCATTACGTTTGGCTCGCTCTGTGTTGTATTAAGGGGAGGTTTTTAGTTTGCTCTCTAGATATCCATCAACCTTAAGATTACACCCCCTTGAAGATAAATTTGTACATTTTTCGGTAGAAAAATTTCCCGGCTGAAAGCCGGTTCCTCTTAAATTACAGGCTCGCTATCGCTCGCCAGGATAAAATCAACACCTAAATTGCACGAAAGGTCTTAAAATTGACAGACATGGGTTTGAATGTTCTTAAAATCATCAAAATAATGGGGAGAACGTCTTAAAATTAGAAAAGTAATGGGGTTAAACATGAGGGAGAAAGGAGTCAAGAAAAAACTCTCTCAAGTGGAAATCTGCCCTGAATGCATGTCAATGTTGAATAGGGTGGGTAAGTGATATGAAGAAATGAAGCTTAGATATGGCTGATACCAATTATTGATCAAAACTTACCTGGTGCCGAGACATGACTTAGTAGCGCGATTGTACGGTCGCGCTAATAAGTCATGTCTCAGCTGTCATTACGTTTGGCTTGCTTTGTGCTGTATTAATGTCTGTCAGATGTTGAATAGGGTGGGTAAGTGTAGGAACATGTTGGTATATTTCACTCGATATGAAGAAATGAAGTTTAGATATGGCTGATACCAATTATTGATCAAAACTTACCTGGTGCCGAGACATGACTTAGTAGCGCGATTGTACAGGTGCCCACATAAGTTTTGTTCCCCGTCGTGATCTTATGTATGAAAGTAAATTAGTATGACTGAATTGCGAGTGTGGTTTCTGTTAATTATCAGTTGACTAATCAGACGAGTTAACCACTGCATAAAAAAAAAACTACCCTCGTAAGTCAAGCAGGCGCATTATATTTCCATGTATAAGATCACGGAGAGGAACAGAACTTATGTGGCCGACTGTACCGGTACGTCATAAAAAGACAATGAGACGTTTAAGGGGGATGGTTAACTTTTTGGCCTATTTGTGCATGTATTCGTTATTTTTTCTAGTTTCCTCCCTGGACCTCCATCAAATTTAAAAGAAAAAACATCCATTAGATCCCGCTTCTAAATTAATGTGTACATTTTTCGGTAGAAAAATGTCCCGGCCGAAGGCCGATTGTTCCAACATTACAGGCTCACTATCGTTCGTCAGGGAAAAAATCGACATCTAAATAGCACGAAAGGCTTAAATATTAACGAACAGATGGGACGAAAGGTCGTAAAATGGACTAACTAATGGGGAAAACATCTTAACATCTGAAAACTAATGGGGCTAAACATGAAGGAGAAAAGGGACCAGAAAACGACCCCATTAATGGCTATAGTTCCCTTTGATAAATAGGTACCGGTAAGGCATTTTGACCCAGGCTAATGGGGGTGTATTCTAATGGGATGCGTGTTTTATGCGCTCCTAACCAAATGACAACACAAAATTAGCCAACTCATCAACACGGAAGAAATGTATTCAACGTACCGGTAAGAAATGTATTCAACGTACCGGTAAGAAATGTATTCAACGTACCGGTAAGAAATGTATTCAACGTACCGGTAAGAAATGTATTCAACGTACCGGTAAGAAATGTATTCAACGTACCGGTAAGAAATGTATTCAACGTACCGGTAAGAAATGTATTCAACGTACCGGTAAGAAATGTATTCAACGTACCGGTAAGAAATGTATTCAACGTACCGGTAAGAAATGTATTCAACGTACCGGTAAGAAATGTATTCAACGTACCGGTAAGAAATGTATTCAACGTACCGGTAAGAAATGTATTCAACGTACCGGTAAGAAATGTATTCAACGTACCGGTAAGAAATGTATTCAACGTACCGGTAAGAAATGTATTCAACGTACCGGTAAGAAATGTATTCAACGTACCGGTAAGAAATGTATTCAACGTACCGGTAAGAAATGTATTCAACGTACCGGTAAGAAATGTATTCAACGTACCGGTAAGAAATGTATTCAACGTACCGGTAAGAAATGTATTCAACGTACCGGTAAAATGTATTCAACGTACCGGTAAGAAATGTATTCAACGTACCGGTAAGAAATGTATTCAACGTACCGGTAAGAAATGTATTCAACGTACCGGTAAGAAATGTATTCAACGTACCGGTAAGAAATGTATTCAACGTACCGGTAAGAAATGTATTCAACGTACCGGTAAGAAATGTATTCAACGTACCGGTAAGAAATGTATTCAACGTACCGGTAAGAAATGTATTCAACGTACCGGTAAGAAATGTATTCAACGTACCGGTAAGAAATGTATTCAACGTACCGGTAAGAAATGTATTCAACGTACCGGTAAGAAATGTATTCAACGTACCGGTAAGAAATGTATTCAACGTACCGGTAAGAAATGTATTCAACGTACCGGTAAGAAATGTATTCAACGTACCGGTAAGAAATGTATTCAACGTACCGGTAAGAAATGTATTCAACGTACCGGTAAGAAATGTATTCAACGTACCGGTAAGAAATGTATTCAACGTACCGGTAAGAAATGTATTCAACGTACCGGTAAGAAATGTATTCAACGTACCGGTAAGAAATGTATTCAACGTACCGGTAAGAAATGTATTCAACGTACCGGTAAGAAATGTATTCAACGTACCGGTAAGAAATGTATTCAACGTACCGGTAAGAAATGTATTCAACGTACCGGTAAGAAATGTATTCAACGTACCGGTAAGAAATGTATTCAACGTACCGGTAAGAATGTATTCAACGTACCGGTAAGAAATGTATTCAACGTACCGGTAAGAAATGTATTCAACGTACCGGTAAGAAATGTATTCAACGTACCGGTAAGAAATGTATTCAACGTACCGGTAAGAAATGTATTCAACGTACCGGTAAGAAATGTATTCAACGTACCGGTAAGAAATGTATTCAACGTACCGGTAAGAAATGTATTCAACGTACCGGTAAGAAATGTATTCAACGTACCGGTAAGAAATGTATTCAACGTACCGGTAAGAAATGTATTCAACGTACCGGTAAGAAATGTATTCAACGTACCGGTAAGAAATGTATTCAACGTACCGGTAAGAAATGTATTCAACGTACCGGTAAGAAATGTATTCAACGTACCGGTAAGAAATGTATTCAACGTACCGGTAAGAAATGTATTCAACGTACCGGTAAGAAATGTATTCAACGTACCGGTAAGAAATGTATTCAACGTACCGGTAAGTATTGGAACGTAATCAGTTAATGCAAGTGAATATTTTTGCGCAAACGGGAACTCCCCCCCCCCCCCCACCACCACCACCACCACGCGCACATGCACGCACACACCTTGTACATAATGTTTACTGGTCAAATAGCTCCTATGCAATCTATTATCTCAACTGGAAAATAGCTCCTATGCAATCTATTATCTCAACTGGAAAATAGCTCCTATGCAATCTATTATCTCAACTGGAAAATAGCTCCTATGCAATCTATTGTCTCAACTGGAAAATAGCTCCTATGCAATCTATTATCTCAACTGGAAAATAGCTCCTATGCAATCTATTGTCTCAACTGCAAAATAGCTCCTATGCAATCTATTATCTCAACTGGAAAATAGCTCCTATGCAATCTATTATCTCAACTGGAAAATAGCTCCTATGCAATCTATTATCTCAACTGGCAAATCATCTGCCAACCTAGTACATAATATTGATCTCGTCAAACAGCTCTTATACAACCTCATGCTTTGGTCCTTATTATAAGATAACATTAGTTAGAGTTAAGCTACACACTGTTCCTCGGTACATTTTCAGTCTACGGCTGCAATTATCAATAAACCGTTTATTATTATTATTATTATTATTATTATTATTATTATTATTATTACACACACACACACACACACACACACACACACACACACACACACACACACACACACACACACTTTATTGCATCTAATTAACATTATAGTTTTACGCTAGAATTAGCCTATACCACCTGTCCACATTTTGTTATTACCACAACGTAACTAGCCTATTCAAACTAATGATTATCTCATAAATGAAAAAAAGATAGTAATTATGCCGCTACAATGATGTCTTAAAGGGGAGACGAGTCGCTTTTCTAGACCACCTTCTCCCTCATCTTTAGACCCATTAGTTTGGCGATTTTATGAACTTTCGCCCCATTTCTGTCAATTTTAAGACCTTTCCTGTCAATTAGGTCTCGATTTTTTCCTGGCGAGCGATAGCGAGCCTGTATTTTAAGAGGAATCGGCCTTCGGCCAGGACATTTTTCTACCGAAAAATGTACAAATTTATCTTGAAAGGGGGTCTAGGGGGCTTCATTGTAAGCTTGATGGAGGTTTAGCGAGGAAACTAGAAAAATAATTAATAAATAAAAAAATTGACAAAAAGTGAAGGATCTCCCCTTAAATGCAATGGTGTTATGCATCTTTAAGTTTGGCCATCACTAAGCAATTTCATTACAAAGAAATAAAAAACGATCATATATCATGCCAACCATAAACATTTAACCATTTTAGTATAACGATTCCACTTAAAATATGTTATGCTGTTAAAACTAGCTTATTTGTGACATCTAGTGGTACCCGGTAGTGGAAAGGGTGGATTCAATCTCCAATAACCCTTCCGTTTCCACATATCCTCCCTAAGCATAAACTGATCCAATTATGGCCAAATCCAATGGCTAATAATAGGATCATTGTGCACTGAAAGAGATAACCTGTATTTCAGCCATTAGCTTCATAAGGTATCGCTAAGGGGAGATTTCCACTTGAGGGATTTTTTTTCTTGACCCCTTTCTCCCTCATGTTTAGCCCCATTGCTTTTGATATTATAAAACGTTTGCCCCATTAGTTTAGCGATTTTAAGAACTTTCACCCCATATTAAGACCTTTCGTGCCATTCAGGTGTCAATTTTATCCTGGCGAGCGATAGCGAGCCTGTAATTTAAGAGGAACCGGCCTTCGGCCGGGAAATTTTTCTACCAAAAAATGTACAAATATATCTTGAAAGGGACTCAAGGGGGTGTAATTTTAAGCTTGATGGAGGTCTAGGGAACAAACTAAATACCTCCCCTTAAAAGTCAGAGCATCGAATGATCTTGGTAAGTTAATGAATTGTTCAGACAGTTTATGATTTTTCAAGACAAATGATTAACTACTGAAATGAGGGTCGCATCAAATATTCGCTATGTGTGTGTATTTATGTCCTGCTTTATGTGTAGGTTAAAACAAGAACATGTCATGCTTTATGTGTAGGTTAAAACAAGAACATGTCCTGCTTTATGTGTAGGTTAAAACAAGAACATGTCATGCTTTATGTGTAGGTTAAAACAAGAACATGTCATGCTTTATGTGTAGGTTAAAACAAGAACATGTCATGCTTTATGTGTAGGTTAAAACAAGAACATATCATGCTTTATGTGTAGGTTAAAACAAGAACATGTCATGCTTTATGTGTAGGTTAAAACAAGAACATATCATGCTTTATGTGTAGGTTAAAACAAGAACATGTCATGCTTTATGTGTAGGTTAAAACAAGAACATGTCATGCTTTATGTGTAGGTTAAAACAAGAACATGTCATGCTTTATGTGTAGGTTAAAACAAGAACATATCATGCTTTATGTGTAGGTTAAAACAAGAACATGTCATGCTTTATGTGTAGGTTAAAACAAGAACATGTCATGCTTTATGTGTAGGTTAAAACAAGAACATGTCATGCTTTATGTGTAGGTTAAAACAAGAACATGTCATGCTTTATGTGTAGGTTAAAACAAGAACATGTCATGCTTTATTTGTAGGTTAAAACAAGAACATGTCATGCTTTATGTGTAGGTTAAAACAAGAACATGTCATGCTTTATGTGTAGGTTAAAACAAGAACATGTCATGCTTTATGTGTAGGTTAAAACAAGAACATGTCATGCTTTATGTGTAGGTTAAAACAAGAACATGTCATGCTTTATGTGTAGGTTAAAACAAGAACATGTCATGCTTTATGTGTAGGTTAAAACAAGAACATGTCATGCTTTATGTGTAGGTTAAAACAAGAACATGTCATGCTTTATGTGTAGGTTAAAACAAGAACATGTCATGCTTTATGTGTAGGTTAAAACAAGAACATGTCATGCTTTATGTGTAGGTTAAACAAGAACATGTCATGCTTTATGTGTAGGTTAAAACAAGAACATGTCATGCTTTATGTGTAGGTTAAAACAAGAACATGTCATGCTTTATGTGTAGGTTAAAACAAGAACATGTCATGCTTTATGTGTAGGTTAAAACAAGAACATGTCATGCTTTATGTGTAGGTTAAAACAAGAACATGTCATGCTTTATGTGTAGGTTAAAACAAGAACATGTCATGCTTTATGTGTAGGTTAAAACAAGAACATGTCATGCTTTATGTGTAGGTTAAAACAAGAACATGTCATGCTTTATGTGTAGGTTAAAACAAGAACATGTCATGCTTTATGTGTAGGTTTAAAACAAGAACATGTCATGCTTTATGTGTAGGTTAAAACAAGAACATGTCATGCTTTATGTGTAGGTTAAAACAAGAACATGTTCATGCTTTATGTGTAGGTTAAAACAAGAACATAAACAAGAACATGTCATGCTTTATGTGTAGGTTAAAACAAGAACATGTCATGCTTTATGTGTAGGTTAAAACAAGAACATGTCATGCTTTATGTGTAGGTTAAAACAAGAACATTGTGATTCTCTTTCCCATCAAACTACTCCAATTCCTCTTAAGGGGGGTCACCTGCTTTTTTTTCTCTTTCTCTCCTTTTCTCTCTTTCTCTGGTTTGTATCCATTCGGCCCCATTCAGCCAACTGTTTTAAGACGTTTATCCCCATCCAGGTGCCGATTTCTTTCTGGCGAGCGATAGCGAGCCAGCATTGTATGGAGAAATCCGGCTTCGCCGGAGAATTTTTTCTATCGAAATTTTACAAATTTAGCTTGCTGTCAAAACAAAAATACATATATGCTGGCTCGCTACCGCTCGCCAGGAAAACATTGACACCTGGATGGGGGTAAAAGTCTTAAAACAGTAGGCTGAATGGGGCCGAATGGATACAAGGCAAAGAGAGAGGGAGAGAAAGAGGAAAAAAGCAAGGTCTCCCTTAACACTTGCCCCTACAGGTCACGTCTCCTACGCCTCACCTCATTAGCCTACCCTCTCTCTCTCTCTCTCTCTCTCTCTCTCTCTCTCTCTCAAGTTGTCGGCACCCTCGCGGAATTCGGGCCCGTGTTTACCGTCGTTACTTGGAACTTGTGTGACTCCTTGGGCTGCCTATGTGTCTTAAGTTGTGGGGGACAGAGAGAGAAACACAAGTTCCACAGAATCCTCGTTTAAGTTTACCAAGTTAGTGAGTTTTATGAATATTTGTTGTAAATATATTGCTAATAATCTTATTAAGTATATTGCTAATAATCATATTAAGTATATTGCTAATAATCATATTAAGTATATTGCTAATAATCTTATTAAGTATATTGCTAATAATCATATTAAGTATATTGCTAATAATCTTATTAAGTATATTGCTAATAATCTTATTAAGTATATTGCTAATAATCATATTAAGTATATTGCTAATAATCTTATTAAGTATATTGCTAATAATCTTATTAAGTATATTGCTAATAATCATATTAAGTATATTGCTAATAATCTTATTAAGTATATTGCTAATAATCTTATTAAGTATATTGCTAATAATCTTATTAAGTATATTGCTAATAATCTTATTACACAATATCACTCCCAACACCAAACACCTCCCAATAAAATTAATTAATGTTGGCCGCCATGAACAACACACCAAGTGACTCTGTCCCCAGTCAGAAATTCACCCTTTCAGGTCTGCCCTTGTCGACAGATAATCCATATGATTCAGAGGCTTCCTATTCGCCTTTGTGCTCATTCCCCCCCTTTTTTTTTTTTCTATGTGATTGAGGGAGGCAAAAAGCAGAACTGCCTATAGCGAGTGCCACCCCCATAGTTGAAAGAGTGACAGGGCCAAAATCAAGGGATGTTTAGGGGGTAGTGCTTGTTTTTTTGGTCTGTATATATATATATACTGTATATATATTTATTCATCTATTTTTTAATTTCCTCGATAGACCTCCATCAAGCTTAAGGGGAGATTTCCACTTGAGGGATTTTTTTGTTTACCCCTTTCTCCCTCATGTTTAGCCCCATTGCTTTTGATATGTTAAGACGTTCCCCCCATTAGTTTGGCGATTTTAAGAACTTTCACCCCATTTATGTCACTTTTAAGACCTTTTGTCCCATTTAGATATCGATTTTTTTCCTGGCGAGCGATAGCGAGCCTGTAATTTAAGAGGAACCGGCCTTCGGCCGGGAAATTTTTCTACCGAAAAATTTAAAAATTTATCTTGAAAGGGGGTCATGGGGGAGTAATTTCAAGCTTGATGGAAGTCTACGAAGCACACTAAAAACCTCCCCTTAATAAAACACCCCTTAGACCCCCCTTTCAAGATAAATGTCCCGGCCGAAGGACGGTTCCTTCTAAAATTACAGGCTCGCTATCGTTCGCCAGGAGAAAAAAAAATCGACACCTAAATGGCACGAATGGTTTTAAAATTGACTAAGTAATGGGGCGAAAGGTGTTAAAATCACCAAGTCTTAAAATCACCACCAAACTAATGGGGCTAACGTCTCATAACCTCAAAACTAATGGGGCTAAAACACCCCCTTAAGGGAAAATTTGCCCTTAACGTGGTTCAGGAGTAGGATTGTGTCCAGGGGAGAGGGGTCGGGGTTTTGGTCCCCCTTCTTCCTCATGTTTAGACCCACTAGCTTTTAGATTATAAGACGTTCGGCCAATTAGTTTGGCGATTTTAAGACCTTTCGCCCCACATCTTGGTCTATATTAAGACTTTTCGTGTCATTTAGGTGTCGATTTCTTCCTGGCGAGCGATAGCGAGCCTGTAATTTAAGAGAAACCGGCCTTCGGCCGGGAAATTTTTCTATCGAAAAATGTACAAATTAATCTCGAAGTGGAATCTAATGGATGTTTTTTTCAAGTTTGATGGAGGTTTAGGGAGGAAACTAAACAAATACATGAATATATAACTAAATAGAAAAACAAAAACAAAAAACACTGTCCCCTTGAACCAATAGAGATGCGGACAACTAATTATAGACTATGACAGTGGGATACCGCTTTTGTCCGTGGGCGTACTGTGCAATAAAGTCGAAAGGCCATATTACTTCATCAGAGCATGGCTTGGTGTGTGGGTGTGTGTAGGTGGGTGTACTTACTCTAGTTACTCTAGTTGTATTGCGGGAGTGAGCTTGCTCGTTATTTCCCGCCTCCTATATGTGTAGGTGTTATATGTATCGTTGGAATGGCTGTGGATGTGTGTGTAGTCTGTATTTTTAGCCAATTGGCGACATCGGAAACGAAGGCTTAGGGTGGATCTGTATGGTACCATTCTCACTATAGACGGTACCGTCTCGCCCGAAGGCTTAGGTAGCCATCAGCTTAGGTGAACCATATGATACCCATCTCGCCTTGTACCATTTTTGCCAACCCCAGATGGGACGTCACAACGTCGTCCACTTATTCCAGGTACCTATTTACAGCTAGGTGAACTGAGGCTAACACATGAAAGGAGACAAGCCCAATTTGTCTCCGCCCGGCCGGGGGATTGAACCCCCAACCCCTCGTGTGAGAGACGAGAGCGCTACCTACTAGGCTACGGGCTGTGTGTAATGTGTGTGTGTGTGTGTGTGTGTGTGTGTGTGTGTGTGTGTGTGTGTGTGTGTGTGTGTGTGTGTTCGCTGATTTCACTAGTTAGATTTATTTGTAAATTCATTGGTGGGTTGGTGAAAAAAAATATGAATCATACTAAGATATCGAAATCCCCACTCTCAGGTAAACTCGTTCAAGTAAATCCCCACTCAGCTAAACTCGTTCAAGTAAATCCCCACTCTCAGCTAAACTCGTTCAAGTAAATCCCCACTCTCAGGTAAACTCGTTCAAGTAAATCCCCACTCTCAGCTAAACTCGTTCAAGTAAATCCCCACTCTCAGCTAAACTCGTTCAAGTAAATCCCCACTCTCAGCTAAACTCGTTCAAGTAAATCCCCACACTCAGCTAAACTCGTTCAAGTAAATCCCCACTCTCAGCTAAACTCGTTCAAGTAAATCCCCACTCTCAGCTAAACTCGTTCAAGTAAATCCCCACTCAGCTAAGCTAAAAGTTCAAGTAAATCCCCACTCTCAGCTAAACTCGTTCAAGTAAATCCCCCACTCTCAGCTAAACTCGTTCAAGTAAATCCCCACTCTCAGCTAAACTCGTTCAAGTAAATCCCCACTCTCAGCTAAACTCGTTCAAGTAAATCCCCACTCTCAGCTAAACTCGTTCAAGTAAATCCCCACTCTCAGCTAAACTCGTTCAAGTAAATCCCCACTCTCAGCTAAACTCATTCAAGTAAATCCCCACTGTCAGCTAAACTCAT
>CM064544.1:4943702-5077169 GCA_032716605.1 Paralithodes platypus | reverse complement strand
TTTGTTGCCCACACTGTCTTTAGGTTTAGTAGTTACTCTGTCTAGCCCGCAGTTTGATTTCGTCCTGGTGAGATGGCAACACTGCTTCTTCTCTGATTGTCACCCGAAACATTATTACATTTCTGGTTTATAATAGTCGTTACAGCTCCAACTTCCTTATAGAACGAAACTCACAAGTATTAAATTCAATAGCTCCTTCTCGGTCTTATCTCACTGTACCGTTTATGTATACAATGTCAGTATCGTTTATTTGTACATGTCGTATATTTCCCCTCATCTCTTTCACTTCCCTCCTCTCTCTCTCACACATCACATCACCCTTTTTACCCTCTCTCTCTCCCCTTCGACTGTCCTTTGTTCTTATCACCCACTGCCCTGTCTCTCATCAGCGGGTCTTATTGTTTCTTCTTATGCAGTGTTGATATCTCGTAAACTCTTCCCTTATCTCTAGCTTTTTAACTCACGCTCTGCTTCGTGTTCTCTCTCTATTGTTCTCGTTCGCTCGTTCTCTCTCTCTCTCTCTCTCTCTCTCTCTCTCTCTCTCTCTCTCGCCAATCCGTCCTCTCTCCTCTCTCTCTATCGTACAAATCTCGTCTCGTCTCTCTCGCTCTCTCCTCTATCTCTCCTCGTCTCTCTCTCTATACCGTTTGAAACGTTTACTGATGGGGAACCTGCAGGGGGCCGCTATCGGGCGGCGTGATATGCGGGGGTTGTGCTTTAGGACTAATGGTTGGGGACCGGATCAGGATTAGGGATGTAATGATTGGTGATCCTAGTCCTAAATGAATCAAGGGTGGGGCTATTAAATACATGAGATGGGAGGTGGTTCCACTCTTCTTGGATGCTGCGGGGAAAAATTATTGTCTAAATATGTCCGTGCTTGCCTGATATGTGTGGTATTTTAGGTTGTGGCTGCGTCTCGTAAATCGTATACTTGTAGGGTGTAAAAAAAAAAAAGAAAAAAACAAAAAACAACAAAATTGATATATCTTTGTCTATGTCTACTAAGTTGTTAACATCTGTTGTCTGTGCATTTGTCTTCTTGTTGCAAGTGGGTCTAGTCTAATGTATTGTTTGAGCAAAGTGACAGACGTAGTGTGTGTGTAATCACGTCTGATCCATCTTGCAGCTTTGTTTTGTATGGCCTCTAGTTTATTTATGTTGTTGAGAGTGTGTGGATCCCATAGGCCTACATAACAGTGTTGCAGTATTTTAAGTGTGGCCTCCGCTCCCCCCCCTCTCTACACTTCTCCCCCTCTCTCCCAGTATCTACCCCTCCACCCTCACCCCCAGCACCTCACCCTCATCCCCACCACGTCCTCCCTTCCATCCCACACCCACCACCTCCCTCCCTCACCCAAACCCCCCACCCACCAATCCCCCCTATACACTTCTCCCCCTCTCTCCCAGTATCTACCCCTCCACCCTCACCCCAGCACCCATCCTCACCCCCCACCACCGCCTCCTTCCATCCTCTACTATCCTCACCACCTCCCCTCCCTCACCCTCCAATCCCCACTATACACTTCTCCCCCCTCTCTCTTAGTCTATAACCCCTCCATCCTCACCCCCACCACTCTATCTTCCTCCACCTCTACTTCCTCTTCCTCCCCACCTCCATCCCCACCACGTTCTCCCTCCCACTATCTCTCCACCACTTCCCCTCCCTCCCACCCCACCACCTCCCTCACCACCTCACCCCAACCCCCACCCCACAATCCCCAGCTAAAGTTAAGCCATCGTCCCAGACTCCGGAGTTTACCATTACCATTTTAAAACGATCGACTGCTCTGATTCGGCACCTTTCTTAATTAACATCCTCAGCTGTATTGATCCGCTATGACCTTTTCCTTCCTTATATTTTGTTTTTATTAAATATTAATAAGTAACACCCCGTTCTCAACATTAATCATCAATTACAAACCCCAATGTACTTGAATAAACTAATGAAAGCATATGGTCCTCCCGGGATTCGAACTCGGGACACCAAACCCAGAATATAAGCACCTAAACCATTACACCACCATTTTTCGGTCAACAAATGTGCGGGCTCCTCCTAAAATTATAGGCTCGCTGTCGCTCGCCAGGAAAAAATCGACATCTAAATGGCACACGAAAGGTCCTACTATTGACAAAGAAATGGGGTGAAAGGTCTTAAAATACACAAACTAATGGAACGAACGTCTTAAAATCGCAAAACTAATGGGGCTAAACATGAGGGAGAAGGGGAGCCAGGAAAAAAACTATCCCCTCTTAAGAAACTCGGTGAGATCCAGTTCACCTTTCTTTAAATCGCCATTCAGTTCCTTAACCATTGTTCGGTATGGGATATAGAACATTTTCGTTTATTATTATATGAATACGATCGAATGTCTGGGATATAATTGCATTAAAACCTGACAAGATCATCAACGAAGGCATGAGGTGATAATTATACTATATGCAGTATACAGTATATGTATATATATATATACAGTGTATATATATATATATATATATATATAGGGTGGTCCAGAAACAATGCCCCATAGGGATTTCCCATGTATTTCGTTAGAGGAAAAATACCCTAGTAACTCATCTGTTTTAATTTCAATCTCAAGCCTGTTATATTGGCTAACACAGGCTCTTACTAGGATTGTAGTTTGCTTTAAACTTGTTAGAGTATCATGTTTCCCACATCCATCAGTTAAAACAGATGAGTTACTAGGGTATTTGTCCTCTAATGAAATACATGGGAAATTCATATGGGGCATTGTTTCTGGACCACCCTGTAGATAGACAGATAGATAGATAGATAGATAGATAGCTAGATATAAATATGAGAGATAGAGATGTAATATGTAGTTCATTATTTATTTTACTCATGTATTACAAAGTAAACGGATGTGTACATTAGAGAACAGATGCCAATAAACTGTTCATGCATTTGTATTTTGCATGTTCAATAAAGTCAAAAATATATAAAGCGTGATAAATGAATGAAGTAAAGGATTAACCATTCCACCCATGATAAATGAAGTAAAGGGTTAACCATTCCACCCATGATAAATGAAGTACAGGGTTAACCATTCCACCCATGATAAATGAAGTAAAGGGTTAACCATTCCACCCATGATAAATGAAGTAAAGGGTTAACCATTCCACCCATGATAAATGAAGTAAAGGGTTAACCATTCCACCCATGATAAATGAAGTACAGGGTTAACCATTCCAGCCATGATAAATGAAGTACAGGGTTAACCATTCCACCCATGATAAATGAAGTAAAGGGTTAACCATTCCACCCATGATAAATGAAGTACAGGGTTAACCATTCCACCCATGATAAATGAAGTAAAGGGTTAACCATTCCACCCATGATAAATGAAGTAAAGGGTTAACCATTCCACCCATGATAAATGAAGTCAGGGTTAACCATTCCACCCATGATAAATGAAGTACAGGGTTAACCATTCCACCCATGATAAATGAAGTACAGGGTTAACCATTCCACCCATGATAAATGAAGTAAAGGGTTAACCATTCCACCCATGATAAATGAAGTACAGGGTTAACCATTCCACCCATGATAAATGAAGTAAAGGGTTAACCATTCCACCCATGATAAATGAAGTAAAGGGTTAACCATTCCACCCATGATAAATGAAGTAAAGGGTTAACCATTCCACCCATGATAAATGAAGTAAAGGGTTAACCATTCCACCCATGATAAATGAAGTAAAGGGTTAACCATTCCACCCATGATAAATGAAGTAAAGGGTTAACCATTCCACCCATGATAAATGAAGTAAAGGGTTAACCATTCCACCCATGATAAATGAAGTAAAGGGTTAACCATTCCACCCATGATAAATGAAGTAAAGGGTTAACCATTCCACCCATGATAAATGAAGTAAAGGGTTAACCATTCCACCCATGATAAATGAAGTACAGGGTTAACCATTCCACCCATGATAAATGAAGTAAATGGTTAACCATTCCACCCATGATAAATGAAGTACAGGGTTAACCATTCCACCCATGATAAATGAAGTAAAGGGTTAACCATTCCACCCATGATAATGAAGTAAAGGGTTAACCATTCCACCCATGATAAATGAAGTACAGGGTTAACCATTCCACCCATGATAAATGAAGTAAAGGGTTAACCATTCCACCCATGATAAATGAAGTAAAGGGTTAACCATTCCACCCATGATAAATGAAGTTAATGTAAGGGTTAACCATTCCACCCATGATATAATGGAAGCAGTACAGGGTTAACCATTCCACCCATGATAAATGAAGTAAAGGGTTAACCATTCCACCCATGATAAATGAAGTAAAGGGTTAACCATTCCACCCATGATAATGAAGTAAACCTTCACCCATGATAAATGAAGTAAAGGGTTAACCATTCCACCCATGATAAATGAAGTAAAGGGTTAACCATTCCACCCATTATCTTATAATCACTTCCTTTTTTATCAGCCCAACTTCCCTTTTTTACCTTTCCCTCTCCTTCCCAAACTTCCAGGTGCCCCCTCCGCCCCCCCCCCCCCCCTCCCACCCCCCTCCTTTCCGAAGCCCCCTGGTGACCATAACAATAACCGTCCGGGGCAGGTCAATGGAGGGGGGGCGGGGGGGGGGGGGAGCAGAGGGGGCTATAAAAACACAGGTAATGTTTATGGTGGGGGATTGGGGGAGGTGGGTGGGAGGATCAGTGAAGGAGGGGGGGAGGAGGAGAGGGGAGAAAGAGTGAGGGAGGGGGTAGGGAGAGAGGGACGACCAGTGATAAAGGGGGGAAGGGAGAAGGGGGGGGGGGTCCAGTGAGGGAGAGAGGGGGAGACCAGTGATAAAGGGGGGAGGGGGTCCAGTGAGGGAGGGAGAGGACCCTGAAATTTTAAGAGGAACCGGCCTTCGGCCTGGAAATTTTTCTACCGAAAAATGTACAAATTTATCTTGAAGGGGGGTCTAGGGTTTTTTTTCTAAGCCTGATGGAGTTCTAGCGAGGAGACTAAATTAATTAAGAGACCAAAATAACGGCCCATCTCCCCTTAAGGGGAGATTTTTATTTTATTAATTTATTTATGTATTGACTTATTATATGTTAGTTTCCTCCCTAGACATCCATTAAATTTTAAATAATAATATAGACTCCTCTGCGAGATAAATTTGCGCATTCTTCGGGAGAAAAAAAATTCCGCCTATATTTCAGGTTCGCTATGACACGCCAGGAAAAAAAAATGGACCCCTAAATCTTACTCGTGTGGCTCTGGTTTAGGACTACTCGTGTGACACCGACTGTACAAGTGTGTCCCCGGTAGCCTAGTTGACGAGGGGGAGGGGGTGGGCCGTTTTTTTGGTCTCCTAATTAATGTATTCCTTTATTTCTTAGTTTCCTCGCTAGACCTCCACCAAGCTTAGAAAAATACCCCCTAGACCCCCTTCAAGTTAATTTGTAAATTTTTCGGTAGAAAAATCTTACGGCCAAAGGCCGATTCCTATTAAAATTTCAGACTCGCTCTCGGTCGCCAGGACAAAATCGACAGGTAAATAGCACGAAAGGTTTTAAAATTGAAACGAAATGGGACGATAGGTATTATAATCGCCAAACTAATGGGCCGAACGTCTTATAATCTCAAAACAAATGGGGCTTAACACGAGGGAGAAAGGGGCCCCTAAAAATTAACCATCTACCCTTAACGGTGTGTGTGTGTGTGTGGGGGAGGGGGGGGGGGGGGGGCTTGTTGCTAACTGTCGCTTTAGTGCACTGTGGGGAGGGATGGGGAACTTTGGGGGGGGGGGGGGTGGCAAGAACGATTGAGGCCCACTGCTATCAGATTTCACGTTATTTGTGTCATTTTTACTTTGTTTTTTTAATTTTCATTATGTAAGATGTGATAATTTCATAAACATATACTTCCAACAATCCATACTTACCTTAATATAAATATATCAGGGGTAGACTTAGAGAGACGTGTGATGCACTTAATTCCGATCTCAAAATAAAGAAGCACAAATGCCCCCATTTAGGACATAACACTGAAACCCCATTTGTTGTGGACCAAACGGCTGTAATTATGCATTTGTAACCTGGAGTCAACCCTCCACTGGTAATGACATCAACTAATGATCACTATAATTTGTTTATCAATAACGACAATACGAAAGTAATTGGTTACGATGAAAAAGTCCTAGGCTAATATACTTGCTGTCAAAAGTCCTAGGCTAATATACTTGCTGTCAAAAAGTCAGAAATCAAGACCATTGACCACTACTAATTAATTTAAACGGGTTGCAAGTTTATAGTCCATCAGGCGCCTGGCCTGATGGACTATAAACCGGGGAGACGCTTTATATGAAGGGTGCGCCTGGAAGAGTGGTGGGCGGGCTTGTGGTTTCGTTCTGCTGCTTGTCTGCCTGCCGAGATCGGAACCTCTCCGGGTGGTCGGGGGCCGGGGAAGTGCTGGAAGGACCTTGGTGACCCTGGTCTCTGGGTCTTCTGGGTGATCTTGATGTGTGTGAATTTGTATTTTGTTTTTGTGTTTTCATTGTTTTCTGTTGTGATGTACCTATTCGGGCTCTGTCTTGAGTCCCCCCCCCCCCCAAAAAAAAAAAAAAAAAAAAAACGATAAAAAAAATAGGAGAAGTGGGGATTGGGCCCGAGTACATACATACATACATACATACATACATACATACAAGTGTTCACATTTCATGCATACAAGTGTTCACATTTCTCTCCTTTCATGTGTCGATTTCTGCCTCCGTCGGAAACTGACGAGAGGCCTATTACAGCTGGTTTCACTCCAGTTGCTATTGTTGTTCTGCTTCTGGGCGGCCGATAGCAAGCCTGGAATTTAGGAGGTACATTTTTGCGTGAAGGGGATCAGGGAAGGTGTGTGTGTGTGTGTGTGTGTGTGTGTGTGTGTGTGTGTGTGTGTGTGTGTGTGTGTGGTTGTTGTTTTTGTCTAGGGGCATTATAAACGTAAATTGAAAAACAAAAACTTAAGCCATCAATAATAATGTAACGATATATCATAATAACCTTTAAAAGACGTCGGCTGAGCTAGCGTTGAGACTTTCTATGGCGAAGAGGAATGGGTGAAGTAAATATGTTTAGAAGTTGTAATGGTAGGTAAACTGCCTGGAGACTAAGTTGAGGCCGTTGTCGTCACCAGAATGGCTATACTTAAGTCTTCCTCCCTTCGTATACACACACGTACACATATAGTACGTCCACACACACACACACACACACACACACACACACACACACACTCGCACTCGCACTCGCACTGCAGCGCACTCAGAAACCCAAGTAATATATAAGGAAGGCGAATACTGAAAGAAATGCATGATCCAGCCTTAAACCAGTTCTTTCCTCTCCCCGTGTTTGAGAGATATCGATCCAGGAAGAGTAGCTACTATATACTGCGGGAAGGAGTTGGGGAGATTAGGAGGAAGAGGTGGAGGGGAGAAGGGGTGAGATAAGTGAAGAAGTAGAGGAAGGAGGGAGCAAGGAGAGACGGGGTAAAAGAAGGGAGGGAGGGAGGGAGGGGGAGTGGAGTATGTAGGGATCTAAGATTGGAAATATATATCAAGTTATACTGCTACAATTTGTGTTAATTTGAATGTGTTTAACTATAGATAATTCAACGTTAAATCACTGTAATTTTAGCTTCAAAATCACCAGATAATCGTAAAGTTTAGTAGATATAAAGGAGAGAGGAAAGGGAAGCATAAGAGAGAGAGAGAGAGAGAGAGAGAGAGAGAGAGAGAGAGAGAGAGAGAGAGATAAGGGAATAAGATGGAGGAAGGAGATAGGCGAAGGGGTGGAGGAGTAGGAAGGAGGGGGGGGGGGGGCAGAGACAAGAAAACTTAATCTCATAAGAAGAGTCAGTGAATGATGGTGAGCTGATGGGGAAGAAGAGAGAGAGGGAGAGAGTTAGTTAGTTAGTTAGTTACATAGAATTGCATGGATACACTCACCACATAGACTTTACGATCCAAGCGAAGTGGTCAGCATTTAAGTCTTGTAGAGATAGCAGAATCCCAATGAAAGGAGAGTGGAATAAAAGGATAGCACCTACGAGAGAGAGAGAGAGAGAGAGAGAGAGAGAGAGAGAGAGAGAGAGAGAGAGAGAGAGAGAGAGAGAGAGAGCAGGAAAAGAAAAGGAGTAGAACTTTAGAATGGGATTTAAGACGTGAGAAAAGAAGGTGGAAATTCGCTAACAATAATACATTTTGTAAGGAATCTGAGGATATATTATTTACAAGGGAATTTAAAGGAAAGCAAGCAACAACCTATCTACACAAGGAATATATGAAGAAGAACAAGATTAAAGGAAGGGAAAGTGTATATGTACAGTATGTGTGTGTGTGTGTGTGTGTGTGTGTATGTAAGACAGAAGTAAAAGAACAGAAAATAAATCTACAGATGGAATTTACACCATGGTAAGACGGACAATAGTAGATAAAAGCGGCGTGTGGAAATTGGATGAAGAGAGAGAGTGAGTGTGAGAGTGTTTGAGTGTGTGTTAGTGTGTTAGAATGAATGGGAAGTATTGAAAGAAGCACCGACATACGTAAATAGATAAACGAAGAGGCAAATTGAGACGATAGACAGAAAGACACAAGGAAGCCAGACGAACAGATTTAGGCTACACTGACGCCTTGAATAACTGAAATAATAAATAAACTAAACAAAATAACAAAAACGCACGTCTTATCAGCACCCACCCTCTACCCATCACCACCACCTCCACCATCACCCCTCCCCCCTTCCCTCTATTTACCTCCACCATCCCTCTACCCACCACTATCACCCTCCTTCCAACTCCCCACCCTCCCCCTACCCTTTGTCTCCTACCACCAACACTCAATCCCTCTACACACCCCTCCCCCTCCCTCTACCCCCCCCCCCCCCCTCAACCACCCACCCTGACCACCACTCCTCTACCCACCACCACCCACTCCCACCACCACCTCCACTATCAAGGGCGGTAACAAATGAGGCAGCCGAAGGGGGAATGTATGTAAACTCGATAGGAAAATCCCGCGCATTCGATTAGCTCTGGTTTCCGGTTCACTGGGCGGAAGAAACAAATGACCGTCGGCGGGAATTTATGTATTTTGGATCAACTACTTTTAGGGGGGTTGGAGCGGATTCAATCAGGCTTCCGGGGTGGGTTTGGGGGGGGGGGGGGGACTGCATAGACCCAATGGTCCTTTTTTTTTTTTTTATCTCCCAATACATGTTGAATTCCATAAGTTTAGCGATATTAAGACGTTTCTCCTCATTAGTTTGGTGATAACAGGGTGTATCGTCCCATTCAGGTAAACGACGTTTTCCAACCGGCCTTTGGCCGGTAAATCTGCTGAAAAATGTAACACAAAATACAATAAGTGGTGGTTAAATTTTTGTTGTAATTTAGCTTGAAGGGTGGTTTGGGGAGGGTTTTTAATTATATGTTTTCTTTTAATTTTACATCTTTTCTGTTTCCATTTGTATACTCTATGTACTATATATATATATATATATATATATATATATATATATATATATATATATATACATACATATATACAGTATATATATATATATATATATATATATATATATATATATAAAAAAATAAAAAAAATAATTGGTAATCTTATAAACTTGATTGATTTCAATGTCCATGACATACAGTAGCGGTAGGCTATACAGTAGCGGTAGGCTATACAGTAGCGGTAGGCTATACAGTAGCGGTAGGCTATACAGTAGCGGTAGGCTATACAGTAGCGGTAGGCTATACATTAGCGGTAGGCTATACAGTAGCGGTAGGCTATACAGTAGCGGTAGGCTATACAGTAGCGGTAGGCTATACAGTAGCGGTAGGCTATACAGTAGCGGTAGGCTATACAGTAGCGGTAGGCTATACAGTAGCGGTAGGCTATACAGTAGCGGTAGGCTATACAGTAGCGGTAGGCTATACAGTAGTACGGTCGCGCTAATCAGTCATATATCAGCTGTTATTACGTTTGGCTCGCTCTGTGCTGTATTAATGTCTGTCAGATGTTGCATAGGGTGGGTAAGTGTAGGAACATGATTGTATATCTCACTCAAAAATAAGAAATCATGTGTAAATATTGCTGATACCAATTATTGATCAAAACATAATTGGTGCCGAGACATCACTTATTAGGCCGACCCTACATCTATGGTATCTCCACTGCTTATAACTGTCTTGATAGCGTAATGCATAGTGTGCGGAATTTCGATGTGAGTATCCTGGGTTCGAGTCCTTGGAGTGCCACATGTATTTGTTGATTTCATTAATTGAGTTTAGATGTGAAGTTGGTTGGTGTAAAAAACATAATAATATAATTGATTTGTTTGCAAGAACCACAACACTATAGATCTGCAACATATTTTACTGCTTTTCATCTCCGGGAGGGAGAGAGACTTAGCCAACTATATTGCTAGCCTGTTTATATTTCAAGAATGGACAGTTTTATTGACATTTCCAAAGTGCATTGTAAGGTGAACAGTGGGTGTGTCTGTGTAGGCATACTAGTAACTTAATATTTAAACAGATACCCCGAAACCAATCCACAGCTAAACAATAAAATCCCACTTCTCCCAACGCTAAGAGAGAGAGAGAGAGAGAGAGAGAGAGAGAGTGGGGGAGGGGGGAGGGCAGAGAGAATTAGTAGCCGGGATATAAACGATTAAAACTACACCATCATTTGTCTAAGGAGTCTTCTGGTGGTTCTTGTGGCTTCCGGTTCCACGAGGTCTGAGAGCTGGTTGAGTTTGTAACACAAGATATATATATATATATATATATATATATATTTATTTATTTATATATTTATATTATCTTATTTTCCTTCCTAGACCTCTATCAAGCTTATCAAAATACCACCAAGAGATTAATGTGTGTATTTGTCGGTACAGAAATGCACAGGCCAATATTGATGATAATATGGAAATACGTTAGTTTACAGAAAGTCCATTACCTTGTGAAGCTTACTTAAGTTATTCATATTTGCGTGTGCGTGAATGAGTGTGCATAGGTATGCATGCATTTGAAAGTGAACATGTGCTAGTGCTTGTGTACATATGTGTTTGTTTTTGTGTGAATATGTGCTTGTATCTGCGCAAGAAAATGTGTTATAATACGTGCTTGAATGCGTGAGAGCCATGGGAACAAGCCAGACTATTTCTCGACTTGCCTCCATCGCGTAACAGGTCCGGGGATCGATACCCGGACCGCTTCACAGTGATTGGAGAGAGTAAGATCTAATGGTGCAAGAACATCCCACCAGACAACTCTCATCCATCACTCCTAACAAACCAACATTGCTATACTCTATATATTTATCGTCAGTTTAAGGGGGGGTGACCTGTTTTGGTTCTGTCCTTTTCTATCTTTCTCTGGCTTGTATCCATTTGGCCCCATTCAGCCTACTGTTTTAAGACGTTTATCCCCATCCAGGTGTCAATTTTTTACTGCTGAGCGGTAGCGAGCCTGCATATTTTTTATTTTTGTTTGACAGCAGGCTAAATTTGTACATTTTTCGATAGAAAAATTTCTCCGGCGAAGCCGGATTTCTTCATATAATGCTGGCTCGCTATCGCTCGCCAGGAAGAAATCGACACCTAGATGGGGATAAACCGTCTTAAAATAGTTGGCTGAATGGGGCCGAATGGATACAAGCCAGAGAAAGATAGAAAAGGACAGAAATAACAAAAAGCAGGTCACCCCCCTTAAGCCTCGTTGCCAATTGTCATTGCTAAGATATAGATATATTTGCTATGCTGTTTAAGAATACACATATATCACTTCTGCTTTCTGTATTTAGATGCTATGACTTTAACAAACCATTTTTTATGACTATTCGATATGCTATTATAAATGATTATCTATTTTTGCTACATCATGGTCCTATGATTTCAAACCTGCTATTACTAACACAAAATAGTCAATCTACTCAATACTGAAATAACTACAGAACAAATTTACTCAGGATATTTTGATTGAATGTTGATGATGGATAGCGTTCTGTTAAGTTATCAGTGTATTACGAACACTCTACACTTCAATACGCTGTTATATTAGATTTATTATGTGTTCATTTCCTCTCACCTCATTTTCCTTTCTCATGTCTCTTGCTGATCCTCCCAACCCCTTGTGACTGACCATTCTCATAGCCTGGTATACATTATACAATAGTAACCATTTACCTTTTATAACCATTCAGAATGTCAACTATGCTGCACATGAATAACAACAGTCACTCATAACAATTCGTGAACTTCGCCTATTTTTTACTATGGAAGTACAGTCGAGGTTAATAAGTGTTGTCAGATATTTCACACAGTTTCGGACACTGACTAATACTCTGAGGGATAAGCACTTTTGCCAGTAACTATAAAGATACCGATAACACTTGTTGAGCGAAAACCACTGGAATCTATGACAACACCTAATACCCCCGATTGTACATGTCTGGAAACGAATTTATGAGTATAATAATCTATACATCAATTACAAAACTATATATACTATTAATTTTATTGAAGATCAAATTCCACCCACAAATCAATCCAGGTAGTTACAATTGCATAAAGAAACATATTGGTCCACGAATATTAATAAGTGACTGTACATCTAACCAAGCATATAATTGTCTACCTCCCATTATACTAACCACAAAGTATATCATCTATCACTTATCAACTATCTGTCAAACCATCCACTTTGTATATCATCAACCATGTACTCAACCAACCCACTCATTCTACCAACTAGGCCTACCCACCTTAACCATGCAGCCACCCCGATATCCACAATGCACCTCGACCGTCTGTCTGTTCCGTCACCCCATCTGATCAACCGACTATCAACACCCACCACCCACTACACACCCCACCCCACCCCATCCACAATCCCAATCAGTCATCCAACGATCCACCTCTACCAACCATCCCTTCAACTCAACCCCCCTCCCCTTACCTCAACCATCCCCCCCCCCCCCCCCCCCCTTCCCCAGCTACCCCCGGAGTTATGATGGAGGTGAGCTGGGGTGATTTAAGGGGTAACTTTTACACCCGGTAATGAGGCCTCTCCGTGACCCCCATACATACACACCACCACCACCACCACACGCCAAATTCGGGAGAGACCTTGCCACTCGCGATATCTTGGCAACTCTTTATTAATTTTGTTGTTTATATATATAGATATATATATATATATATATATAATATAATATTATTTATTTTATTATCTAGCCTAATTGTAATTATTTATCTTTGATTACAAGTTTTAACAGTTACTGTGTTTAACTTTATTCAATGTGTAACCTCAGTGAACGCTCTCGCAAAATATATTTATTGTGATCACTTGCATACTAATGAATGACAAATTAATAAGCTAAGAAAGATACTTTATACTTTCCCCCGAAGCAAACTCTTGCTTAGAAATCCTGAAATGTAAAGGTTGCATTTTTAAAAGAGAACATGAATGTCTAAAGGCATCCTCCATTCATTAAATGTTTGTAACAACTGGATTTAAACTGTTGTAGATTGCAAGTTTGTGGAAAGCAACTCCAAGGAAGTGAATTCCAGAGAGTAATACTTCTGGGGATAAATTAATCTGCGGTCTGTTTACCACCTACCTTCTAGGCCAGGGTCAATGTCGGTCCCTTCAAATAGGTCTTTTAGCTACAAATGTAACCCACAATACATTGTACTTATTGGTGTGGACTTGATATTTCCACATGATAACCTTGGTCATTGAGTTCTATCACCTAAATATGGGGGGGGGGGTTTGGGTCGATTATTTGTTATTTATTTGTTCTTAGTTTCGTCCCTGGACCTCCATCAAATGTTAATAACACACCCCCAATATCCCCCTTCTAGGTACAGTATATGTGTACATTTTTCGGTACAAAAATTTCCCGGCCGAAGGCCTCCTTAATTACAGGCTCGCTATCGCTCGCCAGAAAAACAAATCGACACCTAAATGACACGAAAAGTATAAAATATTGACAAAGAAATGGGGCGAAAGGTCTTAAAATCGCCAAACTGATGGGTCTACCGTTTAAAATATCTGAGAACTAATGAGGCTTAACATCAGGGAGAAGGGAGTCCAGAAAAATCAACCATCCCCCCTTATTAGCTATTTATGTGAGTTTATGCTAAAAGTTGCCTTCCTTAAACTCTTAGTATAATGTTGTCAATAAAGTGCTCCTCCTCAGATGGTTTCCTATCTACAGTACCGCTATCAAACACCAGCTTCCTCTTCTCCAAAGCCCCTATCTCTCTCTCCCCCCCGGACCAAAGAAGCGTGGAGTGTGAGTGAGAGCGCCGGTGATTGATGTTGTGAGCCGAGCCGACCAGACCCACTCCCCATTTGTCACACACACACACACACAGCCCGTAGCCTAGTGGTAGAGCTCTCGTCTCACACACGAGGGGCCGGGGTTCAATCCCCGGCCGGGCGGAGACAAATTGGGCTTGTCTCCTTTCATGTGTTAGCCTCAGTTCACCTAGCTGTAAATAGGTACCTGGAATAAGTGGACGACGTTGTGACGTCCCATCTGGGGTTGGCAAAAATGGTACAAGGCGAGATGGGTATCATATGGTTCACCTAAGCTGATGGCTACCTAAGCCTTCGGGCGAGACGGTACCGTCTATAGTGAGAATGGTACCATACAGATCCACCCTAAGCCTTCGTTTCCGATGTCGCCAATTGGCTAAAAATACAGATTACACACACATCCACAGCCATTCCAACGATATAACACCTTACATAGGAGGCGGGAATAACGAGCATGCTCCCGCAATACAACTAGAGTAAGAACTAGAGTAAGTACACACACACACACACACACACACACACACACACACACACACACACATAGTCTACGATCTGGCCCATCCAACTTTCGCTACAACGGACGCTACTACTACCGGACTTCTCGCTCCCGGACTACCTCGCTAAAAGTATTACAATTTAGGATTTAACTATATAAATTTATAAAACGTAGCTGACTTAACTTAACCTAATATAAACAGTAACCTATCTTAAAGGGGAGGAAGTTGTTTCTTTCTGGCCCCCTTGTCCTCATGTTTGTCCCCATTATTTTTTGAGATTTTAAGAAATTTGCTTCATTAGTTTGGCAATTTTAAGACCGTATGTGCCATTTAGGTGTCGATTTTTTCCTGGCGAGCGATAGCGAGTTAGGAGGAATCGGCCTTTGGCCCGGACATTTTTCCACAATTTGTTTTACAAATTTCTCTTGAAAGTGGATCTAGATGTTTGTTTCATGGAGGTCTAGCGAGTAAACTATAACATATACAAAGTGGATCTAGGTGTTTGTTTCATGGAGGTCTATCGAGTAAACTATAACATATACAAAGTGGATCTAGGTGTTTGTTTCATGGAGGTCTATCGAGTAAACTATAACATATACAGGTAGTTTTTGCAGGTAGTAGGGGTAGGCAGCCCCGCCCAGGGAAGTACTACCGCCAAGGTTTCGGGAGACTCAGGGAATAGCCTGAATTCCATTTTCTCTCCCAGGCCTTGGTAGCTGGATACATATCTTTCTGCCTCACACATCAGGGGTATCAGGAAAACCCTCTTTATATAACATACACATCCAACTTCACGACATTGCCCTACATCGCTATCCTCTATCCATAAAATACTACTCTTCCCACTACATACCATACATGTAACACCATACACTTACCTTAAATATGGCAGTACAATTGTTAAGAGCAAACCTGGTGGTCCCTCGGATATCCACCCCCGGCAGGGTTGGGTTTATTGACACAGGGCCCTCCCGGTCGTCATCATGCGACTGTGTCAAGAGCATTGCAACGTCCCAAAGCTGCTTGTCAGTACAGCTATTTCTTTAGTAATATAAGGGGACTTCACTCTAACATCAATTCTGTACACCAATTTCTTCAAGCAGAATCCCCTACTCTCCTTTTTTTGACAGAGACTCAAGTAACATCCACATCTGACACATCTAGATTTAATTTTCCAGGTTATCAACTGCTCCAAAATTTCAGACCTAAAGGTGGTGTATGTTGCTTCGCAAAATCTGAAATTGCCCTGGAGGAGGTTACTAGTTTCAATTGTCCCTATTTTGATTATTCTATATACAAATTAATTTCTGCTGGTAAATTTAAATACATATGTTGCATCTACCGTTCCCCAAATACTCCTCCAGAGCAAAGTCTTTTTGATTCTCTGTCCTCACAACTCAGTGTCCTCAACTTAAATGCTTCTTCTGAAATCACTGTGTTGGGTGATTTTAATGTCCATAATGTTGAATGGCTCACTCATTCAGCCAGGACTGATGATGCTGGTCTTGAATGTGAGCTATTTGCAGACTCATTTAATCTCATTCAACTAGTCAACCAACCCACCCGTGTACCAGATAATCCTAATCATAATTCCCACCTACTGGACTTATTTTTAACAACCAATTCAGAAAATTATGATGTTACAGTGAGGTCCCCACTTGGATCTTCTGATCACTGTCTGATACAGGCCACCTGTCTATCACCTACCACACCTTCCCACTCTGAACCTGTTTTGGTGACTAAATGGCATTACGATAGGGCAGACTGGGAGGGTCTTCAAGGTTTCTTTATTGATATTCCCTGGACCTCTTTCTTTTCTAATGATGCACACTCCACCTTGAGCCACATACAAGATTTTGTAAAAATTGGAATGGAAACTTTTATTCCTCATCAAAAAGTACAGTAAAAGATCTAATTCACCTAAATGGTTTGACCATAATTGTGCTAGAGTAACTGAACAAAAAGCAATAGCCTACAATGCATACACAAGATCAAAAACACATGAAGCCTTTAATTACTTTAGAAACATCAGAAATCATGCCAAAACTGTATTAAACCTAACTAAATCAAACTTTCTCCATAAGCAGGCAAATAAACTTCTAAATAATCCAAATGATAACAAAATATTTTGGTCTACTCTTAACTCATTCAAATCCAACTTCACTACTGCTTCATCCATTCCACCATTAAAATCTCCGACTGGCAATCTTGTAAGTGACCCACGAGGTAAAGCTAACCTTCTTGCAGATATTTTCTCCACCAACTCAACCTTAGATGACATAAATCAAGATGTCCCTGTACTTAATTTTAATTCACCTGAAATTCCCTCACTTAAGATCCACACCAGACATGTCAAAACTATTTTGCAGAATCTCTCAGTAGATAAGGCTCCTGGTCCAGATGAAATTCCTCCAATAGTACTTAAGAATTGCTCCTTGGTGCTCGCTCCTGTATTGGCAAAATTTTTCCGTCTGTGTACTCATACCTCATGCTTCCCAGTACCCTGGAAAGAAGCAAACATCCATCCAGTTCCTAAAAAAGGTGCCTCTTCAGATCCATCAAACTACAGACCAATAGCTATAACTTCCACTCTTGGCAAAGTTTTTGAAATTATATTAAATAATCACATAATTAAGCATCTGGAGAATAATAAATTAATCAGTGATAGGCAATATGGTTTTAGACGATGTCGATCAACTGCAGACATTCTTTGCCTTCTTACGCATCAAATCAACCAAGCTACAGACCAACATGGTGAAACACATACAATAGCACTGGATATATCAAAGGCATTTGATAGAGTCTGGCATCAATCCTTATTGTCGAAGATGTCACACTACGGCCTTGCATCATTAGTTCCACTAATTTCTTCTTATCTTCATAACAGAAAAATACGTGTAATGGTAGATGGCCTTTATTCTCAATTTCACTCAATAAATGCTGGTGTTCCCCAGGGATCAGTTTTGGCCCCAACTCTGTTCCTCATTCATATCAATGATCTCATATCTACCACTCATAATCCAATACATTCCTACGCAGATGACTCAACACTCCACAGTTCCTTCACATTTACCAATTCTTTCACCCAACCCGATCTTATAAATTCAAAAATAAACACTGCAATTCTCTGAACCAGGACCTTTCTAGAATTAATGAATGGGGACAAGAGAATCTAGTTTCCTTTAATGCACAGAAAACCAAGTACATTCAATTTTCTAACCGACAGAATCTCACTGACTCCCATATATTTTTTAATGATGTAAATATTCCCACTTCCCCTAGTATTGACATTCTCGGTGTAAACATTAACTACTAACTTGAGCTGGACACATTATGTTAGAAGCATTGCTAAGAATGCCTCTAAAAAACTGGGACTCCTGTACAGAGTTCGAGAATTCTTCACTGACGAGCAGTTGGCCGTAATATATAAAAGTCATGTGCGCTCTCAGATGGATTACTGTTCACCTCTGTGGGGTGGAAGTGGAGTGGTTGCATTGAGGCAGTTGGACAAAATTCAAAATAAAGCTATTAGATTAATCAATAACCCTGCAATCACACAGGACCTTCCTACATTAGCCATACGAAGAAACGTTGCATCCCTTGCATTATTCTACAGATATTTTCACAGCAATTGTTCCGAGGAACTTGCTTCAATTGTGCCGCCTCTCCACATCTTTCCCCGTAGAACTAGGGCAGCTGAGAGCGCCCATGAATTTACACTTTCTCCTCCACAATGCAGAACTTCTGCTTATCAGAATTCATTTATCCCCAGAGCTACTACTCTTTGGAATTCACTTCCCTCGAATTGCTTTCCACAAACTTACAATCAACAAATGTTTAAATCCAGTTGTTACAAACATTTTATGAATGGAGGATGCCTTTAGGCACATGGACCTTTTTGTTTTATCTGTGTTTTTCCTTCCTCCATTCATTGTCTCTTAAAAAAAAAAAAAAAAAAATACAAAGTGGATCTAGGTGTTTGTTTCATGGAGGTCTATCGAGTAAACTATAACATATACAAAGTGGATCTAGGTGTTTGTTTCATGGAGGTCTAGCGAGGCAACTAAAACATATACAAAGTGGGTCTAGGTGTTTGTTTCATGGAGGTCTAGCGAGTAAACTATAACATATACAAAGTGGGTCTAGGTGTTTGTTTCATGGAGGTCTAGCGAGGCAACTAAAACATATACAAAGTGGGTCTAGGTGTTTGTTTCATGGAGGTCTAGCGAGTAAACTATAACATATACAAAGTGGGTCTAGGTGTTTGTTTCATGGAGGTCTAGCGAGGCAACTAAAACATATACAAAGTGGGTCTAGGTGTTTGTTTCATGGAGGTCTATCGAGTAAACTATAACATATACAAAGTGGGTCTAGGTGTATGTTTCATGGAGGTCTATCGAGGCAACTATAACATATACAAAGTGGGTCTAGGTGTATGTTTCATGGAGGTCTATCGAGGCAACTATAACATATACAAAGTGGGTCTAGGTGTATGTTTTCATGGAGGTCTATCGAGGCAACTATAACATATACAAAGTGGGTCTAGGTGTATGTTTCATGGAGGTCTATCGAGGCAACTATAACATATACAAAGTGGGTCTAGGTGTATGTTTCATGGAGGTCTAGCGAGGAAACTATAACATATACAAAGACAAAATTAAGTAGACCAAAAATTAACCACTATCCCCTTAACCCCTTCTGTACCGCGACGTATTTGTAGTTTTATTCTAGCTATATTTAGACGATTTGGTGCAGCTTAAGAATGATCTGTGGTAGTAAAAAGGGCTAAGTGAGATAGTTCGAAGCCTGTTAACTGTTAGAGACCCTTTTTAAACTGAATAAAATAGTATAAATATAACAAGAATATAATTAAAAAGACGTCACCGGTACTGAAGCGGTTAACCGAACTTGGGGTCATTTTTGGTCAGTTAGATTCTCAAGTAGCCCTTCACTCATATAAATAATGAATATGGTGACCGTAAGAGAAAATGCCCGTAACTATCTTCAATAATCGTCTTTGTTTATGAAATTTAACCCCTTGTGTATTTTGACGTGTTATGACAGTTTATTCTGGCTATCACTATAGTCTATTTGTTTCCAGCTGATGGTAATTTGCATCCTTTAGCATCTGATGTATCGATTCTTACTGGAAGAATTGGATACTGCTATGTTTGTACAGTCGCGCTAATAAGTGATGTCTCGGCACCAAGTATGTTTTGATCAATAATTGGTATCGGCAAATTCTAAGCTTCATTTCTTCATATCGAGTGAAATATACAATCATGTTCCTACACTTACCCACCCTATTCAACATCTGACAGACATTAATACAACACAGAGCATGCCAAACGTAATGACAGCTGGGACATGACTTATTAGCGCGACTGTACGTCATATTATTGCCAAGTTTTCATAATTCACAACAAATTTAACTACAAAATCATGATAATAGCCGAGTAAGCAGGATGGAGAGATAGCAATTTAGTCTCAGCTGGAAAAAACAGAGTATAGGCGATTTTGTTAAGGTTTGGAAGGCTCTCTTACAGTCAAAGGGGTAAGAACTATCCCAATCTCCCCTCTGCCTCCCAAACTTCCTAAACTGATTAAGATCGTCTAAGGATAGCCAGAATATATTGTTCAAAACGCGTCATAATCCTCAAAGGGGTTAATGACTCCCGTGGATATCAAGAGAACCTTACTAAGCTTACCTAATCAAACCTAACCTAATTTTGTGTTCGGGAAATTAGTGTCTCAGACGATTTATTTATTTATTTATCTATATTTTGTGTGCTGATTGTGTATTGTGTGTGTGTGTGTGTGTGTGTGTGTGTGCTTGCTATATTTATTTAGTTATTTTTATTATATTTGTTTTATTATTGTTCTATTATTTATTTATTTATTATTTATTTTTTATTATTTTTTATTTATTTATTTATTTATGTATTTTTTTGTTTGTTTTTTTTTGTTTTTTTGGGGGGGGTATTCTCCGTTTATGATAGCGAAGTGGTTAGAAGGCGAAATGTCTCGCTACTGTTCCAACTGGGCCTTATTGCCGTGATCAACCCAGGCACTCCAATCACGGCGCTACTGTTCACTTCGCTACTTTGGATGATCGCCTACCTACAGTACGTCCTGGTGGAAAGTGGTGTGGAGGAGGAGGAGGAATGGGACAGTGGAGGAACGAAAGGCACTGATTGATTATATATGTGTGGGTGAACGAATGAAAGGAAGTAGAAAGGGTGTGAAATATAAGAATGGCCGAGAAACAAGAGAGAATCGAAAGATGGAGGGAGTACTTCAACGAATTGGTAAATGTAAGGAATGAAGCACCAGCATACATAGTTGGATGGGGTATGGGAGGGAGAAGAAGAGAAGTAGTGGGGGAAGAGGTGGGGATCAGGAGGTCAGAAGTGTGTGAAGCCATGAATAGAGTGAAGATGGGGAAAGCATGAGGAATAGATGAAGTGTATGGGGAAATGCTGAGGTATGGTGGTGAGAGTGATCAAATGTTGAGGTATGGTGGTGAGAGTGATCAAATGTTGAGGTATGGTGGTGAGAGTGATCAAATGCTGAGGTATGGTGGTGAGAGTGATCAAATGCTGAGGTATGGTGGTGAGAGTGATCAAATGCTGAGGTATGGTGGTGAGAGTGATCAAATGCTGAGGTATGGTGGTGAGAGTGATCAAATGCTGAGGTATGGTGGTGAGAGTGATCAAATGCTGAGGTATGTTGGTGAGAGTGATCAAATGCTGAGGTATGGTGGTGAGAGTGATCAAATGCTGAGGTATGGTGGTGAGAGTGATCAAATGCTGAGGTATGGTGGTGAGAGTGATCAAATGCTGAGGTATGGTGGTGAGAGTGATCAAATGCTGAGGTATGGTGGTGAGAGTGATCAAATGTTGAGGTATGTTGGTGAGAGTGATCAAATGCTGAGGTATGGTGGTGAGAGTGATCAAATGCTGAGGTATGGTGGTGAGAGTGATCAAATGCTGAGGTATGGTGGTGAGAGTGATCAAATGCTGAGGTATGGTGGTGAGAGTGATCAAATGTTGAGGTATGTTGGTGAGAGTGATCAAATGTTGAGGTATGGTGGTAAGAGTGATCAAATGGGTATGGAAAATGGGTAAACTAGCATGGGAGAAAGGAAGTGCACCTGATGACTGGAAGACTGGCATAATAGTCCCCTTATATAAGGGTACAAAGGAGTACAAAGGAGTACAAAGGAAATCAAGCAACAACAGATCTAGTGACCCTTCTAGGTTGCTTGTCCTCCAAAACACTGAGGATCAAGTGTCCAAACAGTGGTTTAGAGTGGGTAAGGGAACATTGGAAAGGGAACTACTGCCCTGCCACTAACGTGGCAGGACTAGGAAGTTAGTAGGGGACATATGGGTTAGTAACTGAGGGGAGGATAAAGTTATTCATTTACAAACGCAGTCAGTCGCGGGTTTGATGCGAGATATTTGTCTAGGCGGAATTTAAATGAATCAACGGTGCTGCAGTCTATAACGTCTCTGGGAAGCCCATTCCACAAGTTGACAACTCGATTGAAGAAGAAATTCTTAGATTCGTGCGAGTTAAAAGATTTACCAATAATTTTGCAACCGTTTCCCCGCGTGTAATTAGATTGGTCGATAGTGAAGTACTTACTACAGTTCATATTGTCGATGCCTTTGATGATTTTGAACACTTGAATTAAGTCGCCTCTTAATCTGCGCTGGGTTAAAGGAAATAGATTTAATTCTCTAAGACGCTCTTCGTATGGTTTGTTCTTTAGGCTAGGTATCATTTTGGTAACTCTACGTTGAACTCGTTCTAGCTTGTTTATATCTTTTTGGTAATAAGGGCACCAGGATTGAACGCAGTATTCCAGAAGAGGGCGGACTAAGGAATTGTAAAGGGTTAGGATAACTTCTTTGGATTTATGCTCAAATGACCTGCCTATAAAGCCAATTATTTTGTTTGCCTTCTTAACAACTTCTGAACATTGTTGACTCGGTTTTAGGTTACTCGATATTGTTACTCCCAGATCAGTTTCTCTGTTTACATTCTTAAGCTGAGTGCCATTCATCGAATAGTTTGCTTTCTCATTTAGGTATCCGACATGTAGTACTTTACATTTATCCGCATTGAAACTCATTTGCCAAATTTGGGCCCAACATGACAATTTATCTAGATTGTGTTGCATATCGTCAACTTGTTCTTTTGAGAGTACGCTATTTGCAATTTTTGTATCGTCAGCAAATTTTGAGATTGTGCAGGTGAGACCCTCATCTATGTCGTTGATGTAAATTAGAAAGATAATTGGTCCTAGTACCGATCCCTGGGGTACCCCGCTACTTACATTGGTCCATTTAGATGCCTTACCGTTTATGACTACCCTTTGCTTTCTGTTGCTGAGCCAATTTTCTATCCATTTCAACACACCGTCTTGTATTCCATGCGCTTTTAGTTTTAGCAGTAAACGTTTGTGGGGAACTTTGTCAAAGGCCTTTTGAAAATCAAGGTATATAATACCTACAGCTTTACTCTCATCGTAGAGGTTGAGGATATCGTGGAAGAAGTCTAAGAGGTTTGTTAAACAGGAACGTTTTTTACGAAAGCCGTGTTGAGTATCTTTAAGTATGTTATTTTCCTCCAAGTGATTTACGAGTCTGTCTCGTATGACCGTTTCTAGCATTTTACATACAACTGAGGTTAAGCTAATTGGACGATAGTTACTGGGTAGGGATTTGCTGCCTTTTTTGAATATCGGTGTTACGTTGGCTAGCTTCCACTGATCAGGCATAGTTCCAGACTGCAAGGATTTATTGAATAGTAATGTCAGTGGTTTGGAGAGCTCATTCTTAGCTTCCTTTAGAACTCTAGGCGAGATTGTATCAGGTCCTGGCGTTTTATTTACCTTGAGTTTATCTAAACAATTCAATACTTCTCTCTCTGTAACGGTGATATTGCTTAGAACATCTGAATTATCAATCTGAATCGGCGATGGTGTAGGGATATCACTGAGGTCTTCTGTTGTAAAAACTGATGCAAAGAAGGTATTGAGGGCATTACTCATTTGTACTTCGTCTTTGGTGTATTCTCCTTTTTCATCGACTAACGGTCCAACAGTTGAAGTAACTACTTTTTTCTTTCTGATATAACTATAGAATTCTTTCGGGTTTGTTTTACTTTGATTCGCAATATGTAACTCTAAGGTCTTTTTACTTTGCTTAATTAACTTTTTGGCTTTGCGTCGTAGCTCTACAAATTTCACCCGTTCTTCGTCATTTTGTGAGGATTTTAATCTATCATTAGCACATTTTTTAGCAAGCAGGCAGTTTGAAATATCTTTATTCCACCATTTGGGCTTATTATTATGGCCTGGACGCCGTATTTTCGATGGTATGCAGTCTTGCACTGCTTTTAGGTAAGTGGTTTCGAATAACTTCCAAGATGTATTTATGTCGTTATTGTTAATTAAAAAGCTCCAGTCAGTTTCTTTAAACATAGCTCTAAGTTTATGGAAGTTTGCTTTCTTGAAATTAGGGACTTTTTCGATGCTACTATTTGGTTCGTTACTAGTAAACTTTAAAGTGAAAGTTATCGTACGATGGTCGCTGTTACTGAATTCATCACCAACATTCAAATTCTCTATCAATTCTTCTTTTGTTGCAAGTACAATGTCAAGAACGTTATTACCACGGGTCGGCATTCGAACAAATTGATAAAGCGAACTCTCTTGCAAGTTCGTATACAAGTCATGTCCGGAGTGTGAAGTAAGAGTATCGCCCCACTTGGTCACAGGTAAATTAAAGTCGCCAAAAATTACGGTATCTTGTGAGTTACTTACATCTGCAATTTGTTCGTAAATTTCTCGGTCAGTTTGCACTGATTGAGCTGGAGGTCTGTATATTAACGCAAGTATTATTTTTGTACCTTTATTATTCTTTATTAGCACAAAAGATGTGTCGACGTTCACAATTTGAGGTTTTGACACGAGGGTCGGGTTAAGACTTTCTTTGATATAAAATAAAACGCCACCTCCATTTTTATTTATTCGGCTGTTCTCAAACATTACATAACCGGGAAGTGAATACTCTGCTAAAAAGTCTCTATCTTGTGTATTGAGCCAAGATTCTGTTATGCCAATCACATCATAATTTTCTGTAAACACTAGTTCCTCTAAATCTGAAAATTTATTGCGTATGCTACGAGCGTTTGCATAGAAAACCTTTAAAGTTGCGGTTTTAGAACTCGCAGATCGTTCTTTCATCGAATTTTTGGTTCTGGTCGGATCTACATTTACATTCATGGCTGTCCTCGGTCCTCGGTCGTTATCCCTGACGGTTTTGAATTTGGGTCGTGTTGGTGGAGCTTTATCCAAATTCGCGGTTCTTGACGGATTAGTATTTAATTCCTTTGTAGATTGCCGTCCTCGCTGTCTTCGGTCCTCCTTCCTGGTTGTCCTGTGCTGAGTCGATTTCTTCTCCGAAAATCCTTCACCGCATCGTTGAGAAGACGCCCAAAACGCGCTGCTCCCACCTGGTTCAGATGAACTCCATCATCCGAAAACAAATAGTCATCGTAGTAGAAATTGTCCCAGGTGTCGACGAATCCCACGTTCTCCTTCCTGCAGAGGTTTGCTAGACAACGATTTGTGCTGGTGGCTATGTTGTAAAATCGGCTCTCTACACCGAGCCGGGGGACGATTGCTGAGACGATGATCCTTGATGACTTCTCCTTAAACGACTTGATCAGCTGCTGGTACTTTAAAAGCAAATCTTCCGACCGGGTTCGCTGTATATCGTTGGATCCAACGTGGATGACGTACATTGTATTTGCAGGGGCCAGCTTTGATACTTCGTCAACTGCTGCAACTACGTCATCCACACCACCACCAGGGATACAAAAACCGCTTCCTGGTCTTAGGTGCCCTGGCGCAAAACTCTGTGAGCTGACCACGTATCATCGAGTCTCCCACGAGCCGGACTTCTTCTATTTCCTCTTCGTCATCTGAGTCTGCGAATATCTGGAAACGGTTTTGACACTCGGTAATCGGTATGTGTTTCCTGGTCTTGGGGCAAACGTTGTTCCTCACGACACGGAAGTTGTCTTGAGGGGGAAGAGAGTCGCTATTTGTATCTTGAGTATCGGAAACATCAGCTGAAATGGCTACTGTAGGCGTTGAATTGTTGGCATTTGACGTTGGGGCGTTGGTGGCTGCTGGAGTTGCGGTGACAATTGAAGTTTGTGGCACTCCAACGTTGAGTGTTACAAACTCTTGGAGTGATTCCAGCTTCATGGTGAGGACGTTGATCTTGTTGTAGGCTTCATCTAATTTCACTGTAAAATTCTCTCGTTGCTGGCAGAGCCGGCAGACTTGAAGATCGATAGTAGCAAACATGGACTCACCAAACCTACCGGCGCAGTTCGCACAAGCGCGAGGCATGCTGACAGTCACTTTCTTCAGATCACTTCACTCACTTAAAAAACAATTCACTCACTTTACAACACTTCACTCACTTTAAAAACACTTCAATCACTTCAACCGAAAACAAATATGCTGAAATACGCAGAAATAGGATATCAGGGGTGATAGCCTAACCGAAAACAAAAATGTTGAGATACGCAGAATTAGGCTTCCAGGGGCGATAGCCTAACCAAAAGTTTTTTTTTTTAAATTGAAATACGCAATAATAGGCTACCAGCGTTGAATAGCCTAACCGAATATAATAAAATTGAAATTCGCAGAAATAGGCTACCAGGTGTGATAACCTAACCTTAAACAAATATATGTATAACAGAATATGTAACTAAATATACAATTCACCAAATAGAGATTATATAAAAATAAAGTGTGACTGCACACAAGGGGTTAATATACTGTGTCAACAGATGACCCTGGTGTCACTGAAGCCTAGTAAAGCAGTAGCCTACTCTTTTTAGATAAAAAAGTGTATCAGTCAAAGCTTATTACAAGATCGTGCAAGCAACAACTAAAATTACAGATATATATAGCTACAGTAGGATACCAAATACAATATCTACAAGAGTTAATAATAAAGAGGAGTGTGTGGTACCCACTGGTGTATATGTCTTCTAAGCATAGTAGGGAAGGTGTACAGTAGGGTAGTGATTGAGAGAGTGACCACTTGCGAGTTTCAGGCTATAAGGAAGTTGGAGCCGTAAACATCTAAATAAAGCCGAAATGCAATACTAAAGTAGGTTGCTGATGGATAGAAAATGTACTGAATTTAGTGTTATGTATTTATAAATGTACTACGACCTTATTTATTTGGTACTTCTTCTTAAGGGGGAGGTAGTTGCTTTTTTTCCCTCATGTTTAGTCCCATTAGCTTTGAGATTTTAAGACGTTCGTTCCATTAGTTTGGCTATTTTAAGACCTTTTGCCCCATTTCTTATTCAATATATATACTTTCCTTGCCATTTAGGTGTCGATTTGTTTTATTTATTTTTTTTTTTTTGGGGGGGGGGGGCAAGCGATAGCGAGCCTGTAATTCTAGGAGAAAGTGGCCTTCGACCGGGACTTTTTTCTGTCAAAAAATTACAAATTATCTTTATATGTGGGTTTAGGGTTTTAATTTTGTATTTATTTTTATTTGTTTTAGCTTGATGGAGGTCTAGCAAGGTTACTATAAAATATATAAAAAGGATAATAATATGTGGTAGTATAAACTAAAATGAGTTAAGTGAGATAGTCTGAAGCCTGGTAATTGCTGGAGGCCTTTTATAAACTGAATACAATCGTCTAATAGTTGCCAGAATATGATGAAAAGGACGTTTCTGGTACTGAATGGGTTCAAATTTAGTATACAGTTTGTAGCGTATGGATGACCCCCTTGCAATTCAATGCTCCGTGCGATATAACTAAACACAGATGTTGTAAGTAAAATTATACCTTGTATTAAATATAGCGAGACAAATAAATAATCATAGATGCTATTAGTAAAACTAGAGTAGATCTTGTATTATATATAGGGAGAAAGAATAGGCGCAACTATTAAATATAGCTAAGAAAAGATTACGTAAACACATACGCTATTTATTATAGGTAGCGCCAACGAACTTGACAATTATCTGGACCTCTTAACTTCTTATAACTCAAAATGAATGAAAGCAATCGGGCTGACATTTATATTATTTGGGAAGAGTCCACCATGAAATAGGTGTGCACATTTACAGCCAGTTTGCTCAAGATTCTTTTGAGTTACGAAGAGGTCAGGGATCAAGATTATTGTCAAGTTCGTTGGCGCTACCTATAGTAACATTAAACCTTGTATTAGATATAGGGAGAATACGGAAACAGTATCCTATTAGTAAACTCAGACCTTGTATTATATATAGCTAAGAGCAGAATAAGTAAACACAGATGCTATTAGTAAACTCAGACCTTGTATTATATATAGCTAAGAGCAGAATAAGTAAACACAGATGCTATTAGTAAAATTAGACTTTCTATTAAATATAGGGAGAAGAAGGAGAAGGCGGAAGAACCTTCCAAGCGTTCCATTACGTGTATTAGCTGGAGCGTCTCAGGAGCGGCGCATCGTTTGTCCCGTGTCACATCGAATCGGAGCCCACGTCGGCGAGATCAGCGCTCATTCACAAATTATCTAATCCAATTACCGGCACCCTCGCTTGTTTTTATAGGGAGGGGAAGAAAATGGACAGCGTCGCCCGGTGTTAATATCGTCATTTGTAACGCGTCCATTACCGTGATTTGCCCTCCTTTCGTAATTGACCTTTGGCTCTCTGGGTGCGGAGGAGAAGGAGAGGAGAGAGGAGAAAGAAGGTAGCGTTCAGAGACAATGCCTTGCCAGTAGCCGCCATATTGAAAACCATTCTGTACAGTAACATTCTTTACTTGTGATGCATTTTTAAATTAATAAACTACCGTAATCTTTGAAATGTAAATGATAATAATATGTTGAGTCAATTAAGTCAAGTGACTCTTTCTTCTATTTAAGTGGCGGGGGGCGGGTGTTTCTGGACCCCCTTATCCCTCATGTTTAGCCCCATTAGTTTTGAAGTTTTAAGACATTCGCCTCATTAGTTTGGCGATTTTAGGACTTTTCGTGCCATTTAGGTGTCGATTTTATCCTAGCGAGCGATAATGAGCCTGCAATTTCGGAGGAACCGGCCTAGCCTGGTACACGGGGGCTACTGCATATTATTGAGATTACCCCACAGTTCATCTACAACAGATGGGACATCCTATTTATTGCTATACCCTGTTCATTATAGGTAGGCCAGACATGTTTACCCCTAACCTCTGTAACTCAAAAAGGAGCAGAGCAAATGGGCTGTACATCTTCACACTTATTCACTGACTAACTCTTGCCTTGGATCCTCCCCATCCTTATCTACAAGTTTCTGGCGAGCAAATTGAGAATGTGGATACTCTGCGTTTGTTAGGAGTTACTCTTGATCCCAAACTTACTTTTGAAAAGCATATTCGTTCTTTCTCCTCTTCCATTTCCCAAAAAATTGGTCTGCTTCGCAAGGTTTATAAAACATTTGCTTGTGACGCCACAGTTATCAAGTCTTTTTATGCTTTTATTTTGCCACATTTCGAGTACTGCTCACCTGTCTGGTTGTCAGCAGCTGACTGCCATCTCAAGTTGCTTGACAGGTCGCTAAATTCCATCAGTTTTATTCTACCTAATTTGTCTCTTGATCTGTGTCATCGACGTAAAGTTGGTGCCCTTAGTCTTTTATTTAAAGTTTTTAACAACCCTCAGCATCCCTTACATGGGGTTCTGCCTGGGCCGTATGTCCGGGCTCGTGCAACTAGATTCACAAGCAATCTTAATGATCTTGCCATGAGCCGTGTTAATTTTTCTACTACACAGTTTTCACGGTGTTTTGTGCCGGCCATGGTTGACTTGTGGAATAAGTTGCCAAATGAGCTAGTCAATTCAGCTAATATCTCCATTTTTAAGTCTAGAGTTAATGCTTTTTTGCAGCATTAATTCTAATTTTTAAACTTATTTTATTCTATTTTATTGTATTATATTTAAGCTTGATATCCTCCACTGCATAATATGTTATCTGTGTTTAATATGTGTATATGTACAGTACAGTATACAGTGTATGTTGCCATAGTCTCTCTCCAGTGCCTCCGGGTGTTTTGTGTGGATTGATCTTGATGGTGTTTCTGCACCCTGGTTGGAGACTTCGGCATCTCATATAATAATAATAATAATAAATGTTAGAAATATTAGTTCGATTATTATAGTTGTTTGTGAGTAATAGAGTTTTGTGTTGTAGATTTTTGGCCTATTTATAATGCATAGACTATAGGTGAACTTGAAGCATCGGGTGTGAGGAGACTTGTTCTATCCGAATCTCTCTGTCCGGGAAGCGAATCTGGGAGAGTGAAAGAGGTTCATAAACACATAAAATAGATGACGTACAGTCGGCCTAATAAGTGATGCTCGGCACCAAGTATGTTTGATCAATACTTGGCATCAGCAATATCTAAGGTTGATTTCTTCATATCGAGTGAAATATACAAACATGTTCCTACACTTACCCACCCTATTCAACATCTGACAAACATTAATACAACCCAGAGCGAGCCAAACGTACTGACAGCTGAGCCAGGACGTATTAGCGCGACTGTACAACCATTCTGGCCGCCTACCAAAGCGGCCGCGCTCCAATGCTACCGTGGTCCTTCCTGATCCCATATTCCTGAAGTTTTGAATTCATACTCTGTACTCTGGCGGTATATTTGTCTTACTATATATACCCTGTTCCAAATAGATAGGCCAGAAGTGGTAAACCCTAACCTCTGTTACTCAAATAGGGCTACAGCAAATAGGATGTACATTTCCACACTATGCCCTGGCTGACTCTTCCCAAATGGTATAAATATTTGCTCGATCACTCTAGCTGTTTGTGAGTTATAGAGGTTAGTGGTCAAGAGTTTTGGCCTACCTATTTGAAATAGGGTATGGAACGATCTCGGTACTATGTCTTATCTCGTCTATCCTAACCGTCAAGAACATTTATTTATTAATTAATTTATTGTTCCTTATTTCAGTTTCCTCCCTTAGCTCTACCAAGCTATAAAAAATGCCCCCGAGACCCCCCATCGAGTTAAAATGTTGAAATGTTATGTAGACAAATTTAGGCAATGTTTCACAAGGCGTCATAGCCTATTTTGACTAAAGAAGAAAACCATGATGTGTTACGGAGTTATATTTTTAGTAATACCTGTTTTGGCAAACATCTAGGAGCCGTACGCCTATTTAAATACACACACATACATAACATTTTAAGACTGAGTGCTCCACACATACGTGCAGTTTCAGTCTCTTGTCCTAATGGCGGCGTTCCAGGCAACCCTGTTAAGGGCTGCTTCACTTGTCTCAGGCCTAAAGTGAATATTTAATCTACTAGTGTTTATCAGAATACCATAAAATAAGATACAGGATATTTCTGGAGAGTAGGGTCGCGGTGATTATATATTTGCTGCAAGAAAACGAGCAGAAGTTTGTCACAATTTGTGCGGTTACCGATTTATTTCGTAACCGGTTTCATAATGCAATCACACGGTGTATCTGCTGTGTAAATGTTAGATGCGAGAGTCAAGTATTAACTGAGCGATTGGATGTATTAGTGATTACATGTGCGTGATTGGATGTATTAGTGATTACATGCGCGTGATTGGATGTATTAGTGATTACATGTGCGTGATTGGATGTATTAGTGATTACATGTGCGTGATTGGATGTATTAGTGATTACATGTGCGTGATTGGATGTATTAGTGATTACATGTGCGTGATTGGATGTATTAGTGATTACATGTGCGTGATGGATGATTACATGTGCGTGATTGGATGTATTAGTGATTACATGTGCGTGATTGCAGGAATTATAACCAGCGGTATTGTACCAACATGTATACTTATTTGGTGTTTTTGAGTTGCATAGGTTATCACAAGCTTCATAGGCAGTATTTGTATGAGATTGAGTAGTTGCATGTGCGTGCAGTGAGCATTCAGGTTACATTGGTTGTGACAAACTTAACCTACTCAGTACCAGTGACGTCCTTTTCATTATATTCTGTCAACTATTAAACACGTATATTCAGCATAGAAAGGACGTCTACACATTAAAAGGCTGCAGACTATCTCAATTAATCTCTTTAGCTACCATATATCCTTCCATAGACTACAGTAGATCTGGACTTGACACGAAAATGGAACTTTGCAGTAAGGGACCCAAAATCGGAGAAAGAACGCCCAAGTTCGAACCTCGAAACCGCGAAAATATCACATTTTCGTGGTTTCGAGGTTCGAACTTGGGGGTTTGTTCTCCGAACTTGGGTCCCTTACTGCGAAGTTTCATATTCGTGTCCAGTCCAGATCTACTGTAGTCTATGTTCCTTCATATCCTGAAGGCTTCGCTATTTACAGGAATGATTCATACTTGCTTGGCCTATTTCGTTTGACGGGAAGAGTTCTCCAATTATAAGACCGCGTGAGACTAGGGATCTATTTATCTATCTATCTATTGCCGGACGCCTTACTCCCCTAATGAGGGTGGCCATACACAGGTGGTCCCCAAGCGGACCTATTCCCTGTAAGAGGGACAATCCATGCCAGTTTACTGAAGGACTTACAGGATTGACAACTCAAATTAGGACCCGTGCGACCCCAAGGCCCTCTATGTATTTGTTTAGCACTATTTTTCTACAGTGGTGTTCGGCTAGTCCATTCACTAACCTGCTTCACCCTTCTGTAAGCAGTACTGATTTGTATCAGGTTTACTTTCCTAGACAGGTTGCCGACCAAGGCTGACGAGTCCCATCCACCCGGATCTTTATAAGGTTGTATACCCTAGATGGGTTGCCGACCAAGGCTAATGAGTCCTATCCACCCAGATAGGCTAGATACAAATGTTTTAATTATACGAAGGAAGTGTTCATTTGTACGGGGACGGATTGCGAATAAAGAATGTTTTTTTTAATGAGTGGCTGTCTTATATCCACCTAAAATGTAGTCCTATAGAAATATATACTACATTTTAGTAGAAAGGGATGAGCTAATAACACACCGATCGGAACAATAAAAGCTTATTCCAATCTACCCAGTAGATGAAAGCATGAACAATTGATTGAAACCGTGTATTAGATGCGGTTTAATAGGTGCCCACCTCTTGGAACTCACTTGGATGCTGAAGCGCTCCGGGTTGCCATCGCGCTCAGAGTGGGTGCGGCAGTTTGTCACCCACACATTTGCAAGTGTGGTGGGGGGATGGATGCTCAAGGTCACCATGCCTTGTCATGTAACTACAACGCAGGCCGCCTGCCAAGACACTCTGCACTAAATGATGTCATAAAACGGGCCCTGCAGAGTGTTAACCGTGCATCAATCCTCGAACCACATGGACTTCACAGAGAAGACGGCAAACGGCCAGATGGGATGACCACTTTCCCTTACAAGAATGGCCGGTGCCTCGTGTGGGATGCCACATGTGTTGACACTTTCTCCACAACCAACATCGCCAGAAACGCCGACGAAGCAGGTGAAGCCGCCCGGATAGCAGACTATAAAAAGCGAGAAAAATATCAAGCCATCGCCAGAAATCATCAGTTCGAGCCCCTGGCATTCGAAACTTCAGGAGTCTTCGGCCCTACCACCCTTAAGATGGTGAATGAAATAGGCCGTAAAATCAGAGAAGTTTCAGGAGAACCCCGGGAAACCCTCTGGCTCAAGCAAAGACTAGGGATGGCTATCCTCCAGGGCAATGCCACCAGCGTCATGAGCTCAGTTCGACAGGACTGGGTCATGCCACTGTGTGAGGCAGGAGTGGTGTATCCGTAGTCTTTCCACAGTAGGGTAAAACAAAACATAAACTTTATTTGTATGTAACATGTGTGATGCACATAAATAAAAGGGGATGTGTCGGATGGTTGAAAGCCACAGTTGCTCGCGCGTTTGGGGCTAGCAACACGTATTATGAAAAACATGTATCCTCCTTCATTCACTGTCCCCCCCTTCACTCACTCAACCCCACAATTTGCCGGAGGATAACAGGTTTTTCACAATACGTAGACGGAGGTCTTTTATTAAAAAAAAAAAAAAATAGGTGACCGGACAACTCGACCAGTAGACCATTTCAACCAGTAGCTCTCAACCAGTACCAATTCAACCAATATGGTTAGGTTGGGTTTGGTTAGTACTATATTTTGGCACTGGTTTGGTTGGTCTTGGCACTGATTGAAATGGTCTACTGGTTGAGATATCCGGTAATCGGGTTAATATTGTCTCGTCAGTCATGTTTGCGCATTCGTGATTGATAGTGTATGGGGGCCTATAGTCTACCACGGCTCAATTATTCTAACTTGAGTCACTTTACTGGATATGTCACTAGGAAAAGCTTTGAGATATCGCGAGATTTGTACTATCCCTGACAATTGAGATGTAATTGATCTGTAGGCTAATATATTTAATTGTTTACTGCATTATTACCTTCTTCATATTTTAGGCTAACATTTATCTAAAGTAGACACATTTATACAGCCCGGGATGGCTAAGTTTCGTAGATCATTTCCGGAAAAGGCCTTATTTTGGCCTTTTACTATGGTTCGTTGTTTTCTAAGTTAATTTAGGTTATTTTGTTACTGTAGTTCAGATAAATATAAACACCATATGAGGAGGAGCACTTTATTGACAACGTTTCGCAGATAACTTCTTCAGGTCATTATGTAATGCAAGTGGTTTTAAGACATAATTATACTTTAATACCAGTTTATTACAAATTTAGTAAGTTACTGCATTATTAACCATTTTCTATAAACACCTTCTGTAATTAGAAAACTACAGTTAATGGGTAACTATAGCATATGTGAGGGTTGAATTTCATACTTCGATTGGGAATTCGAAATAACTTTTCTGAGTTTAATTTAATCTACTAGTGTTTATCAGAACACCATAAAGTAAGATATAGGATATTTCTGGAAAGTAGGGTCGCGGCGATTATATATTTGCTGCAAGAAAACGAGCAGAAGTTTGTCACAATTCGTGCGGTTACCGATATACAAAGTTGGTACGGAACTATGGTATCAACTTTAGTAGGCTACCTGGCAAAATATCAAGGGGAAAAATATTTCAGAACATCGCGAATGGGGAAGGCAAATCGAAAATGCAATTATAAAGCGCATATACAAGTGAGGAGTGACCTGAAGAAGCTATCTGCGAAACGTTGTCAATAAAGTGCTCCTCCTCATATGGTGTTTATATTCATTCTGTCAACTTTTCCAAGTTATCTCGACATGTAGTTTAGATGAACTCACTTGTATATACTGTACTGTATATGCGCTTTATAATTGCATTTTCGATTTGTCTTCCCCATTCGCGATGTTTTGAAATCTTTTTTCCCATCATTTTTTGCCAGGTAGCCTACTAAAGTTTATAACATAGGGCCGTACCAACTTTATAAATCGGTAACCGCACGAATTGATAAACCTCTGCTCGTTTTCGTGCAGCAAATATATAATCGCAGCGACCCTACTCTCCAGAAATATCCTACATCTTATTTCATGGTATTCTGATAAACACTAGTAGATTAAATTAAACTCAGAAAAGTTATTTCGTATTTCCAATCGAAGTATGAAATTCAACCCTCACATATGCTATAGTTACCCATGAACTAGTTTTCTTTAAAGAAGGTGTTTATAGAAAATGGTTATTAATGCAGTAACTTACTAAATTTGTATTATACTGGTATTAAAGTATAAATGTTTGTCTTAAAACCACATGCATTATATAATCGTCTGTTTTATTAAAGCAAAGAATATTGTGTATATTTTTCTTAACATCATATATGATTAACGTAGATCATATTATGAACATCGTATCCTGACCTGCAGGAATTATGGCTCATATGGCTGTACATGGGGCCAAGTATCGTGCTGGATTGCTGCTGCTGCTGCAGGACGGGTTACATTCTACAGAACACCTGGATCTAATTTATTTTCTAACCATAGGGACCTGCCCTTATTTATGTATCTATGTTTAACACCCTGTGAGTCTTTTGACACAATTAAGTTTAATGTGGCTATTATTAGCAGATTTTAGACTGTTTAGGAAGGATCTAGGGGAGTTAAAGGGGTAAAAACTGGCCCAATCAACCGTCTGATTACCATATACGTTCCCAATCTGTATAGAAATAGTCTAATGATAGCCAGAATAAACTCGAAAAGCGTCGCATAATCCTCAAGGTGTTAATCGCTATTTATTGGAGATCATGGGGACAGTTTGAGCCCTTTGTTTTTGTGGAGATGTTATTTTGACATAACTTAACCCTTTCAGAATCATGACGCATTTTGACAGTTTATTCTGGCTATCATTAGACGGTTTTATTCAATTTAGGAAGGATGTGTGGGAATTACAAGGGTAAAGACTATCTCAGTTACCCCTCGAACTTCCATATACCCATCCTACTCCGAATAACATATCGTCTAATAATAACCCGAGAATAGAAACGAATCGAGACATCGCATCTTGAAAGGGTTGATAGCCGTTTATTGGAGATGATGGTGACAGTTTGAACCCTTTGTTGATGTTGAGACTTTATTTTGACATGGTAACTTAACCTCTCCTGTACCAGCGACGTTTTTTTTTTTTTTTTTGGGGTGTTCATTTCAGTTGCATTTAGACGATTTTATGAAGCTTAGGAAGGATATATGGTACCCTAGCTAAAATAATTAATTGAGATAGTCTGTAGTCTGTCTTTTAATGTGTAGACGTCCTTCCTAACATTATTAAAATCGTCTAATAGTTGCCAGAATGTAATGAAAAGGATGCCACCGGTGCTGTAGGGGTTAACCTCTTCTGTACCGGCGACGTCTTTTTAATTCTATTGGACGATTTTGTGCAGTTGAAGAAGGATCTGTGGTAGTAAAAAAGGGTTAAATGAGATAGTTCGAAGCCTGTTAATTGCTGGAGGTCCTTTTTAACAGCATAAAATCATCTAATAGCAGCCAGAATAAAGTTAAAAAGACGTAGCTGGTACAGAAGGGGTTAAGAGGGAGGGGGAAATATGGACCCCCTTCTCCCTCACGGTTAGTCCCATTAATTTTGAAATTTTAAGACATTCGCCCCATTAGTTTGGCAATTTTAAGACCTGTAGTAATTGTTTATTTTTATTTATTTATTATTTATTATTTATGTAGTGTCCTCCCAAGACCTCTATCAAAATACGTGTAAAAAAATAGCCCTAAGACCGCGCTTCGAACCTGGGTATTATTTCTACTAGCACGAGCACTGGCACAAATATAAAAACCCGTTGAGTTGAAGTCGGCTTAGGACGCCTCAACGATTATTTGGATAAGCTTATATAGGTGGGTGGTGGTTGATATATAGGTGTTTGTTGGATCCGTGATTTAATTTGTTTAGGCTTGATATTTGCTTCATTATTTTGGCATTCATTGTTGGCATGTATTTACCGTAATTTTATTAACGTAGATTTAATCAGAGCTTTCTCTTCTTTGTGCAGCATAGACAAGATGCTCCTCAGTATTGATATTCGGTACTGAGTGTTGATGATAGTTGTGGCTCAAGATATCTTTTCATCACAACTAGGGATTCCAGTTTTTGCATTGTTTGTATAACGGAACCAGTTGGGAGATTGTCTGCACCTTTGGTCCCCAGACTCCCAGAGAGCCTCTGGAAGTTGCGAATGAGTTCTGTTCTTTTGCGATAGGCTGTGTTACGAGTTGAGGCTACGGAGGTGCTCAGTATTTAATTGTCTGTGTTAGTCCAAGGACTAGAAGTCTCTACTGTCAGTCGTAACAATAGATAGATAGGTAGATAGGATCGTTATTTGATAGATAGATAGATAAATAAATAAATATAGATAGACTAGTTAGTGATAGATAGATTGGTTAATAGGAAGATAGAATAGTTAGTTGCCAGATGCATTGATAAATACATTGATGTGTTGATTGGTAGGTAGATAGAAAAGTAAATAGACAGAGATAATTAACAGATAGATAGATAAGTAGATAGACTAATTTACTTCCTATACCTATTTTACGTTTAAAAACCATCCCCAAGATCCCTCTTAGAGACAATTAGGGTTTTTTTTCGGTAAAAAAAATAATGACCCGCCTCCAAAATCACAGAGTCGCTATCGCTCGCCAGGAAACATGAAATACATGGGCGTTTGTTTACATCTCGCATTGAGGTTATGACAGGTAGGCTACTCTTTACTGGGCATTTTATTTTAAAGTACCAATTTAAAGTCAAAATATAGATTTCCAATATCAATTTGCTATAATTCTAAAGGGGGGGGGGGGGGGGGGCCGCTCCCCTGATTATTGTGTACCATTTTCTGGTTTTGGTTACGGAGCCCCCCCAAAAAAAAAATCTAGTTATAAAAACAACTCTTTTGCTCTAAATTAGTGAATAATTAAAAGTCTAAACTTAAATTTTGATTCTAAAGACTAAAGCCCCGTCCAGACGATCGAGCATTGTCTGGCAGGCTGTGCCCCCTCGCTGGGGGGCGAGTCTGTCGAACACGCTGTGTGGTTTGTTTGTTTGTTTTTGGCGCACTCTCTCATCCAGGAGTTCGTTCTATGAACGATGGCTGTTTGGCGGTTTGGCCGTGACTGGCCAGTCAAAGTCTGTCTGTGGTCAGATAAGATGCTCGGCGGAGCAGTTAAAGAGATGTAAAGTGTTGTGTAGCATAATTGTTATGGTGCAAAAGAGAAAAAAGAAAGTTGTGTGAAGAAAAATAATTTATTTCATCAGCTTCCTATAATATAATTATCCAAAAATCTAAATTACGTGGGAATGAGTTATACTTTAATATGAAATGAACTTCAACATGATCAAAAACATAACATTTGAAAAGATCATATACCGGTACCAATAAAGAGGGAATCTCAAAATAGCGTAAGTTAGAGCTGCAATTACACACTCTCTCTGATGTGGTCTTATATTTACGTAATACACTGATAAGCTTAACCTATGGGTGTGAGTATCTTAGGTTTGAGTCCTTGGAGTGACACATGTATTTGTTAATACACTGATAAGCTTAACCTATGGGTGTGAGTATCTTAGGTTTGAGTCCTTGGAGTGCCACATGTATTTGTTGATTTCATTGAGTTTAGAAGTAAAGTTGGTTGGTGAAAAAATATGAATTTATCCTATCATATAATTTCTGATAGTGCTTCAATCATCACTCGATTTGCTGATATGGTCAGCATACGTACGTTAAACGAAAATTAAATCAATAGTTAGTGCAGAAGATCATGGCACCCCGGGGTGGCTTTATCACAATAAGATTAATAATACTATTTATAATAATACTCCTAAGAATATTAATATAATATCTATAAAAATAATAGCGTCTGCAGAAGATCATGGCGGGGTGGCTTTCTCACAATAATACTATTTATAATAATACTCTTAAGAATATTAATAAAATAATATCTTTACAAATAATAGCGTCTATATAAATAGGGATGCTACCCATACAATATTATAAAGCTAAAACTTAATTCATACCATCAAAGACTGTTAATAAATCACACATTACATCCTGGATTTCTTCCACCAGATTTACCTGATAAACATCCGTAAAATAATAGGATAACATAAATTTGATAATTAAAGATCAAACTAGCCTACACACTACTCTCCTCCTTCCCCATGTCCACCGGTAAACTACCGGACAGTGTCTGGTGATTTCGCTCAACAACCGCCGCGGCCATTCCCCTGCTTAGCTCCATGGCGGGCATTTCCCTCGTGCTCGATCGTGTAAGTTTCTCGTATCAGACATAGCGTAGGTTTAAGCTTTAATTTATATTGACGAATTCCTTGAGACTAGTGCGTAGTTATATTCTGCGATTAGTTTGCTTGGGAAACGGATTATCTTTATGTACAATCGCGCTAATAAGTAATGTCTCGGCACCAAGTATGTTTTGATCAATAATTGGTAGCATCAATATCTACGCTTCATTTCTTCATATCGAGTGAAATATACAAACACGTTCCTACACTTACCCACCCTATTCAACACCTAACATAACATTTAATACAGAATAGAGCAAGCCAAACGTAACGACAGCTGGGACATTACTTATTAGCGCCACCGTACACTGGTGGGTAGTGTGACCATACTTCGATTTATATTACCTTTTCCTCGTTTTGGTTTATATTTTGAAAGTTTTAAATTATAATTAAAGATTTCCTAGATGATATAGTGCGTTGGATTTTTTTTTTAACTATGTATGGCTATATTTAGTAAAATTAATAACTTAATACAATTTGCACGGTCTTTCCAGTATTCTTCCCCAATTTAAAGATTTATAGCCAGAAATTATTTATGAATAGATTGCAATAACGGTATTATTTCATACCGGTAGGTCTAAATTTCATCTCGTTGAATCCCTTAACCCCTTCTGTACCGGAGAAGTCTTATTTCAGCTGTAGTTAAGATTTTATAAAACAAGTTACTTTGGCTAGTTAAAATAATGAATTTGGATACTTTGAAGCCTTTTAATTAGCGAATGTCCTTCCTAAGCTAAATAAAAGTAATAATTACGAGAAAATAATTAAAAAAAAAAGTAATTAAAGAGTTACGCCAATGTATCTATACATGGAAACTATGAAACTATTATTTAGACAATTAGCACCGGGTTTACAAAAAAAATAAAATAACTTGCAATTTACAGACAGTTTAACCCTTTCACGCCTCAGAGGTTGCTAGATTAGCAATAAGAAATAGAGTTCTCTTATAATTACCTCCAAAAAAAAATCTGCCCACAGCTAACTCCAGGACAACTGCAGAGGTTAAAGTAACTTAACTAAAGGTTTCTAAATATCGCTGATGGTAACAAAGGCTTTAAAGTATCCCTAATAGGCTCAACATCGCGTCATATGTCAGAGGGTTAAAAGAAACGGGCATAGTTTTTACAAAGAATAGCCTACTTTATTATTTTTATTAATCTCACCACCACACCCCCAATGAAATTAATTAAAGTATATAGGATCCTATAAAAGAACGGTTTATCAAAATAAAAGTAAAGTTACCAAGATTTGAATTAGTTTGCCATATTTTAATCTTATTTGAAGTTAATAACTTCCCATATTACTAAAAGGCAATTGATGTTTATTTTGACTAGCAATGCAAGGTAGTTATTTTTACTCTTGTTTAGCAGTGGTACTGTATGGGTGCATTACATTTTATACCTTAGTCTTAATTGCCTAGTCATTTTTTGTAGTTTAATCACCATTACAATCCAATTGAATTGTTTAGTTTAAAATAGTTAACTAAAAAAGGAACAGTTCATTAAAAATAGTATATTTGTAAAACACTCAATCAATAGGCTATACATTAACCTTTGAGAGGGCAATTCTTCCAAGAGAAATACAGCTTTTCTGTTGTCCAATCTGCCAACTCCAGGTGCCTAGATTAGCTTCCTAAGAGTTTAAAATGGCTTACAAATTTGGAACATGGTATAGGCAACAGGTCCTCCATTGATCTGGTTATTGGAGAACTGGCGAAAAGTTCAGTCCCACCTCTCCAGGGTTCGGGAGGCCTTTAAGGGAGAGATTTCCACTACAGGGATTTTTTCTGGACCCCTTTCTCCCTCATGTCTAGCCCCTTGCTTTTGAGATTTTAAGACGTTCGGCCCATTAGTTTGGTAATTTTAAGAACTTTCGCCCTATTTTTTAAATTTTTAGATCTTTAGAGTCATTTTTCCTGGCGAGTGAAAGCGAGCCTGCAATTTAAGAAGAACCGGCCTTTGGCCGGGAAATTTTTCTACCGAAAAATGTAAAAACAAACTTTGAAAGAGTCTATGGAGTGTAATGTTAAGTTTGATGGAAGTCTAGGGAACATACTAAAAACCTCCCCTGAAGGTTTAGTAGTCTGGAGAGGCCAAGTGCAGAGTTGAAAGTACCCCTGGTAGTCGCGAAACCCACGGGTAGTACCTTTTAGAGAGAAATAAAAAAATTAAACAATTGTGAATTTCATGCAAGTTAAATTATAATGTACAGTTGGTCAAAGTTCCAGCTGACCCACCCTCTCTGGGGCTCGCAGAATTAGCTGGGAATACGGATTTAGTTGTGCAGGGATACCACTTGCCATTAATGAGTTACCCGAGTCTGTCCTGTATATTACTGCAAATTAGACTATGTAATGTTCACGCTGTGAAGACTAAATGCGCTTTCATTAAGCAGCCACCAATAAAACAGAAATATGTATTCTTATAAAATAGAGTAAAATATGTTGTGGCAGCCAGCAAGTTTTATATGATTTGCCAATCATTGGATATAAGAATATTTAAGCACACCTACGAACTTTGGGTTAATGTTCGGGATCATACATAGCGATGTATTCATTTTCATTTGAGATATACTAACTAGGGAAAGTAAGTATGTTCCAACAATGATATAGCCGAAATCAGATCTACCAATCCCAATCTTTGTAAGACGCACCTCCTTCCTACACCAGTATTGCCAGATATTTCCGAGAGCCCCAAAGCGAGGGAGAGTCAGCTGGAACTTTGACCAACTGTACATAGTTTAGGGAGAAGCGGAAGGTCTTAACAATTAAATTAATATGTTAACCATAGAAACTCCCATATACCCTTCCTGATTTTAATAAAAGTAGTTTTATTAGAACTAGAATGAGCCATTCTGAAGACTTAAAATCCAGTATGCACATAATTTAGAGCAGACATACTTTTCGTGAGCTATCCAGATATTACTTAAGAACAAATTCAGTATATTAAATTCTTCTACTAGTTAAAATAATCATAAAACTAAACCAGAGATTTCCACCTGGAAGTTTTTTTCTGGACCCGTTTCTCTCATGTTAACCCTCATTGTTTTTGAGATTGTAAGAAGTTCGCCCCATTAGTTAGAAGATTTTAAGAACCCTAGCCCATTTCTGTCAATTTTAAGACCATTCGTGCCATTTAAGAGTCGTTCCTGGCGACGATAGCGAGCCTGTAATTTAAGGGGAACCGGCCTTCGGCCGGGAAATTTTCCTGCCGAAATATTTTTGTAAATTTACCTTGAAAGAGAGTCTAGGAGGGAATAATTTTAAGCTTGTTGAAAGTCTAGGGAATCAACTAAAAAGCTAACTAAAATTTACAGATCACTTGACAAAATATTCAACAAACTCAAGATACTCACTAAACCTGTAGGAGAGAGGTGGTAGTAGACTTTCTTGTATCGTGTCCAATGATGTACTGATGCATCTCCCCAATGTTCGCCGAATTTATACCCCTCCTGAGCGGTAATTCAGGTCCCATACATTCTGGAAAACATACGAATACCAACGAAACCATTAAACTTTCTGAAAAACAATCCCCCAAACCGACAATTTGGTATGAGTAGTTTGCGTAGAAGCGAAACATAACTAACCCTTTCAGTACCAGCGACGTCCTTTTTAACTATATTTTGGCTACTATTAGACGATTTTATTGAGTTAAGAAAGTGCCTCTAGCAATTATCAAGCTTTGAAATATCTTCCTTAATAGAGGTTTTTAGTTGATTCCCTAGACTTCCATCAAGCTTAAAATTATTCCCCCTAGACCCCCTTTCAAGATAAATTTGTACATTTTTCGGTAGAAAAAATTCCCGGCCGAAGGCCGGTTCCCCTTAAATTACAGGCTCGCTATCGCTCGCCAGGAAAAAATCGACACCTAAATGGCACGAAAGGTCTTAAAATTGACAGAATGGGGCGGAAATTCTTAAAAATCACCAAACTAATGGGGCAAACGTCTTAAAATCTCAAAAGCAATGGGGCTAAACATGAGGGAGAAAGGGGTCAAGTCCCTCAAGTGGATATCTCGCCTTAACTTCCTTATAGACCGAAACTCGCCAGTGGTCAATTAACGGGTTTATATCAATATATGCTTAACAAGTCAATTAACGGGTTTATATCAATATATGCTTAACAAGTCAATTAACGGGTTTATATCAATATATGCTTAACAAGTCAATTAACGGGTTTATATCAATATATGCTTAACAAGTCAATTAACGGGTTTATATCAATATATGCTTAACAAGTCAATTAACGGGTTTATATCAATATATGCTTAACAAGTCAATTAACGGGTTTATATCAATATATGCTTAACAAGTCAATTAACGGGTTTATATCAATATATGCTTAACAAGTCAATTAACGGGTTTATATCAATATATGCTTAACAAGTCAATTAACGGGTGTATGTCAATATATGCTTAACAAGTCAATTAACGGGTGTATATCAATATATGCTTAACAAGTCAATCACACCATAATATATACCGGTATGTTACCTTCCATAACTGTCTTGATGGTGTAATATATGCTTAACAAGTCAATCACACCATAATATATACCGGTATGTTACCTTCCATAACTGTCTTGATGGTGTAATATATGCTTAACAAGTCAATCACACCATATATACCGGTATGTTACCTTCCATAACTGTCTTGATGGTGTAATATATGCTTAACAAGTCAATCACACCATATATACCGGTATGTTACCTTCCATAACTGTCTTGATGGTGTAATATATGCTTAACAAGTCAATCACACCATATATACCGGTATGTTACCTTCCATAACTGTCTTGATGGTGTAATATATGCTTAACAAGTCAATCACACCATATATACCGGTATGTTACCTTCCATAACTGTCTTCATGGTGTAATTAATGGTTATAGTGTTTAAGGGGAGGTTTTTAGTTTGGTCTCTGGATATCCATCAAGCTTAAGATTACACCCGCTTGTGCCCCTTTCAAGATAAATTTTTACATTTTTCGGTAGAAAAATGTCCCGGCTGAAAGCCGGTTCCTCTTAAATTACAGGCTCGCTATCGCTCGCCAGGATAAAATTGACACCTAAATGGCACGAAAGGTCTTAAAATTGACAGAAATGGGTTGAAAGTTCTTAAAATCGTCAAAATAATGGGGCAAACGTCTTAACATTAGAAAAACAATGGGGCTAAACATGAGGGAGAAAGGAGTCCAGAAAAAAATCCCTCAAGTGGAAATCTCCCCTTAAAATATGTATGTGGTAACCCAGGTTCGAATCCCGGTGGATCACATGCTTGCTTTCTAAAATTTCTCTGGGAGGTGTTTGGCGTTGGAGTGAAATTAATAAAAGTAGTTAATTATATGCAGTAATTGTAGCAAACAAAATTGATAAATTGATCTCATATATGGGGGGCTATTTAATGGTATTTATTTATTATTATTATTATATAATTATTATTGCAGTATATATTATTATTAATTTACTTCCTATTCCTATTTTACGTTTAAAAACCATCCCCAAGAGACAACCTCTAGAGACAATTAGTTTTTTTTTTTCGGTAAACAAAATAATGACCCGCCTCCAAAATCACAGAGTCGCTATCGCTCGCCAGGAAACATACACTTAAATAGCACGAAAGGTTTAAATATTGACTATTGCAACTATGCCCCGTTTAAAATAGGAAATGCTCTTGAAGATTTACCTTTATCACTATCAAACGACTAGACTAAATGAGCTAATATTTCTACCATTTAGGAAGAGTCCGCCAGGGTATAGGTGTGGAAATTTACAGCCCATTTGCTCTAGCCCTTATTGAGATACCGATTTCTGGACTATACCTGTTTGGAACACGGTGTAATAATAATAATAATAATAATAGGTACTTGCTAAGCTCAGCACATCTAAAATCGTCTATAGGTAGCCAAAATAACATGTTCGAAGCGTTATTAGAGTATTTAATCACGCAAGAGATTTCACGCGGCCGTTATAAGAATGGAATTTTCCACCGTGGGCTCGCAGTACAGTCATCTTACAATGTTTCATAACTATTTACTTGCATTGATATATTATTATACTACTCAATGATATCACTGAATACAATGCAATTATTTTTTTGTTCAATTTTATGTGCTAAGAACTTCCATGTTCTATATATTATTATAGATTAATCAAAATCTAAATTGTGGAGGTAGGGTGTGAGTTTTGAATATAACTCTCCGGCGGTGAATTCAAAACAGCCAATCAGCTTCTTCCACTCTAGCCTCGCACGGGGTCTCTCACATGCGGAAGGCGTTCATTGGTCGACATCAAGTCCAAAGTTTGCTTTCTGATTTCAAAACTACGAGTGGATTAAGATCTACTTTGAAATATTATAGCTATTTGGGCTACTGTACAGCATTAATTAAAAAAAATGAAATTGAAGAATATATGCTAATATTATCCCTTTGTACTATTTACACAGTTAGATAATAGTGATACAAAATAGTATAAGTGGTATTTCATTTGCTTATAAGTGGTGTTTCATTTGCTAAGGAGTCAAATCAAACATGACACTAATTTTGCAGTAGTCTCAGTAATTTACTTCACCAATGCTTTTAAAACGTATTTAACATTTAAATACAATTACCTATTACCCATATCTACTTTACATTAATGGATAGTAATGACAGAATAGTTAAAATGCGAATATCAGCGAGGTTCGTTTCGTTTGCGCAAGTCGAATCGTTGGTCGAACAATCAACAAGTTGCAACAGTGTTGCTATTATAGCGGCATTCCTGCTAGATAGAAACATTGGCTTACATCTAGCGCTTATTATCAACCCTTTATTGGGATAAAAACTTATTTTTGAGACTAAGATAACCTATACATAATTTGTGTGATACTTGCAAAGATTTTAACAATATATTAGAGCTTTTGCCAATGTATTTTGATAGATTAAGGGTATTTAGAATCTAGCCATTACAATCTAGCGAAATTTGTGTGTTAGGCTTCTAATGGGATACATACCTGTACTTCTGATATATGGTCGCCTATAGGTGATTTAGGAGATAATTATGAACATAAAAACATTATATCAAACATTTCTACCTATTATTTACCGATACTATACGGATGTTTACTGTCTAGCGCTCTGACCGCTTTAATCTAGCGAAGAATCCGCAGGACTGGCAACGCTGGAAACGAGAGCGTCAGTTGGCCCCTGGGGTGTGGTGGGGAAGGTATGTACGGCGGTGTGGGTCCCGGGCAATATTTTTTGGTCCAACGTTATTATGCGCTGTGATGGATCTTCAGGCATTCAAGGTAATGTGGAAGGGTTTTATTTGTTCATTATATTGCTATAAGTTATAGTTAAGGGTATTTTTGTTATACTTTGTTTTCATTTTACGAATTTCTGTGTTTGTTGTTGTTGTTCCCCAAGATGCCTGGCGGGTTCGCTGTTTTCAATTTTCGTCTAGTTTTACTTTCAGACCAATGATTTCACATGCAAGGGGCTTTTACAATGGTTTGGAGGTAACATTTAAAGAGATTCAGATAATAGGCATAGTATTGGAATAGCCAAGGCTAACTTTAGTCCAACAACCTAGCTTGGGGTTCTCGGTAAAATTCTAGTTTCACGTACACAGCGACAAAAGGGAGGCGCCGTTGTAAAGGCATAGCTTCCCGACCAACTATGAAGGTCAGGGAAATTGCTGAATTTGCATACCCGACAAGACAAAAGACAAAAGTAAAATCCTAATATTTAATATGAAAAACAAAGGTCAATATTTACGAGTCACACCACAGCTGGAATCTCATTTCTAAGGGTAGTTTTGGGTTCCTATCATTCTATGCTTCATTGCTATATACTTTTTATCCACCGGAAAATAGCCTATTTTTTTCTTGTTTTTTTTTTTTTTAGGCCTAGGCTAGGCCTTTTTTTTTTTTTTTTTTTTTTTTTTTTTTTTAGCATTAACCTAACCTAACCTAAATGTATTTGGGGGCTATTAGGTTAGGTTAGGTTAGGTTTTTTGGTTAGGTTAATGCTAAAAAAAAAAAAAAAAAAACCCAAGAAAAAAAAATAGGCCTATTTTCCGGTGGATAAAAAGTATATAGCAATGAAGCATAGAATGATAGGAACCCAAAATTACCGTTCAAAATGAGATCCCAGCTGTGGTGTGACTCGTAAATATTGACCAAAACAAATTAAATATCTAGGAATACAAATTAATGATAATAAAAAATGTTTTAAAACCCAGAAAATAGAAGCTTTGGATAAAGCAAATAGAATGGCTAACCTTACATACCCAGTAATATCACAAAGTTGTAATAAGATACTTATTGGAAAAGTATTGTGATACCAGCAGTCCTGTATGGCTCGAATGTTATAGGTTTTTCAAAAACAGAAATAAATAAATTACAAAATATAGAGAATAGGGTTTTTAGACACATATTAGGGGCACCCAGATATGCCCAAAAGGTAACCTTAAGGGGTGAAATAGGAGCCTCATCAATGGAGGCAAGAATTATGGAAGGTAACATAAAATATCTTAAATATTTAGTAGGAGAAGAAAGTAATGACTTGCTAAGAAGAATCACAGAGGAAAAACTTAGAAATAGTAAAGATCCCTGGACTGCAGAAATTAGAAAGTATGTAGGGAATTTGAAGTTAGGAGAAACAAATTTAGCAAATATTAAGAAGGACGACATTAGAAAAAGAGTTCTGGACTGGGATTCGGGAAGATGGCGAGAGGAGTTGGCAGAGAAGAGTAGCCTAGAAGTGTATAGGAGTTATAAAAAGGAGATTAAGAGCGAGGAAGATATTTATGACAACACACAGGCATCTATAATATTTTACAGATGTAGGACAAATAACTTAAATCTAAAAGATAGAAATAGGCATGTGGGAGGAGAGACACAATGCGATATGTGTAAGGAAGGAACAGAAGACCTAAAACATTTTCTACTACACTGTTCATTTTATAAAGCATGCAAAATAAAAGATCCAGGGTTCCAACAGCCTTATATTGAAAATGAAAATCAAGTCATCGGACATCTTTTATTTAACAAAGAAATAAGCGATAGAGTGAAACAGACAATCTATCAAATGTGGAGAGTACGAGAGAAAAAATTGAAAGAACTGAAATAAGAAGACTGAAGAGAGAAGAAACAAGAATGAAGGAAGACGAGAGAAGAAACAAGACTGAAGAGAGAAGAAAGAAGATTTCTGAAAAAGGGATGAAAATGAGATATATTTATTTTTAAACAAATGAGCACGTCACAAAGTCACAAAAAGAAAAATAACAAAACCTCTTAGGGAAGTGCCGACGTTAAGGCTAAACTTCCCGAATTCCAACTGAACTGAACTGATACCCGGTAATATCACAAAGTTGTAATAAGATACTTATTGGAAAAGTATTGTGATACCAGCAGTCCTGTATGGCTCGAATGTTATAGGTTTTTCAAAAACAGAAATAAATAAATTACAAAATATAGAGAATAGGGTTTTTAGACACATATTAGGGGCGCCCAGATATGCCCAAAAGGTAACCTTAAGGGGTGAAATAGGAGCCTCATCAATGGAGGCAAGAATTATGGAAGGTAACATAAAATATCTTAAATATTTAGTAGGAGAGGAAAGTAATGACTTGCTAAGAAGAATCACAGAGGAAAAACTTAGAAATAGTAAAGATCCCTGGACTGCAGAAATTAGAAAGTATGTAGGGAATTTGAAGTTAGGAGAAACAAATTTAGCAAATATTAAGAAGGACGACATTAGAAAAAGAGTTCTGGACTGGGATTCGGGAAGATGGCGAGAGGAGTTGGCAGAGAAGCAGGGTGTAAAATGAGGCCGATTATCGTAATGCTACTCAACTTCGCTTTACAATTAATGCTACCCATAACAGAAAATATTCGTTCGTTAAATTGACAGTTGATTAATTGATAGGCTAGGCTAATAAATTTTTCAGATAATAACATTATCTGAAAAGACTGAATAGTATTAACACAAAATATAATTAGGCCTGACTGACAGTTACAAAGTACGGTATTATTGCCATTTTGGTTCCATAGCCGGCAAGATGGCACCATCATGGCAGCCAATTGTCTAAATGGCCACCATCCCATCTAGACCTATTCTTCGATAAATTTGAAAGGCAAGAATGTAGTTACCGGGTGTACCGCCCGTCTTGTTTACACTACGCGGACGGCGGACGCTCACCATCATGTTCCCGTCTATTTTGACTGCCTTTGGATAGAACAATACGGTCAATATTTACGAGTCACACCACATCTGGAATCTCATTTCTAATGGTAGTTTTGGGTTCCTATCATTCTGTTTCATTACTATATACTTTTTATCCACCGGAAAATATTTTATTTTTATTTTATTTTATTTTTTTATTTTTTTATTTTTTTTTTAGCATTAACCTAACCTAACCTAACCTAAATGTATTTGGGGGGTATTTGGGGGCTATTAGGTTAGGTTAGGTTAGGTTAGGTTTTTTGGTTAGGTTAATACTAGGCTTAAAAAAAAAAAAAAAAAAAAGCCAAGAAAACAAATTATTTTCCGGTGGATAAAAAGTATATAGCAATGAAGCATAGAATGATAGGAACCCAAAACTACCGTTAAAAATGAGATCCCAGCTGTGGTGTGACTCGTAAATATTGACCAAAAATACATTAGCCTAACCAAACAACCTAACCTAACCTAACCTAGTATTATAGATTTATAAGTATTTATTTTATTATAAGTACAGTATTTATAGATTATTAGATAAATCTACAGTTATACTACCCCTATGTTGTCGCTATTCTGTTGGTACTAATGGGTTAATATTATTAGTAGTAGTACTTAGTATGGTTTGATGATGCACGGAAATGTATATTTGACTTGAAAGAGATACATTGAAGTACTGTATTACAAACCTTCGCAAACTCATAAACAGGGAATGTGAGCAGGGTTTAGACCGTCGCGCACCCATAAACAGGGAACGTGAGGGGGAGTTTAAACCGTCGCGGAGACAGGTTACTTTTCGGTTAGGTTAGGTTAGGTTAGGCTAATGTTAAAAATACTAAAATGCGACGGTCCTCGGTATTAAACAACACTGTTTATCAAAGAAAACATTGAAAACAACAACAAATTACCGGTACCTGAAAAACTTGTATCTGGTTGGTGATAATTTGTTATCAAAATAAGTTTTTTTTCCAGTATCCGCGTCTGCTGAACCATCCAAAAACACGCTAAAAGGCGTGTTTTGAAGGGGGGAGGGGTAGTATAACTGTAAATTTACCGATTATTATGTTGTATGTCGGTAGTGGTACACCCGGTAACTACATCCTTCCCATAATCCCATTTGAAATCTGCATATTTAGCCTAGGCGCTCGCCATTCGTCCGCGCATTAATGCTACTGGATTCAGGAAAATAGTGCTACTCAACTCAGAGTTATTTGCTTTGACACCCTGCAGAGAAGAGTAGCCTAGAAGTGTATAGGAGTTATAAAAAGGAGATTAAGAGCGAGGAAGATATTTATGACAACACACAGGCATCTATAATATTTTACAGATGTAGGACAAATAACTTAAATCTAAAAGATAGAAATAGGCATGTGGGAGGAGAGACACAATGCGATATGTGTAAGGAAGGAAGTTAAGGAACAGAAGACCTAAAACATTTTCTACTACACTGTTCATTTTATAAAGCATGCAGAATAAAAGATGATCAGCCTTAGGCTATATTGAAAATGAAAACCAAGTCATCGGACATCTTTTATTTAACAAAGAAATAAGCGATAGAGTGAAACAGACAATCTATCAAATGTGGAGAGTACGAGAGAAAAAATTGAAAGAACTGTAATAAGAAGACTGAAGAGAGAAGAAACAAGAATGAAGGAAGACGAGAGAAGAAACAAGACTGAAGAGAGAAGAAAGAAGATTTCAGAAAAAGGGATGAAAAATGAGATATATTTATTTTTTAGACAAATGAGCACGTCACAAAAAGAAAAATAACAAAACCTCTTAGGGAAGTGCCCGACGTTAAGGCTAAACTTCCCGAATTCCAACTGAACTGAACTGGGGTAAAAGACGTAATACAATGATAATAAACTACATTAACGAGATTAGCCTAACCTAACGGAACCTTACCTAACCTAGTATTATGTAATAGCTATGGTGCCGCATATGGGGAGATTTTTTTTTTTTGTTTTACAATAGGTATAGCCTAATTCCTTATAATGCATTTCCGCCGCTTTGGACATATATAGGAATTAAGTATGGTATATGACAACTCTAAAGTAGCCATAGAAATTTATGAGTAGGCCTATGCTGTGAAAGCGAAACTAGAATTAAACCGGGTTCTCCCCTTGCCAGTTGCCACGAGGCCTTATTTACCAAGTTATCTTTAGGCTATATGTTTTTCAAGGAATATAGGCCTAGGCTAGTGTTATATTGTTGGGTAGCATTCAAGGAGACTACATCAGGACTCTTCTTCTTCTTACCTCTGACCGGGTATAGGCCTAGGCCTAACCTATCCTAGTGTTTACTAGCCTAGCCTATACCCCTTTGAAAGGACATTAGCCTAACCTAACAACCTTACCTAACCTATCCTAGTGGGCGGGTGCCCAACCCTGAAAGGGGTTGAAATAGGGGAGCTATCCCCCCGCCAAAGGTGGCTTTCTAGGGCCTTTCCTAGCTGATGCTAAGAGGATTGGGTTCTAGTCATGTGGTGATGGGCTGGTCTATCAGAGTGAGAACTGAGCGATCTCTGCCATACCCATTGCTTACTCTGACTGTTCCTTTTACTTATATATTTTCTAGATCTCGAGTGACGGCGTCTCTTCCGTGGATTGACCTCTCAATCTACCAAGATTGGAAGCCAAAGCGTCACATTTTTCCTTTGCCCCTCAACTTTCTCTTCATAATTGCTGAGGGGCACAGGGCCCTGGGTTGGGCTTTGGTTTCCCGGGCGTTTCTGCACCCTCCTCAGCTCCCCGCCATGGAGTGGCTTCGGTCACCCAGGCTTTATTGTGGTCGGCAGGGAGGGTTCTGTGGAGGCGTTCGGTTATGGCCTTGGCCTTGCTCGGGGCCTTGGGGTTGTTCGGCCAGGCAGCTTGGAGAGCAGCAACAACAACAACCTATCCTAGTATTCTGGGTGGGGGCTGCCGCACCCAGCCCCCCACACCCCCGCTATTTGACATTTTGACAGATTTTTGGTGTATTTTTCTGCGAAAAGGGTATTTTTTCAATTTGTCAATAGGCTAACGAAAATCCTCCATGCGGACTATAGGCTAGGGCTAGGCTATGGAGAAAAATATGGCGAATCTGTTGGTGCCTATTTTCCCTAATAAGGCGGATGTAGTGACCTTGAAGATTGTCCATTGTTGTTTTTCATGGTTTGAGTGGAGAATTTGCATGAACTTAGCCTACTCAGTATTCATTAGGCTAGGTCTAGGCCTAATGATCCTAATCTGAAGATACCGCATCAAATGGCGCCATTTAGCCTATTGGGTGAATCGTGCTTTTACAGTAGGTAAGGGAAATTGTGGGGTAGCCTAGGCTAAATTTGATGCATGATGGGTTGGGCCCCCCTCACCCTCCTTGACTTAGCCTATTGTAATTTGTCATCCTCATATAGCCTATGTTGATCTGTAAGAGGGCAAAAACAGGTTGCCGGTACTTGATTTAGGTCACTAGGTGAGTAACGCTCGCGCCATTTATTGGGTGAATCGCGCACCGCCTCCTACAAAACAAGGTCAAGTCGACCGAATGCTTTGTTTACTTTCGGGACTGATTATTGTTGGGTGTTATATTTCGGAAATTTGGTGAAATCAGGGTTTTTCAAGTTGTCGATAACTAAATTCGGCAAGAATGTAGGGTTATACTGATGTTTTGGACCGACAGTTAGCCCATCGATCTGTTTAGGCATAATAGGTCCGGTAGAGCAAATACATCATTGCTATATATGGCATTAAGAGCTGAAATGTATTATAAGGAAGAAGAAAAAAAACACGCTAGAATAGGCTACCAAGTGATATAGTGGGATCAAGAACGATAGGGAGCTTTAAGAAAAAATTGGATAAGCATATGGACGAGAAGGGTTGGGTGTGAAGGGGGATCAGCCGGGTTGGGCCAATCAGCGCTCTGCAGACCCCCGTAATCCTGCGTTAATCTCTAACCGGTTTGGTAAGATGATCCTCAGGGTATTAGAGTGTTGAGCCTATAATTGGGCTTTGTAATTGGGGTTGTGTGGGACAGGGATCTGCCTTGCTTAGGCCAATCGGCTTTCTGCAGACTCCCATTTTCTTATGTTCTTATGTTCTTAATACATGTATAGGCCTAGGCTCCTGTAAAACAATAAGTTTTTCAGCCAGTACCCAACCAGCGGGGGTGTGGGGGCGGCAGCCCCCACCCATATACTAGGTTAGGTTAGGTTAGGTTGTTAAGTTAGGCTAATAGCCTAGCACATAAAAAAAAAAAAAAAAAAGTAACCCAACCAGCGGGGGTGTGGGGGCAGCAGCCCCCACCCATATGCTAGGTTAGGTTAGGTAAGGTTGTTAGGTTAGGCTAATAGCCTAGAACATTAAAAAAAAAAAAATAGTCTAACCCAACCAGCGGGGGTGTGGGGGCAGCAGCCCCCACCCATAATACAAGGATAGGTTAGGTAAGGTTGTTGGGTTAGGCTAATGTCTTCCCAAAGTTGACTATTTTTATAACATGAAATATTAGGCTACCCACTCCACCCCGTGAAATCCGAGCCAGCTTTCGTCAAAAGTTGGCTCGGGTATTCACAAAATTGGGTTGTATGGGTTTGCAATTTGGGAAAACCCGAGCCAAGTGTTGATACAAAACGCTATATTATTGTATTTTTAACCTTTTAACCTCTCATTTTCCCTGAACTTCATAGCCCTCCCCACTAGTGGGGGGCGTGTTTTTAGATTGTTGGATAATGGGTAAATACTCATTTCCGCTCCTCTTCAGTATAAAACAATAAAAAAATTACAAAAAACAAAATAAAACTTACTGAAATCGCTGTCGGTCCAAAAAGTCAGGTTTACCGAATGTAGTTACCGGGTGTACCGCCTCGCGGCCCGCCGCCCGTCTTTTTTTACACAACCGTACGCAGACGCTCACCATCATGTTCCCGTCTATTTTGACTGCCTTTGTATACAAAAATACATTACCCTAACCAAACAACCTAACCTAACCTAACCTAGTATTATAGATTTATAAGTAGGCTATTTATTTTATTATAAGCAGGCCTATTTATGTTATAGGCCTATGTCGGTAGTGGTACACCCGGTAACTACATCCTTCCCCTAAATTCCTCCATGCCGCCATGCGAACTATTTTCCCTAACAAATCGTGGGTAGAATGTAGAGTTTGGGCGTACCGCCCGCCTTGTTTACATTATGCGGAGCGGCGGCGGACGCTTGCCATCATGTTCCAGTCTATTTTGACTGACATTGGATACAATAATATGTTGAGGGTGGGGTTTTGCACGGTTTCACCCCCTCACCTCCCCATGACAAACGGTAGGTCTATTGTCATCATTAGCCTATATAGGCCTATATTGCCAGCAGGGGGCAAATAGGCTAACCGAGAACAACAAAAATAGGCTAGACGCGAACTTAACCGCGACGATCGACCATGTAAACATGACGGCAGCTGCGTCGGACGCTTGCGATCATGTTCCCGTCTAATTTTGACTGCCATTCGATACAATAATATGTTGAGGCGGCAGGCGGGGCCTTGCCCCCCCCCCCCCCCCCCATGACATGGTCATCATCATATAAATTGCCAGCAGATACGTTCCCTTATAATTTGACTTTCTTGGTAAGAGTTGTATTAGCGGCCGTACCGTTCACTTTGTTTGCATAGCCTAGTCGCACGCTCGCAGTTACAGTCCCGTATAATATGACTGCTGATATTTGCCCCTGCTGGTAAAATATATGATGACAATAAATCATGGGAGATGAGGGGGGCAAAACCATTATTGTATTCCACGGCCAGGTGTTGGGTAAAAAATTTGGGAAAAATGTTATTTTAATACCACAAATTTTCCGAGTGTTTTTTATAAACAAAATTGTTCATTTGCATCATTGGAAAAATGTTATTTTAATACCACAAATTTTCCGAGTGTTTTTTATAAACAAAATTGGTCATTTGCATTAATATATAGTGTTTGTAATTAATTAGAAATCTCGATCGATGTTGAGACACACTCGCTCCCCGATAGTGATTTGAAAAGACATTATCCTAACCTAACCTAGTATTATGGGTGGGGGCTGCCGCCCCCACACCCCCGCTGGTTGAGTACTTAATAAAAAAGAAGGAAAAATTGGCTGTCGATTATACGAAGGTGAAAGAAAAGTCGATGAAGTCTATGGTGTTTACTCTGCAATCTTCAGCTTGATTGTACATTGATAATGGGAAAGTACCGTATTGACAACCTTGTTACGAAAATTAAATTTTAGTACCATACTTTTATATTAAGTTTTTCAGAGGATTTAACACATTTTCATATGATCTTTAGAGCTATTGATGACTGAAAGTACCGTATTGACAACCTTGTTACGAAAAAAACATTTTAGTACCATACTTTTTTATTAGGTTTTGCCGAGGGTTAAAACAAATTTTCTTATGATCTTTAGAGCATATAGATTCATTATTTATCTTCAAATATATCAACAAAATTTGTGGTATTAAAATAACATTAAACCGCATCATTATATAGAGTTTGTAATTAATTAGAAATCTCGGGAAAACCTATTTTCCCCATAAGGCCTATCGATCGATGTTGTTCCCCGATAGTGATTTGAAAAGACATTAGCCTAACCTAACCTAGTATTATGGGTGGGGGCTGCCACCCCCACACCCCCGCTGGTTGAGTACTAATCCCTTAGTAAAAAAAAAAAAAAAAATTGGCTGTCGATTATACGAAGGTGAAATAAAAGTCGACTAAGTCTACGGTGTTTACCCTGCAATGTTCAGCTTTGATTGTACATTGATAACGGGAAAGTACCGTATTGACAACCTTGTTACGAAAATTAAATTTTAGTAGCATACTTTTATATTAGGTTTTCCGAGGGTTTAACACATTTTCATATGATCTTTAGAGCTGTCGATAACTGGAAGTACCGTATTGACAACCTTGTTACGAAAAATAAATGTTAGTACCATACTTTTTTATTAGGTTTTGCCGAGGGTTAAAACAAATTTTCTTATGATCTTTAGAGCATATAGATTCAATATTTATCTTCAAATTGATCAATAAAATTTGTGGTATTAAAATAACATTGAACCAAAATTTGGGATGGATGTAGTGATCGGGCATACGGTCGTCATGTGCGCTCGCCAGTTACGTTCCCATCTATTTCGACGCTATATTTTCTGCTATTTGCCCCCTGTCATTACTACATGAATTCTAGGTTAGGTTAGGTTGTTTGGTTAGGCTAATGTATTTTTATATCCAAAGGCAGTCAAAATAGACGGGAACATGATGGGAAAAGCGCGTAGTGTAAACAAGGCTGGCGGTACGCCCGCACTTAACATTCTGGCCACATGTGGCCAGGAGCGCGTTCAGTCTACCCAAACCGCAAACGGGATGGCTCTACTGAACGTGATCGCCTCTGATTCGACGAATCACGTTTGTGATTGTTTGCAATCAGACAGCGATCACGCTAACACTCCCTGGAGGTGACTAGCGAAGCTATCATAACAGTAGGCCTAAATCTCACCTCTACATTATATTATCATAATTAAGCTTAACCCTCTGTTCCCGGAAGGGCTCTTGAACGCCCATAAAAAAGCATACACGAGCTGCCCGGAAGGGCTCTTTAACGCCCAGTGGTTGAAAGCCTGTGAGCTTGGTGTGCGAGGCGTCGGTCCGACGCATGTAAACAACAGCCGGCTGGACCGACGCCCCGCATCTCCGGCCACAAGAAGGAGAGCGTCGCTTGTTCGTGTGTGCCTGTATGTTGTTGTTAAGTATCGAAAAGTAGTGTAAAGTGGCTGTTTTTGCCATAAAGTTATCTCCAATGAAATCATCATCACAACTGAACCAGTTGACTTAAGAGAGCTCTACTTAACGCCATTCTACAGGTAAATAACACAGCTACGCTTGGGGATGCGCGGGAATGCGGGAAGCAGTCAGAATAACAAAGATACGGTAGCCTAGCCTAGACGTTTTTCGGCCAAAACACCCGGGTTTCGGGGAATATTTATGTAATGCGTAGCCGGGGCTGGAGGGTTAATATCCTCCCTCCATGTTATTTATGCGTCGCAATCTCAATTATAAGGTGGCACACCTATAAAAATCATAGTTATCGTGACCATTTTGCTATATATAACATAAAACAAGCAGCTTGGAGCGCAAGTCTCACAGCTACTTCGTCAGGCCTTCAGTGCGGTAAGCGTAGCCTAGTTGGTAATGACTTAGCTTTTAAATCCGTAAGCCTACTCGCAAGGGTTCGAGGCTCGATGAGCTAGTGTTGTTGTTTTTTGCAGTTATTATTTAATTTGTATCGTTATATATTGGTAATGTTACTATGCCAATGATGTATTGTAAAGGGTTATAACTTGCTGTACAGGTTTTTGAGCGTTTGTCTATATTATTGATTGATTATTATGTTTTTATGCGGTTTGTATTTCATTGTTATAGTTATATATTGGTAATGTTACAGTTGTTACTGTGCCAATTGAATGATAGCCTATATTTTAACGGGTTATAGCCTAGCTTGCTGTACAGGTTTTTCGGCGCTTGTCTATTATTGCTCGATTACTCTATTTACATTTCTTAAAAACAATTTCTGAGACATAATTGCATCGAAGTATGATAGGTCAGTTAAGCTATGTTTAGTAAGGTAGCCTATCCACGCTATAGTTAAATTTTCAAAGGTAATCTAATGGTTCAAAAATAATATTTATGAACCTTCCACAAATATAAGCTTGCAAATAGCCTATATACACATAGATCGTCAGGAAAAGAAAGTATGCCTATACATACATTGCCAGGAAGAGATACAGTAAACTTCCGTTAATCCGAAGGGCAGCGGACCGGCCCTCGTTCGGATTAGTGGATTTTTCGGATTATCGGACTTTACCCGTATGAACCTGTGTATGACGAAAACATTGAGGCATTAGGCCACCCAAATGACACAATGGTGCACACACACATATCATATGTTCATGAAATCACTTCAAAAGTTTACCATTGTCATTGTAGCCTATTACCTACTTCAAAACATTCAGATTAATGGTCAAAGGAATCTGCTGCTATAAACGTCTTCTTCTTCTTCCGTCTACTAGCGAGTTTGTCTTGCTCTTGAAGATCAGATCAGATGTGGTTCGGGAAGTAATGCCTTAACAACGGCACTTCCCTTTGAGGTTCTTGTAATTTTCATTTTGTGATTTTCCTTTTGTGACGTGCTCTGTTATATTATATTGTATTGAAAGCACCCTTGTCTTGTTGTCTTGAAAGCACCCTTGGGACGCTCCGATCACTGAACTATAAATAGTAGCGTATCGGAACGTCCAAAGGTGCGTTTTCAAGCTCAAGACTAATACGTCCAAAGGTGCGTTTTCAAGCTCAAGACTGAATGCGCTTGCAGAAAATGCGGTGCAAGCCAGTAGCGCATCGGAGCGTCCCAAGGATGCGTTCAAGAGCAAAACAAACTCTAGCAGACGATGTGGAAGAAGAAGAAGAAGAAGGTGTTTACGTTTATATCAGTAGCTTCCTTTGACCATTAATCTGAATGTTTTGAAGTAGGTAATAGGCTACAATGACAATGGTAAACTTTTAAAGTGAATTCATGAACATATGATATGTGTGTGCTCCATTATGTGTCATTTGAGTGGCCTAATGCCTCAAAAAGGGGACTTTGGGACTTCTTGAAATTCGGACCATCGGGTGAATTCGGATTTGGCCTCAAATTGAAAAATTCGGACTATTGGGAGATTCGAATCATCGGTCGTCGGATTAACGGACTTTTACTTTAATATATATAGGCTACTATTTAATTCAGCCTGGCTACATCGCCAGGGAAGGAACAATATATATAGACTAACGGAGAATTGTTTTGAAAATTGCACGGGGAATAAAGAGCTACCTTTGCCAGATAAGAACCGTAATAACTTTGTAAACATTTCCTTATAAGATATAATAGCCTGATGGTAGCCTACCGTCAGTCTTGAGCTTGAACAAGGCTGCTGACAGTGTGACTACCTTAGGCCTAAAACCTTCGCAGACATCGCCAACAAGATTTGAATTTCGTGTTCATAGCCACTGACCAATCAGCGACGAGAATCAATGTTTGCCTATCAATGTCGTTCAGTCTGCACGATCATAAACAGGATTGCCTGATAGGGTAGACTGAACGCGCTCCAGGTGTTGGGTAAAAAAAAATCCGGCCGTGGGATACAATACTGGGTTGAGAAAGGCTTTGCCTCCCTCACCCCCCATGATTTATTGTCATCATCATATATATTTCCAGCAGGGGCAAATAACAGCAGTCAAATTAGACACAAGCGTACGACTATCTTACTATGTAAACCAAGCGGACGATGCGCCCGCTAATACAACTCTGTATTTTTTTCCGATTGACACGCGCGAGATATCTCAATCTTTGTAACATAGCCTAGGTACAGTCTTTACGACTCTTACATCATTTCTATAGGCCTATGTCATTACCTTCGAAAATTACAATATACCGGTACTGTATTTTATTGGCCATCTTGAATCAGTAAATATTTTTTTTTTTTCCCTTTTCCATCGTATTTTTAGTATGTTGTCATCCTCCATATCAGTGCTAAGACCAGCGGGGTTCTGGGTTAGGCTAGGTTAATGACAATAATATGGAAATTGCTGGGGTGATGGGGTATAGTCAAAACGAAACATTTCCATTTCCGTAACAAATTTGTGCTAAAATTGAATGTTTCACATGAAAAAACATATTTTGTTTGGAAAACTCGCACATTTGTTAATCAGAACATTTACCCACAACTGTTAGGCCATTTTTTATTTATTTTTTCAAAATTATCCCACATCCAATTAGTTGCCTCCTGCTGGCAGGCTATATAGGCTATGATGATGACAATAAGTCCTGGAATGCCGGTATGCCCGCTAACATACCCTTTACTAAACGCTATTTTGGTGCGACTCGGTAAAAGTTGTGTTACCGGGCGCACTACCCTCACACCTGACCCATTTGCTGTTTACCATTTTGTTGGGACGCACAATTTCAGGGTTTTTTTTTCACCACCAATAGCCTTATTAAAAGTAATTTGTCTGCAGAGGTGTTGGGGCCGCAGCCTCCACGGAAGATACCAAGTTAGATTAGGTGGTGCTAAGGATGTAGTACCGGGTACCGGTATTTTGGCGTATTGCCCGCCTTGTTTACACTACTCGCACACTTGCGACCACGTTCCCATCTATATTGACTGCCGTGTGATACAATGATAGGTTGAGGGAGGCTTTGCCCGCCCCTATGGTAAAAACCTATAAATCAGTAATATACAGACCCATTACCCCAAGAACATTAAAAAAAAACACAAGTAGGGAGGGCTTTAACCCTCTCACCACGGAAGGGCTCTTGAACACCCATAAAAAAAACATATAACAGGTACCCGGAAAGCCTCTTGAACGCCCAGTGGTTGAAAGCCTGTGAGCTTCGTGTGCGAGGCGTCAGTCCGACGCATGTAAACAACAGCCGGCTGGACCGACGCCCCGCATCTCCGGCCACAAGAAGGAGATCGTCGCTTGTTCGTGTGTGCCTGTATGTTGTTGTTAAGTATCGAAAAGTGGTGTAAAGTGGCTGTTTTGGCCATAAAGTTATCTCTAATGAAATCATCATCACAGCTCAACCAGTTGACTTAGAGAGCTCTACTTAATGCCATTCTACAGGTAAATAACACAGCTACGCTTGGGGATGCACGGGAATGCGGGAAGCAGTCTGATTAACGAATATACGGTAGCCTAGCCTAGACGTTTTTCGGCCAAAACACCCGGGTTTCGAGGAATATATATATAATACATAGCCGGGGCTGGAGGGTTAAAGCTCAGGGAAAATGAGGGGTTAAGGCGTTTAATGGGTGAATATGGGTAGCCTATAAAGACTTTGTTCATCTTTTATTAGGACAGTTCCGTACATAAATACGGAAACTAGAGCCAAGTTTTGTGCTGTACTTACGAGATGTAATAAAGACTAATTAATACGATAACTGCGGGTCGATTCACACTCGAACGTCACCTGTTCCTCAGCGTAAGCACACGACTGCAGGCGGACAGCTAGATATACCTAAAACTACCCAAACATAACATAGGCTAATTGATTACCGGTACCCAAAAGAAAGCAAATTGCACAAAATTGAGGCAAAAATTGGCTTTGTTTTTTTGTATGTTTGTAGCAAATTGAAGGGGGCCTAAGTAGGGGTCCTGATGGATACGGATTGCTTTGGCTATTTTATCACTTCCTAGGACATAATAACTGTGATGAGCGCCACCCCGGCCCCATTGTTGCTTGGAATCGCATTTAATTCCGATTTTTATTTTGCGCTTATCTGGTTCTGCCTCCAAGGGCCTCATAAGTCATTGGGGGGTGAGGGGGGCAAAGCCCCCCCCTCAACATATTATTATATCCAATGGCAGTCAAAATAGCCGGGAACATGATGGCAAGCCTCCGCGTAGTGTAAACAAGGCGGGCAGTACGCCCGAACTCTATATTCTTGCCAATTTTTTTATAAATGTACCTGAAATCAAATTAACCCGTCCAGCCCCGGCGATGTATGTAACGCACAGCCCCAGCGACGCGTCTGACGAGTCGCCCTAATTGCTCCGACCGTAACCTCAGGTGTAGCCACTCGAGAGGGCTCAGATTTGTATGGGAACTGTGTACGTATCCCACGCAACCGTGCCGATGGTTGAAAACTCTCAAAGTCCACGTGCGTGCACGTGAGCGCGCAATAACCTGGTTTTTTGGGGTAATTGCCTTCAATTTTTTACTCTTGTAAAATACGTTTTCGGGGGCTCTGTAGGACCATTCTTTAAGCTTTTTGAGCGGTTTTTTGTGGTTTTTCCTTCATTCCTAACCCATTCGCTATTGTTTCTGGAATAAAACAATTTTTTGAAAACCGGCCGGGTTCTGGTGAACAAACAATACAAAACTAGCCGGGGCTCCACGGGTTAAAAAAGACGTCGCCGGTACAGAAGGGGTTAACCCCTTAGTTTCTCTGAGGTTGTAAAGTTCCATCCCCCCTGACATAATTGGGCCATGTACAGTACTGTATTACCGGTACTGTTTTATAGTCTTTTGCCACAATATTCTTGTGGAAAGTACCGTATACGGAAATGTCACTTGTGCGAAGGTACCCCTTAGTTCTTATAGATCCTTCCTTATCTGAACAAAATTATCTAGTGATAGACATAATGTACTGTAAATTGCATTATAATCAGGAAGGATGTACTGTACTGTAGTACCTGGGCGTATCGCCAGCTTTGTTTACATTATTCGAACGCTCGCGGTTACGTTCCCATCTATTTTGATTGCTTTTTTTCTGTTATTTACCCCCTGCTGGCATTATATATGATGATGACAAAGGGTGAGGGCCTCAACCTATTATTGTATCCCACGGCAGTCAAAATAGACAGGGATGTGACCTGTCATACGAGTAATGTAAACAAAGCCGGCAGTATGCCTGAATACTACATCCTTACCTTATAATCTTCAAAATGTAAATGAGTGCCTTGTCTTGCAGAATACGTCATGCAGAGCACAATGGCAGAGCAGAATACAACACAGGTACCTGTCGTAAGAAAGCCCAGGTGACCGAAGCCGTTCCCAGGTGAGGGGATGAGGAGGGTGCAGAAACGCCCGGGGCCGGGACACCAAAGCCCCACCCAAGGCCCTGTGCCTTGTTACAAAGCGCTTCAAAAACTGTTTATTCTGATTTAAAGTAAGGTAAGAAAGTTATAATATTATGTAAACCTATCACTATTGTTTAAATTTATGTAATACAGTAGTTAGTGTTTAAAAATCTGTGCATGATAACCTAGGTTCGAATTGCGTTGGATCACTTTTTTTTTTTCAAAACTTTTTTTTTTTTTTTTAAGAGACAATGAACGGAGGAAGGAAAAACACAGATAAAACAAAAAGGTCCATGTGCCTAAAGGCATCCTCCATTCATAAAATGTTTGTAACAACTGGATTTAAACATTTGTAGATTGTAAGTTTGTGGAAAGCAATTCGAGGGAAGTGAATTCCAAAGAGTAGTAGTTCTAGGGATAAATGAATTTTGATAAGCAGAAGTTCTGCATTGTGGAGGAGAAAGTGTAAATTCATGGGCGCTCTCAGCTGCCCTAGTTCTACGGGGAAAGATGTGGAGAGGCGGCACAATTGAAGCAAGTTCCTCGGAACAATTGCTGTGAAAATATCTGTAGAATAATGCAAGGGATGCAACGTTTCTTCGTATGGATAATGTAGGAAGGTCCTGTGTGATTGCAGGGTTATTGATTAATCTAATAGCTTTATTTTGAATTTTGTCCAACTGCCTCAATGCAACCACTCCACTTCCACTCCACAGAGGTGAACAGTAATCCATCTGAGAACGCACATGACTTTTATATATTACGGCCAACTGCTCGTCAGTGAAGAATTCTCGAACTCTGTACAGGAGTCCCAGTTTTTTAGAGGCATTCTTAGCAATGCTTCTAACATAATGTGTCCAGGTCAAGTTAGTAGTTAATGTTACACCGAGAATGTCAATACTATGGGAAGTGGGAATATTTACATCATTAAAAAATATTGGGAGTCCGTGAGATTCTGTCGGTTAGAAAATTGAATGTACTTGGTTTTCTGTGCATTAAAGGAAACTAGATTCTTTTGTCCCCATTCTTCAATTCTAGAAAGGTCCTGGTTCAGAGAAATTGCCGTGCTTATTTTTACTTACTCCCTCTCGGGCATAGGCTGAGAGCCTGGACATTCACAGCTGTGCAATGAGCAGTAATGCCCGTGTTTTGTTCCAGTCTAGGGAGTGAGGCATGTGAAGCACGTAGAGTACAACGAGCACCTGCCATCTTGCCTTCACATGAGGCACGGTGCTCACTCATGGTCCGAAGCGACCCCATCTCTGAAGCCACCTCGTTCCCGTGCTTCACTGTCTCACCCCCTACACTCGGACACTCACTCTTACACACACACACAACGCCACCTGTTGAGCAGCTAACTCACCAGGCATTGCACCCCTATAGCATATTTTGAATATGGGAATATTCATACAGTGCTATTTAATCAGGGAACAATGAGGGTATTTTATTAGCGTTTCGGTGGGCTTTGTGGTAATGCACTGATACTAGCTACAGCACAAATTCCATCCCAATACTGTAATATCTTCCCATTGATACATCGGGATTTTGACCCGGGACCTTTGGATTACCAGGCCAGTGGCAAGACCACTCCGCCACACCTCCCCTGGTACAACATACGGTATATGCTTTCATTAATTTATTTGGAGGTGTTGTGGTGAAATTAGTAAAAATATAGGCCTACTTTATACTGTATATGTAGTATGTTTTACATTAAAGACCACTTCATCAACAAAGAGTGTGGTTTCAGGTGTTTATGTTGTAATACAGTAGGCCTACTGTATAATGGTGTTATGACAATTGGGCCGTGGTCGTTGCCATGAGGTACAGAATGGGTTGAGGGGGGTTTGCCCCTATCACACCCTGTGACTTTTTAAAAATCAGTAGGACTACTGGTATCATTTTTTACAGTAGAGGGCCTAAGTAGAGTTTTACCCCAAAGTTTTGGTGCCGACTTCGTTGATCACAAGATTCAACAAAGTCCCCATGCAGCATTTGCACCTGCAGTATCTGCACCACACCAGCCTTAACCGTGCTATAAGGCAGTTTACAACAAGAAAATACGGTATCATGATATTACAGGAGAATATCGCGGCGATCACTCTTTATGCATTGGGTAGCCTATCACCTTTTTTTTCTGAAATTATCCCACAGCCAGCGGTTATTTGCCCCTTGCTGTCATTATATATATTGATGACAATAAGTCTTGGGAGGGTGCTTTGCCCCCCCTCAACCCCCAAAAATATCAAATAAGAAGCAAACGCAGAAAGCGGCTGACTGCACATTCAAAGTGGTGAGCGATGGGGTCTCCGCATCCCTACGCCAGAGAGAGAAAGACTAACTTATGCCAGTGGACTGTCTATAAATAATCAAAGTTTTCTCGGGCTGTTTACTGTATTTATCTCTGGCTAATATTTACATTACCATTATTGTTATTGTTTTGTTTGCTCTGTTAGGCAAGCATTACCATTATTGTTATTGTTTTGTTTGCTGTGTTAGGCAAGCATTACCATTATTGTTATTGTTTTGTTTGCTGTGTTAGGCAAGCATTACCATTATTGTTATTGTTTTGTTTGCTGTGTTAGGCAAGCATTACCATTATTGTTATTGTTTTGTTTGCTCTGTTAGGCAAGCATTACCATTATTGTTATTGTTTTGTTTGCTGTGTTAGGCAAGCATTACCATTATTGTTATTGTTTTGTTTGCTGTGTTAGGCAAGCATTACCATTATTGTTATTGTTTTGTTTGCTGTGTTAGGCAAGCATTACCATTATTGTTATTGTTTTGTTTGCTGTGTTAGGCAAGCATTACCATTATTGTTATTGTTTTGTTTGCTGTGTTAGGCAAGCATTACAGTTGTTGTTGTTGTTCCCTAAGCTGCCTGGCCGAACAGCCCCGAGTCCTTAAGGAAGGCCATGGCCACGGTCGGGCTTTCCCACAGAGCTCTCAAATAGTGTAAACTGTGTTGTTGACGTAAGTGGTTGTGTGAAATGCAGTCTTCTATGATGTGTTTTATGGTATGGGGTGCTGTGTTACAACCCGGGCAGGTGTCGACGACGGAGTCATCCAGTCTCTTCTGATAGCTCAGAAGAGCTGGATGGTGTCCGCATCTCAGCCTGGCCATGTGGACTCTGTCCTCGCGAGGAAGGGAGGATTCTGAAGGATGGATTTCGGGAGGTCGTGCTTGCAGCTGCGTGTTGTCTATGAGTGAGTGGATGGAACGGCGAGTGATAAGTGTATGGATGTGCTTCCGGAAGTTGGTTTGGGGTGGGCAGGGAGGGAGAGAAGACAGTATTTGTGTGTGATAGCGTGTGCTGGGTGTTGTTTTGATATTTCTTGGTGTCTGTGGGTGTGTTGGCATGTAGTGTAGTGGGTGGTGTTGATTCGTGGAGGCTGCTGCCAGGAATTGAGTGCCTCTCATGTCTAGATTATCTTTGACTTTTAGGACTTTGGTTTCTTGATGTAGGTGATCTGTGGGTGTAGTAGCTGTGCATCCTGTGATGATTTTAAGGGCTTTATTTTGAATAGTCTGTAAGGTCTTATGATGTGTTTCAGCTAGGTTAGAAGCCCAGACCGGGCTTGCGTATTCCATAACTGATCTTATGTATTGTTTGTAGACTGTGGTGGTGGTTTCTATGTTGTGTCCAAATTTCGTATGGGCAAGTGATCTGAGGGTGTAGAGTCTGGGTGTCAGTTTCTTTTTCGTGTTTGTGGTGTGCTGTTTGAATGTCATTTGGGTGTCGAATGTTACTCCTAGGATTTTGTGTGTGTGTGTGTGTGTGTGTTAGGGGTGTGTTGTTTATGTTGAGTCCCGGGACGTAATCGTGCTCTCCTGTCCAGCTTGTGAGGAGGGTTGCAGTGGATTTGTTACGACCGGCACTACGAAATAAACAAGGGCACTCAATATTGGACTAGAAGATACAATATTAGATAGGCTATATCTGCAACAACGGTACGCTAATTCCAAACCCTCGAACTATTTCGCCGGCGAACCAAACACTTAAAACCCTCCAGAGTTAATCTCCTGGATAACGGGGTATCAATTAACTGGGGTTTAGTGCACTTCTACAAAGGCTTTCCGGTGACGGCAAAGCCTACTCTCAAAAAGGAGTACTTACGTTAATACTAGTGAGCAACTTCTCTTGGCGCTTAGGAACAAGAGTTTGCAACTTATCTCAAAGAATAATGCTCTTAAGTAATAACAATGCTTGAATAAACTATTAACAAGATTAAATAAAGAAATATATACTTACGTAACTTTAGTGTGAGTCTGTACTCAACACTAAACTCTACAATGCTCTATGAAAACACTGGAAGTCTAGTCCTACAGCAATCAGATATGGAATCTTCTGAAAAGGTCTGATACTCTAAGATGCTCGTTAATACAGAACATAAATAAATGCAGGGGCAGGACACCAAAGCGTGTATCTTAAATACACCAATAAGTAGGATACATATATATAACAAGGGAGTGCAACAAGTCTGTGACAGCACTAATAATAACCACTCAGGAACAGTACTTCCGTAGCCAACGTAATAACCAAACTGGGTTGTGCACTATGCATCAACCTTGGCTAAAATAAAGTGTGAATAATTCCTAAAGCATACACAATTAAAGTTAATAAACACAATGCTGTCTTTCTCACTAATAAAGTCTAGCAGTGGCATAAAAGGTACTAAGAAGCTAGGCAGAGCGCAAGCATGCTCGTAGCCTACTGCCTCCCCTTGAACAGATTTCCCTTATGTTACGTTAAGTGACTTGGAGGCTCTCTTGGTAAGTCCAGATCTCTAGTATCTGGTCTTGCGCTGGCGCTCCACAAAGGTCAAAAAAATGAGGTAGCAATCATACAGGTAAGAGTAGGCAAAAGCCCTTTACCGGTATACTGCTACACTCGCAAAGGAAAATATCACACAAGGGTTACAGGCTAGCTAGCTTCGTCGATGTTGTACAGGCTCTGACTTGCCACATACATAACTCAGACAACGACCAAAGATACCTTCCACTGTCTAGCATTAAATAATAAGAGAGAACAGCTCAATAATTAGAAGCACCCCAACACTATGGTACCATTTGACTATGACTAATAATCCCTAAAACTAGTGCAAACATATATGGAGAGCTGGTGCTGGTAATACGACTGGCCGACTATGGAAGTCGTATGGAGAACCAGAAGGAATAAGTAATTGAATAAATTAAAATTAAAATGTAAAACTTGCAAACTAAACAAACCAAAATTGGGACAAGGACAATATAAAGTCAAATTAAATTATCAAAATCGCTATGTGGAAACAACGCTTACTAAGAGAGAAGTATGTAAACGAAGAAGTTCAGAGAGAGAGATAGTAGTATAGAGGGTTATATGGGAGACAGATTGCAAGGGACATGTAGGACCAAGCACGCTACGCCAAGCTGTGAAGGAGACACAAGGACAGGAGCCCGCACCACCGTCCCAGGACCGCGGCCGCCAATCACAGACGACTACGTCATGAAGAGCAAGCGTTCTATGACGTAGACAGGCCCGCCGGCCAATCACGGGCGTGGGAAACTAGATTTTTCATCAAGTTTGATGTGCCAGTACCCAGAGGCAAGATCAGCTTTAGAGAAAACGTTTGACTGGCCCAACTCGTGTAGTGTGTCCTCAAGTACAGGAAGAGTATAACGCTCTCGGAGCAAAGCTTTGTTGAGTTCTCTAGGGTCTATGCAAATTCTAATGTCATCATTCTTCTTGGGTGTAACAACAATCTGACTAACCCACTCAGTTGGTTCACTAACAGATACAATAACACCTAAAGTTTCTAGTCGATCAAGTTCAGACTTCAGCTTAGTCTTAAGTGCAACAGGAACTCTCCTATCAGGCATAATGGTTGGCTGCACCTGAGGATCCAATGAAAGTGTCTGTACACCTGGCAGGGTAGCTAGACTACCACTCAAAATCTCAGCTTTACAGTCAGCCTCAGTCACTTGCAGAGCATCCACACATTCAAATGCATTTTCATTAACCGTGATTAGACCCATTTGTCTGCTAGCCCAAAGTCCCAAAAGAGGGGCTAAATTTCCTTCAAACACGACAAATTCTACAGAATACTTCTTACCATTCCTTGGATTCTTAATGCTTCTACACACACCCAAGGGAGTTTGAATGGAGTTGTTCCAAGTGGTAAGAATTCTATTAGCCTTCTGTACATTCCTTGCATACTGTACTGGTAGAGCATTGACTGATGAGCCAGTGTCAATCTGGAAAGTTACCTCTTTATCATCCACCAACATGCAACATTTAACATCCTTACTAGCAGGCTTTACAGAGTTCACAGTGGTGATGGGCTGGTCTATCAGAGTGAGAACTGAGCGATCTCTGCCATACCCATAGCTTACTCTGACTGTTCCTTTTACTTATATATTTTCTAGATCTCAAGTGACGGCGTCTCTTCCGTGGATTGACCTCCCAATTTACCAAGATTGGAAGCCAAAGCGTCACATTTTTCCTTTGCCTCTCAACTTTCTCTTCATAATTGCTGAGGGGCACAGGGCCCTGGGTGGGGCTTTGGTTTCCCGGGCGTTTCCGCACCCTCCTCAGCTCCCCGCCATGGAGTGGCTTCGGTCACCCAGGCTTTATTGGGGTCGGCAGGGAGGGTTCTGTGGGGGCGCTCGGTTATGGCCTTGGCCTTGCTCGGGGCCTTGGGGCCTTGGGGCTGTTCAGCCAGGCAGTTTGGGGAACAACAACAGAGTTCACAGACATTCAATCTAGAGAATTGACCCATTCTTCATCAGAATTAGAACTCTGGGAGTCATGCTCACACTCAGCAACCTAGCGTACAGCTTTCTTTCTGGACCTAGAGGATTTATCAGCAACATTGACACTACACATGCTTGCAAAATTATCTTTTTCACCACACTTCCGACATTCTTTCCCAAAAGATGGACACCTACTCTTTGCAAATACATGTGAGAGACCACAAAACTTACACTTTCTAGACACACTGTTAGAACTAAATGCCTGGTTAGATTTGCCTGGTCTTGACCTAACTTTATTCACAGTTTAAGGGTTCAAACTCTGGTTTGTGACTTGGCACTCTCAGCAGCTTTACAGGCATCAATACAAATCTCCAGAGTTAGATTTCTCATTTTAAGTAGCTCAGTACGAAAGTCTCTTGTACCTTTCCATACTTCGTCTACAGTATTTCCCATATCTATCATAACATCCATGGCGTTTATAGTCTCAGTACCAGTATATCCCTGTATTTTGTTGCATTACATTCTTCACTTAATTTTCTCACATTTATTCTCTCCACTGTCAGTTTTATCTGTTTCCTCTCATGTTTCTACTCCTTCCTTATCCTCACTTTTGTCAGCAGTGTATATATATATTGTTCTTAACCCCTTCTATATCGGTGATGAAGTTTTCATTATATACTGGTAACTGTTAGATGATTGTAATCAGCTTAGGAAGAACCTCTTAACACTTTAATGGCAACCCATGTCATTTCATCCTTTCAGCTACCACAGATCCTTTTTAAGCTTCACAAAATTGTCTAAAGATAGGTAAAATACAGTACATTTAAAACGACGTCGCCGGTACAGGTGTTAAGTTGAGTAAAAACGATCTGTCAGCAAGTTTAATCCTCTCAGAATTATGGCATATTTTAGAATTGTTATTTTCTAGTGGCTACCACCAGGAGATTTGATTAAGTTTAGGAAGAATAGTTGTATTAGTCTTTGGAATAGTTTGTTTGACCAAGGGCTAATTTTGTTATATATATTTTGCTAAAGCGTTGTTTCCACATAGCCATTTTGATTAGTTGTTTTGCCTTTATACTGTATTGTCTTTGTCCCAGTTTTGGTTTGTTTGTTTAGCAAATTTTACAATTTAATACAGTACTGTATTACATTTTTAGTGTTTATATTGGGGATAACAATGCAGAACACCATATCATACAGTATAGGAAAACAAATGTGCTAATGATGGGTCAATCAAGATAATTTATTCAGCACCCCTTATATTTCTAGAAGTCCTCCTAATAGTAAAGTTGAGGAGCATACACTGAAGCATTGTGTAGCTGCGGTGTTCTCTGTATCATTGGCTTTTTGAGCATGGTGTTATTGAGCCAATAGAAGGTAAACTTAGCTTGGATTATATGTAACCCTATGAGTATTATGATCCCATTGTTGTTGGTTTTATTGTAGTTATTAATTGAGAAGATTATTGAGTTATGACCAAGTTGTGAAAGGTGCCATGTAGTGTTTACATTATTCGTATGCTCGCAATCACGTTCTCGTCTATTTTGACTGGCATGGGATACAATAATGGGTTGAGGAGGTTCCCCTCAACCCCCGTGACTTATTGTCATCATCATATATATTGGCATCAAGGGGGGGGGGGGGGTAACAGTACACTGCGGTCCAACCATGCCGTGGGCCAACCGACTGTACACCTTCTATACAACCTTCCTAAAGTGGAATTAAAATGTTCAGGCAGTAACATTAAGTGTTAGTATTATGATGCCTTTATTGTGGCTATCAATAGACACTTTGACTCAGTAGATGACACCATTCCTCATAATCAAAGTTTTCCTAACTCTCCACCACTTCTTGAATTCTTCCTGTCTTAACTAGATTCACAACTCTGCATCATCTATACGCCCTATCATCTGCATCCACAGCTTACTCAGTACTGTACAACTTTTCTGCTCGTCACACATCTGCTTCACATTAAGTTTCCCCCACACTGTAGTAGCAGCCACTTTAACACCTAGACTACTGGATTTTTTTCCTATCCACATTTCGCGCACCTCTTCACCATCTTCCGACTCCACCCGGTGTGGTCTCCGTGACAGCCCATCTGCATTGCCATTTTCCCGTCCCGGCCGATACTTAATGATGAAGTAAAACCGGCATATGTCAGCCATGATGAAGTAAAACCGGCATATGTCAGCCAACCACCTACTTTCCACTGCCCCTAATTTTGCCGTCTGAAGATGAGCTAATGGATTGTTGTCCACCCACACTGTGAACTGGTTCCCCACCAAATAATGCTTGAATTGCTCTGTTACGGCCCATTTCAATGTGAGCAGCTCAAGCTTCCGAGAGCTGTAATTATTCATGTTTCTCTCCGACTTCTTCAATCCACGATTGGCATACGCTACTGGATGGAGAACGCCTTCATACCTCTGAGACAGTACCACTCCTAACCCATTAAAGCTGGCATCAAGCTCCAACTCGAATGGCCTTTCAAAATCTGCACTTCTCAATACAGGAGCCTCCGTCATCACTGTCTTTAATTGTTTAAATGCATGGACCTCCTCCTTTCCCCAGAATTTTGTAACATCAGCCTTTGATTGCCCACCCATTAGCGCATGCAAAGGGGCTGCAATAGAAGTAAATCCCTTCCCTTTATAAACCTTCTATAAAAAGAGCAAAAAGCAACAAAAGCTTACACGTCTTTCACTGTCTGCGGAACAGGCCACTCCCGTACAGCCTTGATCTTGTCTGGATCAGTGCGAATCCCTTCTTTTGACACTACAAATCCTAGATAATGGACCTGGGGCTTCAGCAGATGACACTTAGATGGCTTCAATTTCAGCCCATATTTTTATAGCATCCCCCAACATATGCTCCACTCTCTCTAAGTGTTCCTCTAAACTCTGTGAAAACACTAACAGATCATCTAGGTATGCCAGTAGAGTAACAAACACCTGGTCACTGAAAACATACTCCATAAAGCGCTGAAAAGTAGCCGGACTATTAGTCAACCCCATAGGACAACGGGCATACTGGTAGTGGCCGAAAGGTGTGACGAATGCTGTTTTTTGCCGATCCTCCTTCCGCACCCTGATCTGGTGATATCCTGCTGCCAGATCAAATGAAGAGAAACACTGTGCTCCTGCCAGTGCATCCAAGGTATCCTGAATCCTAGGTAAAGGGAATGCATCTTTTACAGTGATTGCATTTAATTTTCTGTAATCCACACACAGGCGCAGTGTTCCATCTTTCTTCCGCACCACTACAATAGGTGCAGCATAGGGACTTACACTCTCCTCTATTACCCCCTGCTCAAGTAACCCCTTCACATGAGTTTTTACCTCCATCATGACAGTGGGAGATAAATGCCGGTACGGTAGCTTAATGGGCACCTCGTTCATAAGATGAATATCATGCTCTACCCTTGTGGCGCATCCTAACTCCTGTTCGTTCTCTGCAAATACTCCTCGATAACGGTAGAGCAGCTGATCAAGCTCTCCAAACCATTTGGGGTCGAGACTCTTCTCCTCCACTTGAATCCCTAGTTGTTCTCGGTGCTTCCGTACCACCTCCGGAGACACCTGCTCTGCCACTGAATGACTACGCACTCCACAGCGACGCACCTCCCGTCCATATCCAACTTTAGCAATTTTCCACTGGGGTCGCAAGATGATATCTACCCTCCCCAAGTTAGCTACCAAAAGAAATCCCTTACCTCGCTCGGCTCGAACATAACCTGGAAATATACATAACCCATCTGGCACCCAACATCCATCTCCTTCCAACGGTTCCAACAACACACCGTCAGCTTCTATCTCCTGCGTCCCTGGTATAAAAACCTCTACAACCCTCTTTGTACCTGCTGGAACAGTTAACTCCTGCTTCGGTTGTGTCACCGCAAACCCCAAAGGACCCTTGAGCGCCCGCAACCTGGCCTCTACAGCTCGAACACAGAGACCCCACCGCCCTTGCAGTTCGTCTGTCAACTCAGGCCCAAATACCCCTCGCCAACCTTGTACCAATTCTCCCAAAATGTTCATTCCCAACAACAGAGGGACATCCGTACCCTGCAACACCCCATCACTCCCCTTATTTTGCTTCACAAACAACCCACAGTCCCGGATCAATTGATTCTCCACTAAAATATCCACCATCACATAACCTAAGCAGGGGATCTCATTCCCATTGGCATCTGTTATTTGAATACTCATGCCATGCAAGGCTATCCGCTGGGGCAACAGTATTTCCCGATACCAAGCTTCGGTGATCATGCTGACCTCCGCACCCGAGTCAGCCAATGCCTCCACATGCACCCCATGCACTAATACACTAATTCTAGGGCTACTCCAAAACAATTTCACCCTCCCTCCCACTGATAGTCTATTGTCCACTAGCCATTCACTACATGATTCTAGTTCTTTGGAAAGTGAAGCGGCAATACTTATTGGGTCTTTTCCTGAAACCAGAAGCACGCTGTTGTCTGCATATAGTAATAATTTACACGAGACGCTCAGTTCCATGTCGTTCACATAACAGAGAAAGAGTAAGGGACCAAGGATGCTTCCCTGCGGGACCCCACAGTTAATTGGCATAGGATCAGATATATTATCATCAATTTTGACTCTTTGGGTTGTTGTTGTTGTTCCCCAAGCTGCCTGGCCGAACAGCCCCAAGGCCCCGAGTAAGGCCAAGGCCATAAACGAGCGCCCCCACAGAACCCTCCCAGCCGACCACAATAAAGCCTGGGTGACCGAAGCCACTCCATGGCGGGGAGCTGAGAGGGTGCGTAAACGCCCGGGAAACCAAAGCCCCACCCAGGGCCCTGTGCCCCTCAGCATTTATGAAGAGAAAGTTGAGGGGCAAAGGAATAATGTGACGCTTTAGCTTCCAATCTTGGTAGATTGGGAGGTCAATCCACGGAAGAGACGCCGTCACTTGAGATCTAGAAAATATATAAGTAAAAGGAACTGACTCTTTGGGTTCTACCACTAAGATAAGATTTAAACCAGTTTACTGACCATTGCTTGTAGTTTATTACATAGTATATTATGGTCTACTGTGTCAAACGCGTTTTGTAGATCAAGAAGAACCATACCGGTGTAGTTACCTTTAGACATTTCTTTACGAATGTGATCTGTTAAGTGGATGAGACAGGAGTCTGTCGAGTACATGCATCTGAAACCTGATTGAAACTTATAGAATAGATAATTTTGTTTGAGGTAGTGTTCAATTTGGGTGTATACCGCTCTTTCAAGGATTTTAGATACAATACATAATATGCTAACTGGTCTGTAGTTGCCAACTTCTAGTTTATTTCCTTTCTTGAATAGAGGGGTTACAATAGCTTCCTTCAGTTCAGCAGGTACAGTGTTGGTGTTCATTGACAAGTTGATGATGTGGGTTAGGGGACCTGCTATACCAATGGCTCCATCTCGTAGAAATTTGGCAGGAATTTTGTCTGGTCCTGTGCTTTTATGTACATTTAGGTTAGACAGCTCGTCAAAAGTGTATTTTGGTGTAACATTTTGCAATCCAAATGTGTTCGGGTGTATGTCTTTATCTCTGTAGAAATTTCGAAAGGTGGCCGTTGTTGTCGTGTATTTATTGAGAGGTTGCGGTAGTTTCTGTGCAAGTGTGTTTGCTATGGAGGTGAAGAAGGAGTTGAAGTAGGTTGAAATTTGTCGTTTATCGTGGCAAACCTGATCATTAACCCGGTAACGGCGAGGGGGGGGGTATTGAATCCGGTCCCCATGGGCGAGCATATAGGCTCCATTCAGGCCTATCATCGTCATTTTACGATAAATATAGTTATTACTTATTCATATGAGCCTATTTTACCTTCACTATGAAGATAGTAACCTGTAACAACAATAAAACAAGTGAAAATATAATTTTTCTGGTCAAAATCGCGAATATAGATGGACCAGCCCATTCATGAATTATGGAGAAAATTGAGGCAACCCCTCCCTCCACCAGGCCTCAAACCACACTGAGCCTACTCATACACACACTCGGTTATGTAACACACCCTCTAGGCACGTAAGCACATCCTCCACACAGTTTGCTAATGTTAGCACAAAGATATACCAACGAATTAGGGAATAACAGGGAAAATAGGTGATAATTGAAGGGGGAGGGGAAAAGGAGGAAGGGGGATGTGGAGGAGTGATATGAGGTATAGGGAAAAACAAAAAAAAAATTGTGTAGTGATACTGGGGCTGTTTAAATGTTTTTTTTATGCCTCCCTCTTAACCCTTAAAGATCGGGGTGAGTGGTCTATTTGACCATAGCGCCCAGCGGGGTGTTTTTACCCTAAATAGGGTTGTTTACGTGATCATTTTCATGCCTAAATAAGACCCAGAGCGTAAAACAAGTATCTATCCCTGAAAGGGCATAAACAGAGCTTTCCAATGACACCCGAACCATCCTTGTGCGACCACTGGTTCTCTTGCAACGATCGCGCAACACGAGTGCAAAAACCATGTAATTAGGTACTTTCCCTACATAATTCCCTGTGTAGCGAGTGTGAGAGGGGAGGGAAGGGTGGGATTCACTTCAGTTGGTCCACCGCGGTGGTGGGTGGCGGTCAGAGGCTTATTACGCTCCTCACACCGCTCAGCTCTCTCTCTCAGCAACATTACGTGCTGAAAATGGCACTCGACAGATGTCGTGCACCGCCACATAGTCCAAATTTATTTCACTCGACATATGTTGCGCGCCGCCAATTAGGGGTTAAGAGCTTTTCCGCCGTCGCCCAGTAAAACCTCTTAAGAGCTTTTCCGCCGTTTACGGATTAATGGTGAGAGCAATATTAGTGTTAGACGAATCCCTTGTCTTGTTGCTGTAGCCTGTTGTTTTTAGGTGCCTCCATAGTTTCTTTGGGTTATTCTGATATTCCTCTGCCTTATTGTGGAAATAATTAGTTTTCGCTGATTTTATTTTCCTACTTAGTTTAGTCCTGGCCCTGTTGAACTCATGTTTCAGACCTTGATCCTGTCTATGTTTCGCTAGCCTTTTTAACAGATTGTCTCTGTGTTCCAGATGGTGTAGTATGTCATTGTTGATCCATGGGTCTGACGTTGCTTTAATTTGTATGTCTTTCAGAGGAGGTATTTCGTCTAGGATGTTTGTGATGATGGTTCTGAAGCCAACCCATGCGTCATTAACGTTTGTACTTCCAAACACTGGAGACCAGTCTGTATTCCATAAAATTTCCAGAAATGTTTCTTTGTTGCAGTTTCTGAGTGACCTTGTTTTGATAACCTTGTGATTCTCTAGGGTAATTTTTGTGGTTTTCCGTGTGCAATATGTGACGAAGTGATCACTTATCCCAGTCTGTATAACCCCTGATTGGGATATTTTGTCCTCTCTTTTACAGTGTATGTGGTCTAATATTGTGGCAGTGTTCTCAGAGATACGTGTGGGGGTTGTGATGAGTTGTTTGTGATTGTGCATTGTCAGTATATGCCTATATTCTCGTACAAACCTATTGTTTCGTTGTTTGTAACACAGGTTAAAATCCCCTAGTATGATGGATTCATTCCGAGGGTCTAGCGATGACAAAGTTCGTTCAAATTTGGTCAAGAATTGTGTGTCGTCTGGTGGCCTATAGCACACCCCAATTGTGATGGGTCTTGTCCTCGGCAGGTGTAGGTCGATCCACAGAGCTTCGTGATTTTCTACACGGAGGTCGGTCCTAGTTGTGTGTGTGAGGTTGTTTTTTTACATAGACATACTCCTCCCCCATGCCTATTGCGATCATTCCTAACCATATTGAAACCTTGAATGTTTATTTCACCATCGTTTATACTTGAATCCAGCCAGGTTTCTGTGATTGCAATTATTGAAGCTTTGGCGTTATTAGCTAACAAGTTTATTTCTGACAATTTATGGTACATTGATCTGGCGTTAATGTGGATAAGATGGAACTCTTTGTTGGTGAACACTGTATTCATCTTTGATTTTGAATGTGTCCTGGCTGGATTCTGAGTTGTTAACCCTTGTCTAGTGGGGGGTTTTGGGCTTATTTGGGCATATTCAGGCCCTCCTGCATGATAAATCAAGTATCTGCATGAAAACAAATTATTTAGCAAAAAACTAGGCGCTAAAAGCTTCAAAATGAGGCCAGAACGAGCTACGTAGCACTCGTGGTTCTCATACAGTGATACCAGTAACATGGGAGTTTAGCGTATAGTGGCATATTTTTCCCAGCTATGCTCACTACTGGCTACACTGCCAGCCTCTCGAGAACACAGGGAACATGAGTTAATGGGCGGCGGTAAGCCCTGGGAGTCGGCTGTCTGGCCCGCTGCGCTCCCGGCCATTTGCACTCGATTTTAACCCTTTAAAAGCCTTAATAATGCTCCTAACTTGCTGCAAATTGGAACCGGACTTAAGTCCGACCCCGATCTTTAAGGGTTAATACTTGGTAATGAATGCAACGAAGGCAGTGCTGGTTGGGGGGAGGGGCGTCGACTGACTGGGGACAGAGGTGCATGGGGGCGGTTCGTTCGTGGCCACCCCTTCGGGGATTACGGCGTCAGGCAATAGATAGATAGATAGATAGATAGAATGAATGCAAGGCACACTTATTGCAAAGGAATTCCCGTTCTTCACTGTTGGTCTTCTTAGAGATGCACTTCATGTGAGCTACATTTTTACACTTTACACAGTTTTGGATCTTCTGACGTCGTGTTATGAGTGATTCACAAATAAAACAAATGGTTTCGCGATGTACAGCTGAGTTCCTACATTTAACACATTCAACTTCGTTTCTACTGTTAACGTAAGTACAGTACATCGGTTATGAACAATTTCATTGCAACTGTTGCATTGTAAAAGTGAACTCCTATTGTTGAAACCAATATTACAGACTATACATACAGTAGTTTTTTCTTACTGTTTATCGTACGTCTGGAGGTGTGGTTTGGTCCGCGTCGATCAGCTGCTTGTGCGGGAGAGGGCGGGGGATACTCGCGGTCGGGCTGTGGTTGTTTGTTTGTTTGTTTCATTCCTACGGAGGTAAAGCAATACCCATGAATACAACTTTAGTCTGAAGCATGTGTGATTTGTAGGGTTCACTTTAAACCTACGGTACGCGCATGGATTATTTTCTTAATAGAAGCATATGTTTCCTCTATACATAATATTGTTAACATAATTGTGAGATGAAAAAGTAAAGTAATAAATACCAAGACAATATATATTAACATACATTTATATGAATATAAATAGTGAGACGTTAATATGAACTCGGAGAGAGAGAAAGTGAGAGAGATGCATGAACAAAAATTAGTATATCAGTTAAAACTTGGCTATGGCACTTGTATCTAAGTAATAATAATAATAATAATAATAATTGCAGTAATAATACACTCCTCGTATGGTTTGTTCTTTAGGCTAGGTATCATTTTGGTTGTTGTTGTTGTTCTTGTTGTTCCCTAAGCTGCCTGGCCGAACAGCCCAGAGTCCCTGAGAAAGGCCATGGCCACGATCGGGCTTTCCCACAGAGCTCTCATTGAGTGTAGATTGTGTTGTTGGCGTAAGTGGTTGTGTGAAATGCAGTCTTCTATGATGTGTTTAATGGTATGGGGTGCTGTGTTACATCCCGGGCAGGCGTCGACAACGGAGTCATCCAGTCTCTTCTGATAGCTCAGGAGAGCTGGATGGTGTCCGCATCTCAGCCTGGCCAGGTGGACTCTGTCCTCGCGAGGAAGGGAGGATTCGGAAGGATGGATTTCGGGAGGTCGTGCATGCAGCTGCGTGTTGTCTGTGAGTGAGTGGATGGATCGGTGAGAGATATGAGTATGGATGTGCTTCTGGAAGTTGGTTCGGGGTGGGCAGGGAGGGAGAGAGGACAATAATTGTGTGCTGGGTGTTGTTTTGATATTTCTTGGTGTCTGTGGGTGTGTTGCCATGTAGTTTAGTGGGTGGTCTTGGTTCGTGGAGGCTGCTGCCAGGAATTGAGTGCCTCTCATGTCCAGATGGTCTTTGACTTTGAGGATTTTGGTTTCTTGATGTAGGTGATCTGTGGGTGAAGTAGCTGTGCAGCCTGTAATGATCTTCAGGGCTTTGTTTTGAATAGTCTGTAAGGTCTTATGATGTGTTTCAGCTAGGTTAGAAGCCCAGGCTGGGCTTGCGTATTCCATCACTGATCTTATGTATTGTTTATATACTGTGGTGGTAGTTTCTTTGTTGTGTCCAAATTTTGTGTGAGCAAGTGACCTGAGGGCGTTAAGTCTGGGTGTCAGTTTCTTTTTAATGTTTGTGGTGTGCTGTTTGAATGTCATATGAGTATCATATGTTACTCCTAGGATTTTGGGTGTGTGTGTATGTGTTAGGGGTGTGTTGTTTATGGTGAGTTGAGGGATGTATTCGTGTTCTCCTGTCCAACTTGTGAGCAGGGTTGCGGTGGATTTGGCTGGGGCTAGATTAAGTCTGTTTGTAGTGCACCAGCCATGTAGTGTGTTGAGATAGGGTTGAAGGAGATCTGTTGCTCTTTTTGGGTCATGGTGTGTGCATGTGAGTGTTATGTCATCTGCATAGGAGGCTAAGTTTATTTGGGGCGTATTGGGTGTAGTTATATCGTGCATGTACAGATTGAAGAGTGCGGGCGATAGGACGAATCCTTGTGGGACTCCGTTTGGAAAGTTTCTGATTTTAGATGACTGACCGGCAAAAGATACGTGTGCACATCTGCCTGCTAGGAAGTTGGCCAGCCACCTTTTTGTGTTGTTGTGCATGTTTGTGTTGTAGATTTTGTTTGTTAGGTTGTGGCGGGGGATGGCATCGAAGGCTTTACTAATGTCGAGTGTGGCTAATAGTGATCTGTGTGGTGGTCTAGCTGAGTTGATGCCGTCGAAAGCTCTTTGTGTAAGGTCTGTGAGAAGAGTGTTTGTGGAGTGCAGTGGCCTAAAGCCATGTTGTGTTGGAGCTAGGGGTAGGTCAGGTGTAATTAGTTGTAATACTAGGCGTTCCATGACTTTGGAGGGGGAGCAAAGAAGTGTGATGGGGCGGTGCGAGGAGGGTAGCGTGGGGTCTTTGTTGGGTTTGGGGAATGTGATGATGATACCATGCTTCCAAATGTCTGGTATTGTGTTGTGTGAATAGCTGTAGTTTGATATGTTAGTGAGTGCTTGTATGCCTTGTGGTCTGAGGTGTATGTTGCTTACGTTGTCTAGGCCACAGGCGGGTGAGTGCTTGAGATTGTTGATGATATGCTTTGTCTGGTGATTGGTGAAGGGTGTATAGTCAGGGTCTGTGGGGAATTGTCTCTTACGTCGGATGACACGTCGGTCGTCTTTGTGAGGTTTTAGGTGGCTGACATGTGAAAAGTGATTGATGAGAGTGTTTGCTTGTTGTTTACATGAAGGAGTAGAGTCTGTTGTTGTGATTGCAGCATTTTGGTAACTCGTTCTAGCTTGTCTATATCTTTTTGGTAATAAGGGCACCAGGATTGAACACAGTATTCCAGAAGAGGGCAGACTAAGGAATTGTAAAGGGTTAGGATAACGTCTTTGGATTTATGCTCAAATGAACTGCCTATAAAGCCAATTATTTTATTTGCCTTCTTAACAACTTCTGAACATTGTTGACTCGGTTTTAGGTTACTCGATATTGTTACTCCCAGATCGGTTTCTCTGTTTACATTCTTAAGCCGAGTGCCATTCATCAAATAGTTTGCTTTCTCATTTTGGTATCCGATATGTAGTACTTTACATTTATCCGCATTGAAACTCATTTGCCCAATTTGGGCCCAACATGACAACTTATCTAGATTGTGTTGCATATCGTCAACTTGTTGTTTTGAGAGTACGCTATTTGCAATTTTTGTATCGTCAGCAAATTTTGAGATTGTACAGGTGAGACCCTCATCTATGTTGTTGATGTAAATTAGAAAGAGAATTGGTCCTAGTACCGATCCCTGGGGTAGCCCGCTACTTACATCGGTCCATTTAGATGCCTTACCGTTTATGACTACTCTTTGCTTTCTGTCGCTGAGCCAATTTTCTATCCATTTCAACATACCGTCTTGTATTCCATGCGCTTTTAGTTTTCGCAGTAAACGTTTGTGGGGAACTTTGTCAAATGGCTTTTGAAAATCAAGGTATATAATATCTACAGCTTTACTCTCATTGTAGAGGTTGAGGATATCGTGGAAGAAGTCTAAGAGTTTTGTTAAACAGGAAGGTTTTTTACGAAAGCCGTGTTGAGTATCTTTAAGTACCGGTATGTTATTTTCCTCTAAGTGATTTACGAGTCTGTCTGTTATGAGTGTTTCTAACATTTTACATACAACTGAGGTTAAGTTAATTGGACGATAGTTACTGGGTAGGGATATACAGTACGGTATATGATGATGACAGTTACCGGTAGTCATAGTTACTGGGTAGGGATATACAGTACGGTATATGATGATGACAGTTACCGGTAGTCATAGTTACTGGGTAGGGATATACAGTACGGTATATGATGATGACAGTTACCGGTAGTCATAGTTACGGGGTAGGGATATACAGTACGGTATATGATGATGACAGTTTACCGGTAGTCATAGTTACTGGTAGGGATATACAGTACGGTATATGATGATGACAGTTACCGGTAGTCATAGTTACTGGGTAGGGATATACAGTACGGTATATGATGATGACAGTTACCGGTAGTCATAGTTACTGGGTAGGGATATACAGTACGGTATATGATGATGACAGTTACCGGTAGTCATAGTTACTGGGTAGGGATATACAGTACGGTATATGATGATGACAGTTACCGGTAGTCATAGTTACTGGGTAGGGATATACAGTACGGTATATGATGATGACAGTTACCGGTAGTCATAGTTACTGGGTAGGGATATACAGTACGGTATATGATGATGACAGTTACCGGTAGTCATAGTTACTGGGTAGGGATATACAGTACGGTATATGATGATGACAGTTACCGGTAGTCATAGTTACTGGGTAGGGATATACAGTACGGTATATGATGATGACAGTTACCGGTAGTCATAGTTACTGGGTAGGGATATACAGTACGGTATATGATGATGACAGTTACCGGTAGTCATAGTTACTGGGTAGGGATGTACAGTACGGTATATGATGATGACAGTTACCGGTAGTCATAGTTACTGGGTAGGGATATACAGTACGGTATATGATGATGACAGTTACCGGTAGTCATAGTTACTGGGTAGGGATATACAGTACGGTATATGATGATGACAGTTACCGGTAGTCATAGTTACGGGGTAGGGATATACAGTACGGTATATGATGATGACAGTTACCGGTAGTCATAGTTACTGGGTAGGGATATACAGTACGGTATATGATGATGACAGTTACCGGTAGTCATAGTTACTGGGTAGGGATATACAGTACGGTATATGATGATGACAGTTACCGGTAGTCATAGTTACTGGGTAGGGATATACAGTACGGTATATGATGATGACGGTTACCGGTAGTCATAGTTACTGGGTAGGGATATACAGTACGGTATATGATGATGACAGTTACCGGTAGTCATAGTTACTGGGTAGGGATATACAGTACGGTATATGATGACAGTTACCGGTAGTCATAGTTACTGTGTAGGGATATACAGTACGGTATATGATGATGACAGTTACCGGTAGTCATAGTTACTGGGTAGGGATATACAGTACGGTATATGATGATGACAGTTACCGGTAGTCATAGTTACTGGGTAGGGATATACAGTACGGTATATGATGATGACAGTTACCGGTAGTCATAGTTACTGGGTAGGTATATACAGTACGGTATATGATGATGACAGTTACCGGTAGTCATAGTTACTGGGTAGGGATATACAGTACGGTATATGATGATGACAGTTACCGGTAGTCATAGGGGGCAACCCATTATTGTATCCCATGGCCGGTAACAAAACAGTTTAGGCCCTACCTAACATCTAGCTGTGGGATACAATAATGGGTTGAGGGTAGCTTTGTTCCCCCTCACCTCCCCATGACTTATTGTCATCATCATATATAGGCCTATTACCAGCAGAGGCAAATAACAGCAGTCCAATTCGACGCGAATGTAGCTGCGAGCGTGCGACTGTAAACAAACCGGACGGTACGCCCGGTAAGACAACCCTTACCCAAATTTACCCAACAGCTTGTTAAATTTTTACCGTGTGACAGCCAAGAGTTTTAGCATTTAGTTGTATATGTTTTTATAATTTTTTCTTTGATATAGACTACAGTGTTGTTTTACAGCATGGACTGCAGGAAATGAGTATTTAGCCATTAATGAACAATGTATAGGCTAAACCAGCCCCCTCCCCCCCCCCCCCCTCCCCCCCTAGTGGGGAGGGCTATGAAGATCATGGAAAATAGAGGGTTAACCCTTCCAGCCCGGGTGTCCTTTTATAAGGACACCGCGGCAGATGGGCCGGTACCCGGGTGTCCTTTTAACAGACAGTAAGCTTGAAAGCCTATTCAGCTTGGTCTGAACGCTGTGCGTCCGACGCATGTAAACAAAGCCGATCGTTGCGCCACCGCACCTCCGAAAACAAGAAGGAGACGTCGGATCAATGTTGTTGTTGTTGTGACGTCAGACAAAATTAGTGTCTGAAAATCTCCGATATTGTCAACATCGCGGAAAAATTCGCTCCACGGAAATCGTCATCACAACTGAACCAGTTGACTTACAGAGCTCTACTCAACGCCAGTCTACAGATTGAAAACCGCACTATGTTTATAGATGCGTGGGAAATTTCTAGCAGTTAAAATAACAAAGATACGGTAGCCTAGGCCTTGACGTTTTTCGGCCAAATCGCCCGGGTACCCCACACTGTCCTTAGGAGGGGGAGCCCGGGTCGGAAGGGTTAAAGATTTATGATAAAAAGGGAAAAATTAGCTCTACCGGTACTGTTTTTGGAAATAACCTTGTGCTGTGGGATAGAGCAAGTCCTCTTCCAGGACTTATTGACATTCTCATATGTTTAAACAGTAGGGGGCAAAAACTCCCTTATAATAAATCTCCGAGAGTACATGTACTATCATACAAAAAAGTATCCTTACTAAAATGACACGCACCATTTAGACTCAATGGACGAAGTAATATGGAAAATATTGTTTGAGCGTAGGATGGGTTGGTAGCCCAGGGGGCGGATCCACAAAGCATTTAACGATTTCGACCTTGTTCGTATCTTAGCATGACTAACCTTGCCGAAGTGTATCAGGCTCATTTCGAGCGCAGTGGAACATTTTCTTCCTCCTGAAATATGAACCTGTATTGAAATTTCGCAGCAGTGCCAAATCTTATTCCTTGCCATGAAGAAACGTTTCCCAACGAAATCTTAGCTTACCGACGTCGTAAAGTTTTGTGGCTCCGCCCCCTGGATTATAGGGCTAAGCGGTGCTCTAGATATAAGTGTATTATCAAATGGTGACACGTGATGCCTTTGTGAAAATAAATCCGAGAATACCACTGATGGAATTATTCCTGATATTACGATGTATAGCATTGATATTATATTTGAGAAAGTTTATGTGTATGGGGGGGGGGGGGTCTATGAACTTGTGTTCTTCCCCTTTATCCATTCCAAATATTCTCTGAGTTTCCTTATTTCTGGTAAAATAAATACAAGTAGAAAATATTTCTTTATTCAGTATTTTGTATAAGCACCGCCTGCTGCGAGGACGGCGTCAAGCCTTCGAGGCATAGATGATACCTGATCACACTATCTGTTGGCAGGAAAAAAAAATTCGAAGTCCTTCCCATGCCTGAATAGCAGCAGTGACTACACTCCCTGGTTGGGTTGTCTATATCTGTCATATTACGCGTCATCATTCCCCACACGTTTTCTATAGGGTTCAGGTCCGGGGATCTGACTGGATGTGGCAACACGTTGATCTCTGGGTGTTCATGAAGCCACCCTCTCACAGTCAGAGATGTATGAATCGGGCTGTTATCCTGGATGAGGTAAAATGAATCTGGCTTGGGAAGAAGCATTGCCCTCACTGAAGGAAGCAAAACTTCTTCCAGGATTTCGACATACTTTGAGCCATTGAATCTTCCAGGTCCTACATCAACCAGCTCCCCAACGCCCCCTGCATGTATCCATCCAAATAACCCAGCGCATACACGCCCACTTCTCCTGCTGCTGACCACATTATTTGTGCTATACCTAAGACAGACAGTAGAGGATTAGATATTATTGTATAGAATGTGCTTCATTGAAAAGAAAAAAGAATCATGAAAATATTATAACAACAGACAGACACAATCATATAATCTTACAAACTAAAACACACCTTGTGTTTATAGAATGCCAGACATGTGAAGCACCATGACCAGCACTGCAGAACGTCTTTTCATCACAAAACACAACTTTGTCCCAGAAATCCTCCCCCTTGTCACAATATTGTAGTGCATAAACCATTCTTTCCTCCATATGCCTCTCAGTTAAATGCGGTTTTGTAGCAGGGCGCCTTGCTCGTAATCCCATTTCCCGGTGCCTGTTCCGTATTGTTTCAGACGTGAATTGACATTCTCATATGTTTAAACAGTAGGGGGCAAAAACTCCCTTATAATAAATCTCCGAGAGTACATGTACTATCATACAAAAAAGTATCCTTACTAAAATGACACGCACCATTTAGACTCAATGGACGAAGTAATATGGACAATATTGTTTGAGCGTAGGATGGGTTGGTAGCCCAGGGGGCGGATCCACAAAGCATTTAACGATTTCGACCTTGTTCGTATCTTAGCATGACTGACCTTGCCGAAGTGTATCAGGCTCATTTCGAGCGCAGTGGAACATTTTCTTCCTCCTGAAATATGAACCTGTATTGAAATTTCGCAGCAGTGCCAAATCTTATTCCTTGCCATGAAGAAACGTTTCCCAACGAAATCTTAGCTTACCGACGTCGTAAAGTTTTGTGGCTCCGCCCCCTGGATTATAGGGCTAAGCGGTGCTCTAGATATAAGTGTATTATCAAATGGTGACACGTGATGCCTTTGTGAAAATAAATACGAGAATACCACTGATGGAATTATTCCTGATATTACGATGTATAGCATTGATATTATATTTGAGAAAGTTTATGTGTATGGGGGGGGGGGGGGGTCTATGAACTTGTGTTCTTCCCCTTTATCCATTCCAAATATTCTCTGAGTTTCCTTATTTCTGGTAAAATAAATACAAGTAGAAAATATTTCTTTATTCAGTATTTTGTATAAGCACCGCCTGCTGCGAGGACGGCGTCAAGCCTTCGAGGCATAGATGATACCTGATCACACTATCTGTTGGCAGGAAACATTTTGAAGTCCTTCCCATGCCTGAATAGCAGCAGTGACCACACTCTCCCTGGTTGGGTTGTCTATATCTGTCATATTACGCGTCATCATTCCCCACACGTTTTCTATGGGGTTCAGGTCCGGGGATCTGGCTGGATGTGGCAACACGTTGATATCTGGGTGTTCATGAAGCCACCCTCTCACAGTCAGAGATGTATGAATCGGGCTGTTATCCTGGATGAGGTAAAATGAATCTGGCTCAGGAAGAAGCATTGCCCTCAGTGAAGGAAGCAAAACTTCTTCCAGGATTTCGACATACTTTGAGCCATTGAATCAACCAGCTCCCCAACGCCCCCTGCATGTATCCATCCAAATAACCCAGCGCATACACACCCACTTCTCCTGCTGCTGACCACGTTATTTGTGCTATACCTAAGACAGACAGTAGAGGATTAGATATTATTGTATAGAATGTGCTTCATTGAAAAGAAAAAAGAATCATGAAAATATTATAACAGACAGACAGACACAATCATATAATCTTACAAACTAAAACACACCTTGTGTTTATAGAATGCCAGACATGTGAAGCACCATGACCAGCACTGCAGAACGTCTTTTCATCACAAAACACAACTTTGTCCCAGAAATCCTCCCCCTTGTCACAATATTGTAGTGCATAAACCATTCTTTCCTCCATATGCCTCTCAGTTAAATGCAGTTTTGTAGCAGGGCGCCTTGCTCGTAATCCCATTTCCCGGTGCCTGTTCCGTATTGTTTCAGACGTGCATTGCAGCTGAAGCTCATTTCTTACACTGCTTGCTGTTCGAAAAGGATTCTGTCGAATGGCCTCACCTACTGCCTGCAAGAGTTGTTGAAATACTTAAATTATATATATATATATATATAATTATATATATATATATATATATATATGTTTCAAGCTCTCAGTGGGGATCGAACCCTCGACAGTCGGTACGATAGCCGAGGCTTAATCAACTACACCACGGCAGTCTGCCGTGGTGTAGTTGATTAAGCCTCGGCTATCGTACTGACTGTCGAGGGTTCGATCCCCACTGAGAGGTTGAAACATTTAGTGGCTCACGTGTATTTGTGATACATACTCAATATATATATATGGTAGCAGGTCTTCATTTACATAATTAATACCCATATTAATTCATACCTCATCTTGATTCAGAGTTGTGCACCTAGGGCGGCCGGTACTGGGTTGATTTTCAGTGTTGCCAGTCTCATAGTATCTTCTCACTCATACTGCCACTGTTGGCTTCGATACACCTATGCGTCTGGCGATTACTGCGTTTGATATCCCTTGAATGTGCAAAGCAACAATAGCGCCACGCGTTTCCTGTGAGGTCTCCATGCCGAATGACCATAAAATGCAGGCTGGATTGCTAACGTCGACTTGGTTTCAGATATCGGTAATCCACGACTTGAGGACTCGAATCACAATATGATAAGGAACAGATGTTTTGTGACAGTTCAGACAGCCAGGCTTGCCAACTATACCGAAACTGCTCGAATCGTACCCCACTTTATGAAACTCAGCGTTCACGAGAATAAGGATACTTTTTTGTATGATAGTACAGTCAGGACCCCCAATTCGCGAGAATAGGGGTGACAGGAGGCATCGCGTATTGTGAATTCGGGTATTGTGGAACTAACTTTAAATGGGAATAATTAGATTGGGTGACATCTCTCAATTATGGCCTATTTTCGAAATTTTTGGCCCTATTTTCGACATTTTTGGCTCTACAGTACAGTCTATATCTTATATATAAGAAGAACAATGAATAAAAATATGAAACTATCCTTAAAATTAGTAGTAGATAGGCTAGGACTAGGACTAGGACCGTAGGACTTCACGATTTTCTCCAACTTCTCCCTCCCTAACCAAATCGTACGAACAGTTTACTCTGACAAGCCTATTGCACAGTTTCCTTCTCCTCTTTTCTTGCGAAACAACAATTCCACCTTCATTTTGTGTGTTATCTTCTTATATTGGCGTGGCATGGCGAAAAAAGTGGCAGGCACTACAAACGTTTGGTCACTCCGCACGGCTATGAGCGCTTGAGCGGGACTGTGGGAGGGAGGGAGGGAGGGTAAGCGGGAGGGAAGGCAGGCGTATGCCCGTCTTCTTCTTTTTTCAGAGCTACTCCTGGGCCTCGCGAAACGTAGACGTGCTCGCGTATCAAGCGGGAATAGCGGATTTGGCCCCTTCTTAGCTCTCGATTCGTGTATTGTGGTACCACCTCGCATAATTAATGCTTAATTAATTAATGTTATTTTCGAGGGGTAACTCGTGTATTAGGGTTTTCGCGAATTGTGGAATCGTGTATTGGGGGTCCTGACTGTACATAATACCAATGCATTACGGTACAAAGGAGTACAAAGGAAATCAAGCAACAACAGATCTAATGACCCTTCTGGGCTGCTTGTCCTCCAAAACACTGAGGATCAAGTGTCCAAACAGTGGTTTAGAGTGGGTAAGGGAACATTGGAAAGGGAACTACTGCCCTAGAACTAATGTCCGTGGCAGGATTAGGAAGTTAGTAGGGGACAGATGGGTTAGTAACTGAGGGGGGATAAAATAAAGTTATTCATTTACAAATGCAGTCAGTCGCGGGTTTGATGCGAGATATTTGTCTAGGCGGAGTTTACATGAATCAACGGTGCTGCAGTCTATAACGTCTCGGGGAAGCCCATTCCACAAGTTGACAACTCGATTGAAGAAGAAATTCTTAGATTCGTGTGAGTTAAAAGATTTACCAATAATTTTGCAACCGTTTCCCGCGTGTAATTAGATTGGTCTATAGTGAAGTACTTACTACAGTTCATATTGTCGATGCCTTTGATGGTTTTGAACACTTGAATTCAGTCACCTCTTAATCTGCGCTGGGTTAAATGAAATAGATTTAATTCTCTAAGACGCTCTTCGTATGGTTTGTTCTTTAGGCTAGGTATCATTTTGGTAACTCTACGTTGAACTCGTTCTAGCTTGTTTATATCTTTTTGGTAATAAGGGCACCATGATTGAACGCAGTATTCCAGAAGAGGGCGGACTAAGGAATTGTAAAGGGTTAGGATAACTTCTTTGGATTTATGCTCAAATGACCTGCCTATAAAGCCAATTATTTTGTTTGCCTTCTTAACAACTTCTGAACATTGTTGACTCGGTTTTAGGTTACTCGATATTGTTACTCCCAGATCGGTTTCTCTGTTTACATTCTTAAGCTGAGTGCCATTCATCGAATAGTTTGCTTTCTCATTTAGGTATCCGATATGTCGTACTTTACATTTATCCGCATTGAAACTCATTTGCCAAATTTGGGCCCAACATGACAATTTATCTAGATTGTGTTGCATATCGTCAACTTGTTCTTTTGAGAGTACGCTATTTGCAATTTTTGTATCTTCAGCAAATTTTGAGATTGTACAGGTGAGACCCTCATCTATGTCGTTGATGTAAATTAGAAAGAGAATTGATCCTAGTACCGATCCCTGGGGTACCCCGCTACTTACATTGGTCCATTTAGATGCCTTACCGTTTATGACTACTCTTTGCTTTCTGTCGCTGAGCCAATTTTCTATCCATTTCAACACACCATCTTGTATTCCATGCGCTTTTAGTTTTAGCAGTAAACATTTGTGGGGAACTTTGTCAAAGGCCTTTTGAAAATCAAGGTATATAATATCTACAGCTTTACTCTCATCGTAGAGGTTGAGGATATTGTGGAAGAAGTCTAAGAGGTTTGTTAAACAGGAACGTTTTTTACGAAAGCCGTGTTGAGTAAGTTATTTGCCTCTAAGTGATTTACGAGTCTGTCTCTTATGACCGTTTCTAGCATTTTACATACAATTGAGGTTAAGCTAATTGGACGATAGTTACTGGGTAGGGATTTGCTGCCTTTTTTTAATATCGGTGTTACGTTGGCTAGCTTCACGGATCAGGCATAGTCCCAGACTGCAAGGATTCATTGAATAACAATGTCAGTGGTTTGGAGAGCTCATCCTTAGCTTCCTTTAGAACTCTAGGTGAGATTGTATAAGGTCCAGGCGTTTTATTTACCTTGAGTTTATCTAGGTATGTGATGTGACAATTTGGAAAATATAACCGAAACTACCACTAATTTTCCCATGGTTTTTCCTTTTGGGTTTAGGTAGTTTTCATCATTATACAGTAGTTTAATGAAATTAGTTACAATCCCCAGAAATTTTTATTTCTCCCATTATCCAACAATCTTAAAACACTCAGATGTAAGTCATTTTCAGAGTAAATATAAAATTATTTTTTGCCTTTGGATACAGGATGCCCACAGCAAAATTGAAGGGTCTCATGGCTGTCACACTGTAAAATCTTACCAACAGGTGGCCGTTGGATACGATAATGGGTTGATGGGGGCTTTGCCACCCTTAACCCATGACTTTTTTTCATCATATACCGGTAACCTATATTAGCAGCAAGGGGCAAAAAACAGATGGGCGTGGGATAATTCCTTAAAAAACGCAAAATTAGACACAACACTGCGATAATACGACTTATGTAAAGAAGACGACGCATACGCCCGCTAACAGCATCCTTACCTAATATATATGATGATTAACCTTAGGGGGGTGGGGGGTGTATGGGGGGGGGTCACCCCTCAAGTCAAAAGCAGTAAAATTAGCGAATGCAAAGGTCGTGACCCAGCGTGTGAATGACCACGAAAATATGAATTATGGGTTACGGTACTGTATAACAATTTGAGACATCTATAACCCACATAAAATTGATGGGTTGTAGGGTATATTGTGTTGGTGGGATATTTTGTTTCTTGATAGCGTACCGGTAATGGTTAGTGCGCTTGGAGTCGCACATTATATGAATTAGATGAATTGATATACAGGTAATGAAGTAGGTTTATTTGTAAGTTAATTGGTGGGTTGATGATAATCTGAAATTAAATGGCATTTGAGTCGGTAATGACCTATAGGCCTATAGCTAAATATATGGGTAAGAATATTGTTGTTGTTCCCTAAGCTGCCTGGCCGAACAGCCCCGAGTCCCTGAGAAAGGCCATGGCCACGATCGGGCTTTCCCACAGAGCTCTCATTGAGTGTAGATTGTGTTGTTGGCATAAGTGGTTGTGTGAAATGCAGTCTTCCATGATGTGTTTAATGGCATGGGGTGCTGTGTTACATCCCGGGCAGGCGTCGACAATGGAGTCATCCAGTCTCTTCTGATAGCTCAGGAGAGCTGGATGGTGTCCACATTTCAGCCTGGCCAGGTGGACTCTGTCCTCGCGAGGAAGGGAGGATTCGGAAGGATGGATTTCGGGAGGTCGTGCATGCATCCGCGCGCCGCCTGCGAGCGAGTGGACGGACCGGCGAGAGACATGAGCACGGATGCGCCCCCGGAAGCCGGCTCGGGGCGGGCAGGAAGGGAGAGAGGACACCAACCGTGTGTGACACTGTGTGCTGGGTGCTGCCCCGATACCTCCCGGTGTCTGCGGGTGTGTTGCCATGCAATCCAGTGGGTGGTCCCGGTTCGTGGAGGCTGCTGCCAGGAATTGAGCGCCCCCCATGTCCAGACGGTCCCTGACTTTGAGGACCTTGGTCTCCCGATGCAGGCGATCCGCGGGTGCAGAATATTGTATTAGGGCATACTGGCCACCTTGTTTACACTGCTAGCACGCTCAATATCATGTTCACGTCTATTTTGACTGCCGTGGGATATAACAATACTGTAGGTTGAAGGGTGGGTTTGGCCCCCCCCCCCCATGCCTTATTGTCATCTTCATATATATTGGCAGCAGGAGGCAAATAACAGAACAAATATGTGTCAAAATAGACAGGAACCGCGAGTGCACGACATGACGATCGTATGCCTGGATACTACAGTACATCCATCCCAAATTATGTGATTTACGGTAACAAACCTATATTGTTAGGTATAGATAGACGCACAAATATCGGCACCTCTGGTATCACATGTAAACGTAACCAATACCGGTATGGTACTAGGGTGTCAAAGGAAAGGCGAGTTCATTGTTTGTTGTCTTTTTATGGTACCGGTACCGGTATATACAAAGAACAACAAAAACTAAATTGGAATAACTTCCTACAAACACTTGATCACAAAACAAACCCCAAAAAACTCTACAAAACACTAAACAGCATCACACTTTCCAACAGCAACACAACACAATCACATGCTGCAATCACAACAACAGACTCTACTCCTTCATGTAAACAACAAGCAAACACTCTCATCAATCACTTCTCACATGTCAGCCACCTAAAACCTCACAAAGACGACCGACGTGTCATCCGACGTAAGAGACAATTCCCCACAGACCCTGACTATACACCCTTCACCAATCACCAGACAAAGCATATCATCAACAATCTCAAGCACTCACCCGCCTGTGGCCTAGACAACATAAGCAACATACACCTCAGACACCTGGGACCACAAGGCATACAAACACTCACTAACATATCAAACTACAGCTATTCACACAACACAATACCAGACATTTGGAAGCATGGTATCATCATCACATTCCCCAAACCCAACAAAGACCCCACGCTACCCTCCTCGCACCGCCCCATCACACTCCTTTGCTCCCCCTCCAAAGTCATGGAACGCCTAGTATTACAACTAATTACACCCGACCTACCCCTACCTCCAACACAACATGGCTTTAGGCCACTGCACTCCACAAACACTCTTCTCACAGACCTTACACAAAGAGCTTTTGACGGCATCAACTCAGCTAGACCACCACACAGATCACTATTAGCCACACTCGACATTAGTAAAGCCTTCGATGCCATCCCCCGCCACAACCTAACAAACAAAATCTACAACACAAACATGCACAACAACACAAAAAGGTGGCTGGCCAACTTCCTAGCAGGCAGATGTGCACACGTATCTTTTGCCGGTCATTCATCTAAAATCAGAAACTTTCCAAACGGAGTCCCACAAGGATCCGTCCTATCGCCCGCACTCTTCAATCTGTACATGCACGATATAACTACACCCAATACTCCCCAAATAAACTTAGCCTCCTATGCAGATGACATAACACTCACATGCACACACCATGACCCAAGAAGAGCAACAGATCTCCTTCAACCCTATCTCAACACACTACATGGCTGGTGCACTACAAACAGACTTAATCTAGCCCCAGCCAAATCCACCGCAACCCTGCTCACAAGCTGGACAGGTGAACACGAATACATCCCTCAACTCACCATAAACAACACACCCCTAACACATACACACACACCCAAAATCCTAGGAGTAACATATGATACTCATATGACATTCAAACAGCACACCACAAACATTAAAAAGAAACTGACACCCAGACTTAACGCCCTCAGGTCACTTGCTCACACAAAATTTGGACACAACAAAGAAACTACCACCACAGTATATAAACAATACATAAGATCAGTAATGGAATACGCAAGCCCAGCCTGGGCTTCTAACCTAGCTGAAACACATCATAAGACCTTACAGACTATTCAAAACAAAGCCCTGAAGATCATTACAGGCTGCACAGCTACTGCACCCACAGATCATCTACATCAAGAAACCAAAATCCTCAAAGTCAAAGACCATCTGGACATGAGAGGCACTCAATTCCTGGCAGCAGCCTCCACGAACCAAGACCACCCACTAAACTACATGGCAACACACCCACAGACACCAAGAAATATCAAAACAACACCCAGCACACAATTATTGTCCTCTCTCCCTCCCTGCCCACCCCGAACCAACTTCCAGAAGCACATCCATACTCATATCTCTCACCGATCCATCCACTCACTCACAGACAACACGCAGCTGCATGCACGACCTCCCGAAATCCATCCTTCCGAATCCTCCCTTCCTCGCGAGGACAGAGTCCACCTGGCCAGGCTGAGATGCGGACACCATCCAGCTCTCCTGAGCTATCAGAAGAGACTGGATGACTCCGTTGTCGACGCCTGCCCGGGATGTAACACAGCACCCCATACCATTAAACACATCATAGAAGACTGCATTTCACACAACCACTTACGCCAACAACACAATCTACACTCAATGAGAGCTCTGTGGGAAAGCCCGATCGTGGCCATGGCCTTTCTCAGGGACTCGGGGCTGTTCGGCCAGGCAGCTTAGGGAACAACAACAACAACAAAGATTAAATTAATTTTGGTATAGCCTATACAGTATATGTAAAGTGAACCTCTTAAGGATTATGACACGTTTTAGAAGTTTATTTAGGCTTTAATTAGAGGAATATATTCAGGTTAGGAAGGATGTATGCGAGTCAGTGTCATAAAGGGTTTTGACCCTTTAGGATCCTAAATTGTTTATACGGTACTCTTGATTTATAGAGAGCCTTCCTAAGTTGTATAGAATCGTCTAATGATAGCCAGAAGAACGTGTCGAAATGCATTATAAGTTTCAATGGGTAAACGAAGTGGTCCTTAGTTAGGCTGTCAATATCTAAGTGTACCGGTATTATAGATTGAACATAACATATATTTTATGGCAAGGATGTAGTTTTCGGGAGTACCTCCCGCAGTGTTTACAGTACACAGACGCTCTCGATCATGTTTTCATATATATTGCCAGAAGGGGGCAAATAACAAAACAAATAGGTGTCCAAATAGACAGGAACTTAACCGCGAGCGATCGACCTATGTAAACATGACGACCGTATGCCCGGATACTACATCCTTCCCTATACTGTATATTGTCAATACTTAGGCTTTCTATTGCTTAGTGTGTTATAGATTAAACATAACCTACCGTATATTTTATTGTCATTGATGTGGGTACCCTCGGGGGAAGGTAGCGTAATATCTGTGTTACCATATTGTGATATTGATGTGTGCCTTCTGTTGCAGATTATATGCAAACGCAGCGTCTAGTGGAGGGTAGCTGTCATCTTTGAATCATCAATCCAGAAAGAAACCTGAAGAAAAACACGACAATGACGAAGAAGAAGACGACGACGATGGCGAAGCTCTGCGACGCCAACAGAGCTATGTTGATCCAGCTTCCTTCCACCTCTGCGAAAGTACGGTATGTGTTATTTGATGAAGTTATTCTTGTAAAGTAAATAATGACTATTAGGCCTATACATTATGACGTAAGGTAATTGTTAGAAGTTTGGGCAAGAATGTTAAGAGCGGGCGTACCGCCATCATTGTTTACACTACGTGTAGTGGCGTTGGACCTTTGCCATCATGTTCCCGTTTATTTTGACTGCCTTTGGATACAATAATATGCAAAGCCCCCCCCTCACCCCCCCATGACATATTGTCATCATCATATATATTGCCAGCAGGGGTCAAATTACCGAAAAAAATCGCCATAAAAATAGACACGAACTTGAACCACGGCGATCGACAAATGTAAACATGACGGCGGCGGGGAAGGCGTCGGACGCTTGTAGTCAAGTTCCCATCTATTTTGAATGCCATTGGATACAGTAATATGTTGAGGGGGGGATTTGCCCCCCCATGACATATTGTCATCTTTATATATATTGCCAGCAGGGGGCAAATAACAGAAACAACTCGCCGTCAAAATAGATGCGAAGTTAACAACGCGATCGCCCTATGTAAACATGACGACCGTACGCCCGGAATCTACATCCATCCCGAAGTTTGTTCCGTAGACCTCCATGAAGCTTATAAAAATATCCCCAAGAATCGGTTTTTGAGATACATGTGTTCATTTTTCGGTAGAAAAATGACCCGGTCAAAGGCAGAATCGTGTAGTAATGTACACCCTACAGTATGTGGTGGATTGTGTTCTTGTATTTCATAAAAAAAATCATATTTAGGCCTGTTGTGTAGCAGCCCAACACCAAACCCACTGAATCACTGAGGACGCCTGTGTTGTCGTCAATCATCTGTAATTTTAAGGTAAGCTTCATAAGATTTAACATTTCAACCTTTTTATTAATATTAAGTTGTCTTTTCCTTCTTAACACTAACAAGTTTGATGTTGGGAAGGATCTTTATCAAACTGGTATAATGTGTTACAGGGAATCTGTGTTGTTGTTGTTCCCCAGGCTATCTGGCCAAGTATCCCCAAGGTCCAGAACAAGGCCAAAACCGAGCGCCCCGACAAAACCCTCCCTGCTTACCACTAATAAAGGCCAGGTGACCGAAGCCACTCCAAGGTGGAGAGCTGAGGAGGGTGCAGAAACAGCCGGGAAACCAAAGCCCCACCCAAGGCCCTGTGCCCCTCAGCAATTATGAAGGGAAATTTTAGGGGCCAAGGAAAAATGTGACGCTTTGGCTCCGAATCTGCAGTAGGGAGGTCAGTCCACGGAAGAGATGCCGTCACTCGAGATCTAGAAAATATATAAGTAAAAGGAACAGTCAGAGTAAGCTATGGGTATGGCAGAGATCGCTCAACTCTCACTCTGATAGACCAGCCCATCACCACATGACTAGAACCCAATCATCTCGGCATCAGCTAGGAAAGGCCCTAGAAAGCCGCCTTTGGTGGGGGGATAGCTCCTTTTGGGGTTGGGCGTAATGTGTGTAATCAGAGATTTCATGAAATCCCTAGTGAATTTGTGAAATTATATATTTAATTTCAAAATATTGAAATGTATATATTGAACAACCAAGCTGACATGACACATCCCTGTCTTACTTTGACATTGACCTCAAAACTTTCACTTAACTTAACCCCTACCTTGACATTTGCCATTGCATTCCTATTAAAAGATTTTTCTGCCATTAGCAACTTTCCTCCCACACCATATACTGTTAACACATCCCACAGACCCTCCCAGTCTACTTTGTCGTAGGCTTTTTCCAAATCCATGAATGCTGCATAGAGTTTTCTGTTATTGGCCAGATACTTGTCTACCAACAAATGCATTGAGGCTATCTGGTCATCGCAGCCCCTGCCCTTTGTGAAACCTCCCTGCTCCTCGCCTATTTTGTCATCCGTTATCTTCTGCAGTCTCTCTGTTACTACTCTTGCGTATACCTTTGCAGGTATGCTAAGCAAGCTAATTCCCCTATAACTCTTACACTCCTCTTTACTACCCTTCCCTTTGTACAAGGGTACTATCACTGCTTTCCTCCAGTCCTCTGGTATACTTAACTTTTTCCATGCTAATTTACATAACGTACAGTATGCATATCTCAGCATTTCACTTGGGATGTTATCTACTCCAACAGCTTTGTCCATTTTAAGTCTATTGATTGCTTCTTTTATTTATTATCTGGCTTTCATCTACCCTGTTTATTCTACCTTTCTCCATTCCCATGGATGATATCTTTGCCTTCCCCCTACTCTTACCGCTAAGCTACTAAAATGATCTTTCCACACCATCACCTTTCACACCATCATCACCTTCCACCACTTCCCCATTCATGTCCCTCATCCTACTACCTGAGACACTCAGTCTTGTTCCCTCTGGCTTCTTTCACAGCTCTAGTATGATTTCTTGTCATTCAGAAACTGTTCTCTAATGTTTTTCCCATATTCCTCATCTGCCTTCCTTTTAGCGTCTTGTATCATGCTCTTCACTTTGTTTCAAGTATGTATATTCTTTCCTCGCATCTTTAGTTTCTCTAGGTATATTCTTTGGCAGCATACTGTTTCTCAACTCTTTCTTCTTTTTCAGTATTTCTTCTATATCTCTGGTAAACCATGCATTACCTTTCTTTTTCCACATTTGAAATGTTTTCTTCCCACATACTTTCTCAGCTGCTTTAATCATGTACAGTAGAACCTCGGTTAGCGAACAGGTTCCGTTCCGAAAATACCGTGCGCAGAGCGAAATTACGTTGGGCGAAACGACAGCCTTATGGGATTAATTAGTTTGGTTCTAGGACCCCAATTTTTTCCCCTAACCACCTTTTTGCTCAAACCGAAGCAATATATGAGTATTTTATGTTTTATTGCTGATGTAGTTAAAAGTACATATGCAACATAACATACAACTGGCCAATAAAACACATAAGTACCGGTAACACACAAACGGAGTCATTCATGGGATCGTTCAGTTCAGTTCAGTTGATTGGCGGGAGTAATGCCTTTAAAGCGGCACTCCCTGATGTAGGGTTGTTCTTGCGGTCTGGGTCCGGGTCTACTTTATCTTAATAATTCCTTTATTTCTTATTTCATATTTGCCAACGTCTATATACCGTTGTTTTTGCCTCTTCTGTTGTATTTCTGTTGAATAGTAGGCGGCCAATAGTCAAATTCTCATCCTCCTGGTAGGGCTGCTGCAGAGCTGGGTTGTTCCTCCTCTCTTCGCTGTACGCCGGGCAGTGCAGCACAAAGTGGTTCAGGTCCTCATACTCATAGCCACACATGATGCACTCTGTCGTCTCGTTACTAAATCTCCGTCTGCAGTTGTCTTTGAGTTAGCTGTGGGCAGAAAACTAATTTTGGAGAGGTAATTATTAGAGTGGGAGAACTCTATTTGTTATTGCTAATCTGGCAACCTCTGCGTCATATGTGCGTGAAAGGGTTAAGCTTGCACGAACCATTAACTATCCACACAAACAGTCATGTGTAACCATTTAGCTGGATAGGCCAAATGGAGGGCAAGCGGCAACTCCTGAGCAAGCCCAGCCTCCTTGCACATAAAAATTTGACAAACCTGATAGACTCCGATATTTTGGAATAATTTCGGACTTTTCTAGCTCGAGTTGTGTTCCAGACGATGCGAATGGGTGGTATAACCGATTTTAATGCTGAATTCCGTCACATCTTCGGAGTTTTCATGGATTTTGGGTGAATTTGAGTTTATCTGGCAGCTCAAGGGGCATGAAAAACAACATTAATAACTTTATTTCTGTTATCTTTACAGGTGAAATGGATGAAAAACAGTATAAATAACCTTATTTCTGTTATCTTTGCAGGTGAAATGGATGAAGAATAGTATGTATAACCTTATTTCTGTTATCTTTGCAGGCGAAATGGATGAAGAACAGCCAGAAGACCCACCTCATCACCACCACCACTCTCGCCACCACCACCACCAACACCACCATCAACACTGGCAACTGCTACCCACGGGATTCCTACCCAAGGAGGTGGTTCTCTGTCGTCGGCCCATGGTTCTTCACGTCATAAAAGGTAAGAAGAGAGAGAACTGAGGGGTGTTTGATGATGAGTACGATCCTATAATTTAAGGGGACAGTGGTTATATTTTGGGGTCTATCTACCTATAGTCTATTTTTTTCCAGCTGAGAGTGAATTGTCATGTTTCTACCTTTGTAACTGAACTATAAGGTGGATTTTGTAGCAAAATATGATGTTAATTATGAAAACTTGGCATTAATACGACACACAGCCATTGTAGTTTCATATATTTCCATTAAGTATCGAGTAATCCGCTAATAAGAGATTCAATTTAAGATCAGCTGGAAAAAATAGCGTATAGTTGAATTATTTTTGCCATTTGAATAAAAGGCCAGGCTCCATGTTTGTAGGCTAATCCCAGCTGTATACCCAGGATTGTTTAAACACATATATGTATTTGATCCCAATGGTGTAAGGAATATATGGTGCAATTTTCATAACCCTATGTGCGCGCGCAGCCACGAAATTCAGTGTTCGCGACTCAAAATTATAGAACTCCTAAATTTTCACATAGAAATCCCCAGTTTTTCTGGTACAGTAAGTAGCCTAACTATATCACCTACAACTTCATTGAGCAGTTTTCCCAAATTCTGCATACAGGCTGTGCAAATACTTGTCTAAGTATGTGTATGGGAAAAGGGCCCTGTATAATGACCAACAAATATTTGCTGAAAAAAATATATATATGTAAACACAAATTCCCTCAATAGAAACTTGCGTAGAGGTCTATGGAACATGTCTGCAAAGTATGAACAATATAGAGTAATAATCAGCTGAGATTAGTATTTTAGATGTAGATATACCATACCTCAGATTATCTCTCAGAAATCGACATTGAAATTTTGAGCACCTACCTTGAAATATCCGGTTGAAATAATTTAGTTACCGCCATAATATCAGTTTTCTTCGGCTAGTGACCACGCCGTATAAAGGAAAACGGAATAAATGGTAAACTAAAATATTTTGTTATCAAAAATATTATTATTTACTCGATATAATGGAAGTTTCTAAGGTATCCTGGGGAGTATAGGTGTCAGATATGGAAATTTGATGCTTGCCACTATAGTACAGTGTTAGGTAACATTCAAGGAGACTACTGCAGGACTCTTCTTACCTCTGACTGGGTATAGGCTATCCTAGTGTTTACTAGCCTATACCCCTTTGAAAGGACATTAGCCTAACCTAACCTAGTATTATAGGTGGGGGCTGCCGCCCCCACACCCCCGCTTTGACTTAGATTTTTGGTGTATTTGTCTGTGAAGTGGGTATTTTTCAATTTGTTGATAACGAAAATCCTCCATACGGACTATATGGAGAAAAATATGACGAATCTATTGGTGCCTATTTTCCCTAATAAATTGTTTCTCATAACGTCGCACTACTGTCCTTGAATATTATCCAGTGTTATAGGAAGCTTATAAAAGAAAAAAAAAAAATCGGAAATTTCCATATTTTTCATGGACCAAGGTGGAGCCTAAGCCGAGGAGATATCCACTTGAGGGATTTTTTTCTTGACTCCTTTCTCCCTCATGTTTAGCCCCATTGCTTTTCTAATTTTAAGACGTTCGCCCCATTATTCTGACGATTTAAAGAACTTTCGACCCATTTCTGTCAATTTTAAGACCTTTCGTGCCATTTAGGTGTCGATTTTATCCTGGCGAGCGATAGCGAGCCTGTTATTTAAGAGGAACCGGCTTTCAGCGGGGATATTTTTCTACCGAAAAATTTACAAATTTATCTTGAAAAGGGCTCAAGGGGGTGTAATCTTAAGATGGAGGTCTAGAGACCAAACTAAAAAACCCTTAATATAGTCTGTCGTATTTCTGCGTATATGCTGGTTCCTATCCGGTGTACAGTTGCGCTAATAAGTGATGTCTCGGCACCAATTATGTTTTGATCAATAATTGGTATCAGCAATATTTACACATGATTTATTTGTTTTGATTGAGATATACAACCATGTTCCTTCACTTTCCCACCCTATTCAACATCTGACAGACATTAATACACCACAGAGCAAGCCAAACGCAATGACAGCTGGAACATGACTTATTAGCGCGACTGTACAACGTGGCTACCTTTGGCATTATTGTTTCTCGTATGATGGGTGCGCAGGTCCTCTCTCCCCGGCTTTTGTTTCTCGTATGATGGGTGCGCAGGTCCTCTCTCCTCCTTTGGTTTCTCGTATGATGGGTGCGCAGGTCTTCTCTCCCCGGCTTTTGTTTCTCGTATGATGGGTGCGCAGGTCCTCTCCCCTCGGCTTTTGTTTCTCGTATGATGGGTGCGCAGGTCCTCTCTCCTCGGCTTTTGTTTCTCGTATGATGGGTGCGCAGGTCCTCTCTCCTCGGCTTTGGTTTCTCGTATGATGGGTGCGCAGGTCCTCTCTCCTCGGCTTTTGTTTCTCGTATGATGGGTGCGCAGGTCCTCTCTCCTCGGCTTTTGTTTATCGTATGATGGGTGCGCAGGTCCTCTCTCCTCGGCTTTTGTTTCTCGTATGATGGGTGCGCAGGTCCTCTCTCCTCGGCTTTTGTTTCTCGTATGATGGGTGCGCAGGTCCTTTCCTCGGCTTTGGTTTCTCGTATGATGGGTGCGCAGGTCCTCTCTCCTCGGCTTTTGTTTCTCGTATGATGGGTGCGCAGGTCCTCTCTCCTCGGCTTTGGTTTCTCGTATGATGGGTGCGCAGGTCCTCTCTCCTCGGCTTTGGTTTCTCGTATGATGGGTGCGCAGGTCTCTCTCCTCGCTTTGTTTCTCGTATGATGGGTGCGCAGGTCCTCTCCTCGGCTTTGGTTTCTCGTATGATGGGTGCGCAGGTCCTCTCTCCTCGGCTTTGGTTTCTCGTATGATGGGTGCGCAGGTCCTCTCTCCTTGGCTTTGGTTTCTCGTATGATGGGTGCGCAGGTCCTCTCTCCTCGGCTTTTGTTTCTCGTATGATGGGTGCGCAGGTCCTCTCTCCTCGGCTTTGGTTTCTCGTATGATGGGTGCGCAGGTCCTCTCTCCTCGGCTTTGGTTTTTCGTATGATGGGTGCGCAGGTCCTCTCTCCTCGGCTTTTGTTTCTCGTATGATGGGTGCGCAGGTCCTCTCTCCTCGGCTTTTGTTTCTCGTATGATGGGTGCGCAGGTCCTCTCTCCTCGGCTTTTGTTTCTCGTATGATGGGTGCGCAGGTCCTCTCTCCTCGGCTTTGTATATCCTTGTGGCATGGTGTTGTTGTTGTTCCCCAAGCTGCCTGGCCGAACAGCCCCAAGGCCCCGAGCAAGGCCAAGGCCATAACCGAGCGCCCCAACAGAACCCCCCCCCCCCCCCCCTCTGCCGACCACAATAAAGCCTGGGTGACCGAAGCCACTCCATGGCGGGGAGCTGAGGAGGGTCTGGAAAAGCCCGGGAAACCAAAGCCCCACCCAGGGCCCTGTGCCCCTCAGCAATTATGAAGAGAAAGTTGAGGGGCAAAGGAAAATTGTGACGCTTTGGCTTCCAATCTGCCAACCTCTAGGTTGGCAGATTGGGAGGTCAATCCACGGAAGAGACGCCGTCACTTGAGATCTAGAAAATATATAAGTAAAAGGAACAGTCAAAGTAAGCTATGGGTATGGTAGAGATCGCTCAGTTCTCACTCTGATAGACCAGCCCATCACCACAATGTGGCATGGTGTTGGTGGTGGTGGTCTGTCTGTACGGCCACAATTCATATCGTGGACATAACAGTGATAATGACCAAAAGGAATGAAACTTGCTTTGAATAGTATCTTGCTTGACAGTCTTCAATTTCGGGCATATAATCATTATAGTGTCACGTCATAGATGGATTAAGGTTTTTTGTTTTAGTTTATTCCCTAGACCTCCATTTAGCTTAAAATTGACCACTTGCGAGTTTCGTTCTATAAGGAAGTTGGAGTGGTAGACATCGATATTTAGCAGGATTGTCAACTAAAATACGGTTGTAGTTCATTTACATACAAGAAATCAAATTCAAAAGATTCTGTAGCCATCAGAAACCTACAGTATTATTGCATTTCTGTTTACTATCGATGTCTACAGCTCCAACTTCCTTATAGCCTGAAACTCGCAAGTGGTCACTTACACCCCCATCAACTCCATTCCAAGATAAATTTGTACATTTTTCGGTATTTTTTTCTCTTAAATTACAAGTTCGCTATCGCTCGCCAGGAAAAAATCGACACCTAAATGGCACGAAAGGTCTTGGACAGCAATGGGGCGAAGGTTCTTAAAATCGCCAAACTAATGGGGTGAACGTCATACAATCTCAAAAGCAATGGAGCTAAACATGAGGGAGAAAGGGGTCCAGAAAAGATATCCCACTAGTTTTGAGATTATAAGACGTTCGGCCCATTAGTTTGGCGATTTTAACACCTTTTGCACCATTTTCTTGTTAATTATAATACCTTTCGTGCCATCTAGGTGTCGATTATTTCCTGGCGAGCGAGAGCGAGCCTGCAATTTATCTTGAAGGGGGGTCTAGGGTTTTTTTTTCTAAGCTTGATGGAGGTCTAGGGAGGAAACTAAAAAGATATATGAATAATAGACCAAACAAACGGCCAGTCTCCCCGTAAGCACTCATATTTTCAATGTCATGTTTTGCCTATTCAAGTGTTAAGTTAACTAAAACTGGAGGCGAGTTTGTCAGGTGAAACAATTTTGGAATCTATCCTGAGTAAGTGTAGAGCACGTATAAAATACCTGTATAAACAGGTGGGATGCTTGCCCGCTGCGACCAAAAAGACCCTCTGCCAAGCGCTTGTTCAATGTCATTTTGACTATTCTGTGTCATCCTGGTACTCTGCATCATCTAAATCAGCACAGCACAAACTTCAGGTCACTCAAAATAAAATGGTTAGGTTCATGCTGAACCTAGGACCCAGATCACATGTTGGCCAGGAACAACTTCAGTCACTAGGTATGCTCAATGTCTCTGACAGGGCCACACAAATCAGGCTCACTAATGCCTTCAAAATTTTCTATGACAGAGCTCCAGAGTATCTAAAGAATGATTTTGTTAAAGCAAATGAGAGGAGTGGACATAATACAAGAAACAGGATGTTTAATTTTAAGGTCCCGAGAATCCAAGGACAGGGTAAGCAAACATTCTTCTTCACTGCCATCAAAGACTGGAACGACCTACCCCAGTCAGTCCGTGAAAAGAGAACACTGTATTCCTTCAGACGTAGCCTGAAGGAACACCTGAACCGGACAGCTGCGAGCAGGGAGCACCAAGCTTATGTCTACTACTAAATACGACATAAGAGATAGACAAACCAAACTGAAATGATTACGGATTACTGATATTTACTATAGGATGTAAGGTATCTTAAAATAACCCCCTAGAAATACTTTCTCTAAAGTATCTATTTCTTTATCCTCCCCATTTCCCCAGCTAACCTAATCCCACAAGGACCCCAATGGAAATACGCCTAACGGCCTTATTGGGCTATCCTTGGTTGGAATTATGCAAGGCTGGTACATGTCATATTTGTAACATACTACAGGTATGTGGTACCAACTCTGTAAATTGCGAACTGAATAAATATTATTATTATTATTAGAAGTTGCACATACGAGTAGTATAGTTTCTCTTTTGAGTCTTTGCTGCTTTAGGCATCTTTTGTCCTTTATAAATTTAGCATCAGTTTTTCATTTATTTATTAATAATTATGAATGTCCGAAGTTTGGAATAATTAGTGTAAAACATAGAAATGTTCATGTAGTCAGTCATAACAAGATTATGCATGAGTGTTTTGTAAAATAGTTTATTGGGTATTACTGACAACACTTTTCTTTATATTATCATACTACTGTACCCAAGTTCTTACAACTACTGTACAATTGTTTGTCCTGTGCAAACAGAGTTTTGTAGGGTTAAAAAAAAAAACTTCCTTTTTTGGCCATCCAATTTTGTTCACCCACACATATTCAACCTAGTTCCATAGGAGTCATACATAATAATCTTTAAAGATTACCCTAACTACCCATATCATTATTATTTGCATATACAGGTACCGGTACTTAACTATCTTCCCATACCCTTGAATAAGTACATCTATCTATTGCCTGACGGCGTGATCCCCGAAGGGGTGGCCACGAACGAACCGCCCCCATGCACCTCTGTCCCCAGTCAGTCCTCCCCCCAACCAGCACCGCCTTCGTTCATGTACTTCCTCATTCCATCCTTCCACCTCTCATTCGGTCTACCTCTCCCTCTCTCCACCTCGCTCTGGTACACCCTCTTAGTCATTCTCTCGCTTTCCATATGGCCGAACCATCTCAATTTGTTCCTTTTCACACTTTCCAGCACATCTACCTCCACACCACACCTTCTTACTTCCTCATTTTTATTTTTATGTGATTGAAGGAGGCACAAGGCAGAACTGCCTATAGCGAGTGCCTGCCCATAGTTGAAAGAGTGACAGAGCCAAAATCAAGGGACGTTAGAGCCAAAATGCCTGGACACACTGAGTTTGAAGCAATTTAAGTCATAGGAAGAGGGAAAGACTGATTCTTGGAGAGAGTTCCAGAGCTCAGCTGTTGAGTAGAAGAAAGTTTGAGAGTAACATTTCACTCTTGGGTTGGAGAGTTGCACAGAGTAGGGGTGGGATTGAGTTGCAAGACGGGTACCACGTGCCCTACGTAAAGGAGGTGGTATACACTGGGAAAGCTCTGAGGAACACTGATTATTATAGTATTGATAGAATAGCGAGAGAGATTGCAGAGAGTTGGTGAGCGGACGGGAGTTAATGATACAAAAGGCCTTCCTTTCAACTTAGTCTAGGAGAGCGGTGCGAGAGGAACCTCCCCACACATGTGAACAATACAAGGATGCACTATGCCCCTGTACAGAGCAAGAAGCTGTGCAGGGGAAAAGAACCCCCTAAGGCGGTTGAGCACACCCAGCTTCTGGGAGGCTGTCTTAGCAAGACTGGTAATATGGTCCTTCCAACTGAGAGCAGAAGAAAAGGAGACACCAAGAATATTGAGAGAAGATGAAAGATTGATTTTTGTATTATTGAAGAATAAGGGTATAATGCATGTATAATGCTCAGGCCCAATCTCCACTTTTTTAAGTTTTGACTTTGATTAAAATTAAGTGCAGTTTAAGAAAGACTTCAGTTGTTCAGAGGGTTTATTGCGAACGTATTCACCCCTTAGTCCTAGAGGCAGATTATAAGCTAAAGAAAATTTTCCCTCTTCCTCCTATATTGGGAGTCCCAGTGTCAACCTCTGCTCATAGCCCAGGTTCTTCCAAGTTTGTATCTGCTTGCTAGCTCTGCACTTTCTCCACCGCTTCTATATCTTTCACCTTATAAATGGAGCCCACACCCGGTTCGCATATTTCAGGGGAGGCCTAACCATCAGTGTATAGAGATTCCTAAAGATTTCTTCGTCCAGCGAGACAAGTGGCATTCAATTAGCTTTACAAATTTATCCCATTAGTTACCAGATACTGTATAATTCTGCCAGGTGAAGGAGTTTGATTTAAGTAGATTCAAAATTGCCTAGTTTAGCATTCTTAGTTTCATATATTATAAATATTCAGTATTCCAGTGAAACTTTAAAACTCAAGCAAGTATTAAAACTAAAAAAATTGTGTAGTTACAAATGTCAAAGTTTCCAAATACTATTAAGGAATATTTGAACATTAGAAATACAGTAAATTTCTAGAATTAAAGTTAAAGTTTATTTAAATTTAGTTTTGTTTATTATTTTTTTTAGAAAGGCATATAGTTTTTTATTTATTACCCAACTACAATAGTTTAAGACTAAAATTTGTAGCTTAAGATTACAGTAAAGTTTTTACTTTCTAATAAAACCTTCAGGACTATAGCCTACTAAATGAAGTTTAATTTATCATAATCAAGTCAGATAGCAATAAAAACCTAAAAATAATTAGAAACTTTATTTATAAATTTTACAAGTCACTCGTTTTCCTGAATGAATAAAATATCAATTAATGTAGAGTTAATTTGAATAGATACCTAGATTAACTCATTTAGCAATGTACACCCTATGTGGTGGATTGGGTTATTTTATTTGAAAAAAAATATAGGTCAGTAAGCATAGTTTCCACATAACTATTTTGAGAAGTTAATTTGACTTTATATATTCTTTATTCCAGTTTTGGTTGGGTTAGTTTTCAAATTTTATATTTTAATTAACAGAGTTTTGAAAAGCTTAATTTAACTGCTGATGGAGAAAGTTAGTGAGCTAGGCAACATCTAGCTTGGGAATTTAATAGTCCTCTAGCGAACTTCACCAACGTTATAGTTAAAATGATTTCAGCAAAAGCTCTTTTACAACAGCTTACAGCTTCGCAGGTTTCTAGTTCCAGTAGTCTTTGATAGGTGAAATTTCAGAGTCCACTAGTCGTTGCCAACACAGAGAACAGCACCTTAGGCAGGGATAATCAAATTAGCAAGAGTACATTAAATATTTAGAGTAGAAATCAGATTAAAGGGTCAAATATTTCACAATATTCTAGGGTCAAAATTTTAAGACTACATTAACCAGATATCTACTGTATAGACTATTAGAAACGCATTAATAAACTTAATACTTAGCATAGTATTGAGAAACCGTATAAACATTAACCAAAATACTTAATCAAGATACTTAACAACACAGTTACTAAACTTTGGTAAACTGGAGAGGTGGTGGTGGTAGTCCTTGTATGGTGTCTAGACTTGAACTGATTTTCCACCAGAATTTCCTCCATATTTATACCCCTCCTGAGCGGTAATTGAGGTACCATACATTCTGAAAAAACAAACGAATGCCGACGAAACCATTAAACTTTCTGAGAAACTATGAACAGGTCAATCCGATGGTTTCAGAACTGGAATGAGTGTGAGTAGGAAAACGGGAAATATAGTATAGCCTACAATTAGTTTGTTTATATAGCATACAATTAAATTGTATTTCGTTCTATCGTTACCAAAGGCATTATAAGAACTGTAAAGCCTAATTATAACTTTGTATATATAAAAACAAATAGGCTACTAAAAATAAAGGGAATCGATTTAGAACAGCCTTGAACTATGTCGTGTGGGGTCAGATTCCCATATGATGATTCTATAGAAACAAAGATCGGCCAACCCCCGCCATATTGATGCCACTGGTGTTATTGGCCTATATTTACACTCAAATATATCTATACCTATAATATACATTCAGCAATACTGATACTAAGAGGTATAATATGATCTGATATACATTTTACATGGTCAAACATATAATAATATACCCCTTTGTCTGATAAATACGTCTCCAATATGGCGTCCGAAGATACAAAGATGGCCTAGTTGAATTTCCACTCAAGTCCAATACATTCTGGAAAACGAACGATTACCAAAGCAAAGCATGAACCGTCTTTCAATCAGAACAAGTAATTTCTTCATTTTGGTAGTTTGATAATCAGTTGTAATTCTTGTAATCATCCCAATATATAAAATAGAGGCAGTTGTATTTGAACATTTATTAAGTAATATATCAATAGTACCGGTAGTAATAATTGGTATACCTTAAATTTTGTTGTAGAATTAAGCCTTACAATGAGCTTGAATCACCAAACCATATGTCGAAACATTCTTAACGGTCCATAATTTTCACTTAACCCTGTCAAGTTCCGATTACACATATTTGTTCTGTTTTCTGGCAATTTGTAGGCGATTTTATTCAGATTAGGAAGGGTATGTGGCAGTCAGAGAGTGATTTAGAGAGTGTTTACCTTTATAATTCCCACAGATTAGGAAGGGTATGTGGCAGTCAGAGAGTGATTTAGAGAGTGTTTACCTTTATAATTCCCACAGATTAGGAAGGGTATGTGGCAGTCAGAGAGTGATTTAGAGAGTGTTTACCTTTATAATTCCCACAGATTAGGAAGGGTATGTGGCAGTCAGAGAGTGATTTAGAGAGTGTTTACCCTTATAATTCCCACAGACTAGGAAGGGTATGTGGCAGTCAGAGAGTGATTTAGAGAGTGTTTACCTTTATAATTCCCACAGACTAGGAAGGGTATGTGGCAGTCAGAGAGTGATTTAGAGAGTGTTTACCTTTATAATTCCCACAGACTAGGAAGGGTATGTGGCAGTCAGAGAGTGATTTAGAGAGTGTTTACCTTTATAATTCCCACAGATTAGGAAGGGTATGTGGCAGTCAGAGAGTGATTTAGAGTGTTTACCTTTATAATTCCCACAGATTAGGAAGGGTATGTGGCAGTCAGAGAGTGATTTAGAGAGTGTTTACCTTTATAATTCCCACAGATTAGGAAGGGTATGTGGCAGTCAGAGAGTGATTTAGAGAGTGTTTACCTTTATAATTCCCACAGACTAGGAAGGGTATGTGGCAGTCAGAGAGTGATTTAGAGAGTGTTTACCTTTATAATTCCCACAGACTAGGAAGGGTATGTGGCAGTCAGAGAGTGATTTAGAGAGTGTTTACCTTTATAATTCCCACAGACTAGGAAGGGTATGTGGCAGTCAGAGAGTGATTTAGAGAGTGTTTACCTTTATAATTCCCACAGATTAGGAAGGGTATGTGGCAGTCAGAGAGTGATTTAGAGAGTGTTTACCTTTATAATTCCCACAGATTAGGAAGGGTATGTGGCAGTCAGAGAGTGATTTAGAGAGTGTTTACCCTTATAATTCCCACAGATTAGGAAGGGTATGTGGCAGTCAGAGAGTGATTTAGAGAGTGTTTTTCCTTATAATTCCCACAGATTAGGAAGGGTATGTGGCAGTCAGAGAGTGATTTAGAGAGTGTTTACCCTTATAATTCCCACAGATTAGGAAGGGTATGTGGCAGTCAGAGAGTGATTTAGAGAGTGTTTACCTTTATAATTCCCACAGATTAGGAAGGGTATGTGGCAGTCAGAGAGTGATTTAGAGAGTGTTTACCTTTATAATTCCCACAGATTAGGAAGGGTATGTGGCAGTCAGAGAGTGATTTAGAGAGTGTTTACCCTTATAATTCCCACAGATTAGGAAGGGTATGTGGCAGTCAGAGAGTGATTTAGAGAGTGTTTACCCTTATAATTTCCACAGATTAGGAAGGGTATGTGGCAGTCAGAGAGTGATTTAGAGAGTGTTTACCCTTATAATTCCCACAGATTAGGAAGGGTATGTGGCAGTCAGAGAGTGATTTAGAGAGTGTTACCTTTATAATTCCCACAGATTAGGAAGGGTATGTGGCAGTCAGAGAGTGATTTAGAGAGTGTTTACCTTTATAATTCCCACAGATTAGGAAGGGTATGTGGCAGTCAGAGAGTGATTTAGAGAGTGTTTACCCTTATAATTCCCACAGATTAGGAAGGGTATGTGGCAGTCAGAGAGTGATTTAGAGAGTGTTTACCCTTATAATTCCCACAGATTAGGAAGGGTATGTGGCAGTCAGAGAGTGATTTAGAGAGTGTTTACCCTTATAATTCCCACAGATTAGGAAGGGTATGTGGCAGTCAGAGAGTGATTTAGAGAGTGTTTACCCGTATAATTCCCACAGATTCTTCCTAAACTATAAACTCGTCTAATAATAGCCAGAATAAACTGTCAAAATGCGTCGCAAACTTCAAATGGTTAACTATTTTAGGACACATATCTTCTATTATTAGTTTGTCCATCATTAGGCAATTTTAATCAGATTATGAAGGATATATAAACAGAGGGTTGATTGAGATATATATTACCTCATTTGGTCCCTATCCTAACCTGAATAAAATCGTCTAATCGTCAGGGAAGGATTATAGAGAAGTCATAGGGTTAAGGGGAGGTATTTAGTTTGTTCTCTAGACCTCCATCAAGCTTAAAATTACACCCCCTTGAGTCCCTTTCAAGATAAATTTGTACATTTTTCGGTAGAAAAATGTCCCGGCTGAAAGCCGGTTCCTCTTAAATAACAGGCTCGCTATCGCTCGCTAGGATAAAATCGACACCTAAATGGCACGAAAGTTATTAAAATTGACAGAAATGGGTCCAAAGTTCTTAAAATCGTCAAAATAATGGGGCGAACGTCTTAAAATTAGAAAAGCAATGGGGCTAAACATGGGGGAGAAAGGGGTCAAGAAAAAAATCCCTCGAGTGGAGATCTCCCCTTAACATTTTGAGTACAGTACCTGCGACGTGTGTTATATTTTATTATAGCTATATTTAGACGATATTATGCAGCTTAGTAAGGATCTATGGTAGTTAAAAGGGTTGGTTGAGATAGTCTCAAGTCTTATTGCTCGAGGTCCTTTGTTAAGCGGAAGAAAATTGTCTAGTAGTTGCCAGAATATGAGGAAAAGGGCGTCCCTGGTACTGAACGGGTTAAGGGGAGATTTCCACTTGAGGGATTTTTTTCTTGACCCCTTTCTCCCTCATGGTTAGCCCCATTGCTTTTGATATTATAAGACGTTCGCCCCATTAGTTTGGCGATTTTAAGAACTTTCGCCCCATTTCTGTAAATTTTAAGATTTGTCGTGCCATTTAGGTGTCGATTTTTTCCTGGCGAGCGATAGCGAACCTGTAATTTAAGAGGAACCGGCCATTTTTCTACCGAAAAATGTACAAATTTATCTTGAAAGGGGGTTTAGGGGCTCTAATGTTAAGCTTGATGGAAGTCTAGCGAACTAACTAAAAACCTCCCCTTAAGTATCGAGAAATTACTTACTAAGGAATTCAATTGGCCACTTGCGAGTTTCGTTCTATAAGGAAGTTGGAGCTGTAGACATCGATATTTAACATAATTACCAGCTAAAATGTGGTTGTAATAAATACATTTATAAATACATACAACTAAATTCAACATAAAGTTTTATCCATTAGACATCTACTTTATTATTGTATTTCTGTTTAATATCGATGTTTACGGTTCCAACTTCCTTATAGAAAGAAACTAAGCAGTATGATGATATCCTGTACCCTGTTCCCAATAAGTAGGCCAGGAATATGAACCCTAACCTCTAGGCTATAATTAAAACAGGGCTAGAGCAAATGGGCTGTCACTTGTCACACCTATTCTCCAGCTAACCCCTCTCAAATGGTAGTAATATTAGTCCGATTACTCTAGACGTTTGTGAGTTATAGAGGTTAAGGGGAGGTTTGTGAGTTATAGAGGTTAAGGGGAGGTTTGTGAGTTATAGAGGTTAAGGGGAGGTTTGTGAGTTATAGAGGTTAAGGGGAGGTTTGTGAGTTATAGAGGTTAAGGGGAGGTTTGTGAGTTATAGAGGTTAAGGGGAGGTTTGTGAGTTATAGAGGTTAAGGGGAGGTTTGTGAGTTATAGAGGTTAAGGGGAGGTTTTTAGTTTGGTCTCTAGATATCCATCAAGCTTAAGATTACTCCCCCTTGAGCTCCTTTCAAGATAAATTTGTACATTTGTCGGTAGAAAAATGTCCCGGCTGAAAGCCGGTTCCTCTTATATTACAGGCTCGCTATCGCTCGCCAGGATAAAATCGACACCTAAATGGCACGAAAGGTCTTAAAATTGACAAATGGGTTGAAAGTTCTTAAAATCGTCAAAATAATGGGGCGAACGTCTTAAAATTAGAAAAACAAGGGGGCTAAACATGAGGGAGAAAGGAGTCCAGACAAAAATCCCTCAAGTGGAAATCTCCCCTTAATGTTCAAGAGTGTTGTCCAACTTATCTGGAACAGAGTATAGTGCTGCCCAGTGCAATTGACCACTTTCGAGTTTCAGGCTATAAGGAAGTTGGAGCCATAAACATCGATATAAAACAGACATTAAATATAAAATCAGCAATCTTATGGTTAGATTGATTGTATGTTATTAAACTGGTAATTCTGTTAAATATCGATATCTACAGCTCCAACTTCCTTATAGCCTGGAACTCGCAAGCGGTCAAATTAACTACTATATTCTCTTGACTGGGTTTTATTTAACTGGCTAAAACATAGATATAAATACATTGCAATAATAATGTCGGTTTCTGATGGATAGAAAGTATAATTAATTTGGTTTGATCATTGACGTATTTGAAATATTGACTACGATCGTATTTAAGCTGGTAATGATACTACTATTACTACTACTACTACTACTACTACTAATAATAATAATAATAATAATAATAATAATAATAATAATAATAATAATAATAGGTCTTTAGTGGCTAAATAAAATCATCTGTTGGTGACCATTAACATTTTACATTCGTTATTTGAGTGTATAATTACGTATTATATAATTGCGGCCGTTAATAGCATGGAATTTTCCCCTAGAAAGCGTGGGCTCCATGATACAGTCATGCTCAAAAATCAAGTTCGACCTTCATGTCTATTTGCCGTATTTGATATATGAATAAAATACTCAGTAATAGCAATGAATAAAGTTATAATTCAATTATGTTCATCGTGTGTGCTAAGAACTTTATTTTTCCTCACATTACTGTCTATATTGATAAACATCAACACAATTTAGGAAAGGCATTGACATTTGAGCATCACTGTATCGTTTAATAACTCGGGTAAATTCAAATTAGCCAATCAGCATCTACCACCCTAGCCTCGCAAGGGGTCACTGGCAAGTGGAGGATGCTCATTGGTCGAAAAACAAGTTCCAAGTTCGCTTTCTGATATTAAAAACATACGAGTGGATTAAAACCTAATTAGAAATAATTGAAATGTTTAGCCTACTCTAATTTTGTGCATTGTACATTAAAGCGTAAAAGTTATGGCAAATGCTATCCAATTATACTTTGCAGAGTAAAATCTAAATAATTGATAATAGTCTAATTTGTGCTTCATTTGGTATGAGTCGAATCAGACTAAATACTAATTTCGCATTATTCTCGGTGTTTTACTCTACTAATGTTTTTAATATTAATTTAACATCAAAGTTAAAATAATTATTACCTATAGGCCTATACTGTATAATTGTGTTACATAGATAAACAAATATTGATGAACAAATATAAATACGAAAGTAAACAATGAGTTTCGTTTCGTTTGAGCGAGTCTAATCATCAATAAAATATAAAATATGTAGGGACAACATTGCCATTTTAGTGACCTCTGCTAGATGTAGATATACAGTGTATTCTGTGTGTAGCGGCAATTATTGATATCTAGCAACATAAATATTGGCTATAGTCTGGAGAATTTAACGATTGTAGAACGATAATAAGATATTGTGCCAATCATCTAATGATATTATGCATGTTATATAATATCTATCGTCATTCTAGCCAGTTTTGAATCCTATTTGAGCGCTTGTTTTTGTATTTGGCTTCGCAATCTAGCAACTTTTATGCTTGATCTAGCGGTCCTAGCGAGATTTGCTTACATCTAGCGTCTATTGTCTAAGTTTTCGTGGGGTATATACCTATAGTATTGAGATTAAGACCACCTATTTGTGATTATTGTGACAGTTGTAAAAAATACAACAATATATTTGTGTGTTTTTAGCAGTTTGTCATTATACTAGTTTTAATCGAATCTAGCGGAGTTTGTGTATTTTTAGACTCATGATGGGATACATTATATATTCCTGTATTATTGAGATGAGGACCACATATGCGTGATTTTAGAGATGATTATAAGCATTACAGCGGTATAGTAGAAATCTATACCCAAAATTCCCAAAAATGTAGGGTATCATTATCTAGCGGTCTAATCTAGCAACATTTTAGCGGAAGGACTGGCAACGCTGACAGGGAAAACGTCACTTAGGCGAAGGGGTCAGGTGAGTGATGTGTGGTTGCTCCTGTTGGATGATGGTTTTGTTTTGTTTTCATTTTTCCGTTATAGGCCTATTTATGTGCTTATGCTGGTTTTCAGACATTAAAGGATATGTGGAAGGTCTTATGTGATGATTAGACTAGTTAAATAGATCGTGAGTCTTAATTTAATTCTAGAATATTCTGTGTTGACGTTTCCGGTAGCCATCTAGACTAAATGTTGACTGGTCACGTCTCTCAAACTTGGTATAATTTTACTTTCAGGCCACTGATTTTGATATGCTTGAGTTTTTCTAGTGTTTTGAGGGTTAGCCTATGTTTAGTAAGTATGAAAGCTAGGCCTAATCGTAAATTATTAAATGTTTGAGTAGGCTAGCTAACCCTAGTCAAACGACCTACCTTGGGGGTTCTCCACCCCCCACCCCCCTACCTCAGACGCTATTTGTCTAACCATTATTTTTGAAGTTGAGAAGGTCTATCTATTAGGCCTAGGCTATATGCCCATTTTTCCTATTTTTATTTTTATTTTCTAGCCTAGGCCTATTTAATTTTTTTCTTCTTCTTGGGGGTAGCCGACTCAAGACAGAGCAAGAACAGAGAAAACACAAATTCACACACATCTAGGTTGAGAAGGTACTCAAATAATATGCAAGGGTGAATCAAAGTAACCCGAAAGCAACCAAGGTAAATAGGCCCATTCAGACTAGGTTAAATATTTAGGCTACTTTGGCTCCAGTAATATATTTTGTTGTCTACCGTAGGGATTTCATGGATTTCGCCGATTTACAGAGTTCGGCATGTCGCTTTGTTTACATGGCTAGCCTATAGGCTAGCCTACTGTTCAGTGGAGGGTAGGGGCAGTAGCCCCTACAGTTAAGACGGTGCTAGTGGGCGTAGCATCCACCTTGTGTATACATAAGTCGCACGCTCACAGTTAAGTTCACGTCTATTTTGACTATTGTATTTAGCCTAGCCTAGGCCTATATATTATTTTTATTGTATGATATTGTATTTAGCCTAGCCTATAGGCCTATATTATATTTATTTTTGGTCAATATTTATGAGTCGCACCACAGCTGGGATCTCATTTCTAATGGTAGTTTTGGGTTCCTATCATTCTAGCCTATGCTTCATTGCTATATACTTTTTTTTTTTTTTTTTTTCCACCTAACCAAAAAACCTAACCTAACCTAAATGTATTTGGGGGCTACGCCTATTAGGTTAAAAACCAGGGTCAATATACAGGAGGCGCTACAATATAGGTAGCAAAATTATAATGGTAGTTTTGGGTTCCTATCATCATATGCTTCATTTCTATATACTTTTTATCCCCGGGAAAAAAACAAAAAATCTTGGGTTTTTTATGTTTTTCTTGGATTTTTTTTTTTATTTTTTTTATTAACCTAACCAAAAAACCTAACCTAAATATATTTGGGGGCTATTAGGTTAGGTTAGGTTAGGTTTTTTGGTTAGGTTAATGACCAAAACAAAAAAACCCAAGAAAATAAATGAAAAATCCCAAGATTTTTTTTTTTTTTCCCGGGGATAAAAAGTATATAGAAATGAAGCATATGATGATAGGAACCCAAAACTACCATTAGAATTTTGCTACCTATATTGTAGCGCCTCCTGTATATTGACCAAAACCAGGTTAGGTTTTTTGGTTAGGTTAATGCTAAAAAAAAAAAAAATCCTGTGGATAAAAAGTATATAGAAATGAAGCATAGAATGATAGGAACCCAAAACTACCATTAGAAATGAGATCCGAGCTGTGGTGCGACTCGTAAATATTTACCTTATTTTTTGGTAAGGATGTAGTATTCAGGTGTACCGCCTGCCTGGTTTACACTAGGATACTCGCACCGTTGCACGCTAGCAATCATGTCCCCTTCTATTTTGACTGCCATGGGATACAATTGATCCTAGGTTGAGAGGGGGCTTTGCCCCCTCACTCCCCTCATTATTATTATAGATGATGATTTCAATAAGTCATGTGGGGGATGAACCCATCTTGTATCCCACATTGGAATTATAACTAAAACCATGAAAATGCTAGTTTGTCAAAAACTGAAAAATAAGGGTGCGAGCCTTTTCCGGGATGGATGTAGAGTTCGGGCATACGGTCGTCATTGTTTACATAGGGCGATCGCCGCGGTCGCACTTACGTTCCCGTCTATTTCGACCTATATTTTCTGTTATTTGCCCCCTGTCATTACTACATGAATACTAGGTTAGGTTAAAATAGACAGGAACATGATGGGAAAGGTCCGACGCCACTACACGTAATGTAAACAAAGATGGTGGTACGCCCGCTCACTACATCCTACCCTCTTTTCCCAAATTAACCAAAATTATCCCATGACCAGCTGATAGGGGTAAGCCCCCCTCATCCTATAATGGTATCCCATGGCCGGTAACAAAACAATTTACCCAAGACCTGCATTTTTTCACCCAATTTTGTTCATCCATTCTCTCCACATGTCCATACCATCCCAGTCTACATGTACGCATCACTTCGCTAATACTCTTTATACCTAAAACTGCACCAATTACAGCTCCAACTTCCTCATAGCCTGAAAGTCCCAAGTGGTCAATTAAGATACCAGTAGCATTTGAACCACATATTTTAAAAAGTTAATTTTATATGTTGAGTAAAATTATCTGGCAACAGCAGCAGTACCGGTAAAGTGTTTTAGTGGAAGATGCTTTTCTTGCTTGTAAGCTGGTTACTATTAGATAGGTTTGCTTAGGCACGGCTATGTTACTGTTTTTTTTTTTTTTTTTTTTTTTTTTTTAATGTAGAATTTTTTTTTGAATTGCTCCCTAGACCTCTATCTAGTTTTAATAGAGATACAGTACCAGTATCTCTAATGTAGATATTTGAATGTTTATTTGTTTATTTATTCCATGGCCGACTCGAGACAGAGCCCAAACAGGAACAAAAAGATTTTTTTTTTTTTTTTTTTCACACATGTAGATTACCCAGGGATACTAAGGACCTCCATCACTCCCCCGGTCCCAGACCTCCCGGAGAGGTTCCGCCAACATCATAATTATATACCAAGGAGTTTTTGGGGGCGATATTCGCACACATGCGGTCACAATTATTGGATCGGATCGAACCTGCCAATAGGTACACCATCCCTTTAGTGAACTAAATTTGTTGATATCCAGAATAGACTGAAAATGCGTCATAATCCTCAGAGGGTAATGTCTTAACCAGTACAATACTGGTGACGTCCTTTTCATTATATTGCGGCAACTATTAGATGATGATATTCAGATTTAGAAGGACCTCTAGCAATAAGATGGCTTAAAACAATCTCAACCAACCCTTGATATTCAGATTTGGAAGGACCTCTAGCAATAAGATGGCTTAAAACACTCTCAAACCAACCCTTTTAACCCTCTCACGACCATATGACGCAGAGGTTGCCAGATTAGCAATACTAATAGAGTTCTCTCACTCTTATAATTACCTCTCCAAAATTAGTTTTCTGCCCACAGCTAACTCAAAGACAACTGCAGAGGTTGAAGTAACTAAACTAAAGGTTTCTAAATACTCCTGATGGTAACAAAGGCTTTAAAGTATCCCTAATAGGCTCAAAATTGTGTCAAGAACGTGAGAGGGTTAACTACCACAGATCCTTCCTAAGCTGCATATTATTGTCTAAATATAGCTAGAATACAATATAACACACGTTGCTGGTACTCAAAGGGTTAATGAGTGCCTTCTCTTGCAGATGAAGTCAACAATGGCCGAGCAGCATAACCCGTCATAGAAGCCTGAAAGACTGGTAGTATTTTAAGCTAAGTACTGTACAACTGTTTTGGGTTCAATGTTATTTTAATACCACAAATTTTGTTGATATATTTGAAGATAAATATTGAATCTATATGCTCTAAAGATCATAAGAAAATTTGTTTTAACCCTCGGCAAAACCTAATAAAAAAGTATGGTACTAAAATGTCTTTTTCGTAACAAGGTTGTCAATACGGTACTTCCAGTTATCGATAGCTCTAAAGATCATATGAAAATGTGTTAAACCCTCGGAAAAACCTAATATAAATGTATGGTACTAAAATTTAATTTTCGTAACAAGGTTGTCAATACGGTACTTTCCCGTTATCAATGTACAATCAAAGCTGAAGATTGCAGAGAAAACACCGTAGACTTCATCGACTTTTCTTTCACCTTCGTATAATCTACAGCCAATTTTTTTGTTTTTATTTACTAAGGGATTAGTACTCAACAGCGGGGTTGTGGGGGCAGCAGCCCCCACCCATAATACTAGGTTAGGTTAGGTAAGGTTGTTAGGCTAATGTCTTTTAAAATCACTATCGGGGGTGTGTCTCAACATCGATCAATAGGCCTAATGGGGAAAATAGGTTTTCCCGAGATTTTTAATTTCAAACACTATATATTGATGCAAATGAACAATTTCTTTTATAAAAAACACTCGGAAAATTTGTGGTATTAAAATAAAAAATGTCCCTGTTTTGTTATGTGTATTACCAGTATAGGTTTTGTGTTGCATTAATTTAAGTGATTTTTGTTTTGTTCCCCCCCCCCCCCACCCCCCGAAGCAATTGAATTCTGCGGAAAAGATGGGCGCTTGTAAGAAATAAGTACCGTAACATGCTTAACCCTCCAGACCCAGTTGGGCTCTGAGGCCTCCTTTAAAAAAAAAATCCGCGCAACCCGGAAGGGTGCTGAGGCTCCGGCAGCTTGAAAGCCTGTAAGCTTGGTGTGCGAGGCGTCCGTCCGACGCATGTAAACAACAGCCGGCTGGACCGACGTCGCGCATCTCCGACCACAAGAAGGAGAGCGACGCTTGTTCGTGTGTGCCTGTATGTTATTGTTAAGTAGCGAAAAGTAGTGTAAAGTGGCTGATATTGCCACAAAGTTATCTCCAATTAAATCGTCATCACAACTGAACCAGTTGACTTAGAGAGCTCTACTTAATGCCATTCTACAGGTACGAAACACATATACGCTTGGGGGATGCGCGGAAATGCGGAAGCAGTCAAAATAATAATAATACGGTAGCCTAGGCGTGGAAGTTTTTCGGCCAAAACCCCCGGGTTTCGGGGAATTATATAATATAATAGCCGGGGCTGGAGGGTTAATATTATTATTATTATTACGTACACTCTATAACAGGGTGTCAAACTAGTACAAAATTGTTTTAACCCTCTCCGACATATGACGCGATTTTGAGCCGATTAGGCTGGCTGGCTTTTTCTGGGCCCGTTCTCCCTCATGTTTAGCCCCGTTAGTTCTGAAATTTTATAACATTTGGCAATTTTAACATGTTTCCCCCACTTTGCTTGAGCAATATTCGGACCTCTCGTGCAATTGAGGTCAATTTTTATAAGTTCTTTGCTTTTATATTGTCGTCCCAGTTTAGGTTTTTTTATTTTGCAAATTGTCGATTCCTGTTTTGGGGTGCTTGCTTTGCAAGTTTACATTTTAAGGTAATGGGCGTTAATATATGATGTGGCATGAGGGAACTTCTTGATGCTACTGTACTATTAATGAATAAACTGTGTGGCGGTCATTTATTCATATTTTTTCACCAACCAACTTTAACTTCTAAATTCAATTAATGAAATCAATAAATACATGTGGCACTCCAAGGACTCGAACCTAGGATACTCACACCGAAATTCCGCGCATTTATGCATTACGCTATCAAGACAGTTAAATAATTATGCCAAGGTGTCTAGACTTCCTCTGTTTTTGTTTTTTAATTTGTTTATTTTATTTTTTTCTATTATGTAGGGCCTGATAAGAACAGATACTGTATAAGGCTTGGCTTGTTAAGAACAGATATGGTTTAAGTCCGTGGTGTTCAAGGGGTAGATCAAATATCCGCCAGGTACTGAATGAGATTCCCGGATCAGGATGGGGTCAATAGCTCGCCTCGGTAAGTATGGTATGATAATAATAATACCCGGGTGGCGGCGCGGGATTCGGTTGTGCTTGAGGCCGACCGAGACCTATAATTTATTGCAGTTAACTTTGAGTCCCGTCGCGTCGCACGCCTATGAGAGCTCTCCAGACGGCCCCAATGATCTCGGTCCGTGATACGCCCTGGAACACACGAATCAAATATAGGCCTGGTGGTTTATTTGTCTTGCCTTTAGTTTTGGATGCCGAGGAAATATAGACACTGTAAATTACCACCTGTGTTAACTGTCTTGATAGCGTAATGCATAGTGCACGGAATTTCGATGAGAGTATCCTGGGTTCGAGTCCTCGGAGTGCCACATGTATTTGTTGATTTCATTACTTGAGTTTAGATGTGAAGTTGGTTGGTGTAATATATATGGTACCGGTAAAATTACATAACTTTGGAAGAGGACATAATTTCGGACATTCTGGAATAAAATTTAATAAACCGCAGTTATAGGATAAATACATGATGTTATGGAAAAACAAGCAAGTCTGCGGTGTTGTTCCATAATGCAGAGCCATTTTTGTATAACTGTACCTTATATACTTTTATCCACTAATGTGTGAAGTATACTCCCTTGACGGAAGTTAGGCCTTTTTACGGTACCCGTTCTGTCGGATCTGTCTTTAGTGGTAGGGTTGTCTTTAAGTTACCTTTTCCTGCATTATGTATAGGCTGCTAATTTCTTTTGTTTTTTAAATGTAAAACTTGTAAAACAAGCAAATTTTTTGGTGTATTTCTTTAGATATTTATTATTCAATTTACTCGCTAGACCTCCATCAAGCTTTAAATAACACCCCCTAGATTCTCATTAGAGTTAAATTTATACATGTTTCGGTAGAAAAAATATCCTTAACTTAAACTTATAAGGTTAAAGTGTGTCACCACCATTTGAACTGTTTTGGGTTGAAGCGGTGGTCTCGGTCTGTTGGTGCGTCACTATCGGGCCGTAACACTACAGAACACCTCGACCAAAACTTTGGTTCAAACGGTGGTCTCGGAGGTCTCAGTCTGTTGGTGCGTCACTATCGGGCCGTAATTCTAATTGAACAGAACACCTCGACCAAAACTTTACAAATGGCGTTGGCATCTAATTATTTTTTTGGTGTACAATATTTTTTTTTTTTGTAGATATTTATTATTCAATTTACTCGCTAGAGCTCCATCAAGCTTTTAAAAACACCCCCTAGACTCCCATTCAAGTAAAATGTATAAATGTTTCGGTAGCAAAAATATCCCGACCAAAGGACGATTCCTCCTAAAACTACAAACTCGCTATCGATCGTCAGGAAAGAAATTACACCTTCATGGCATGAAAGGCCCTAATATTGACAAACAAAAGGGTTAAAGTTCTTAAAATCGCTAAAATAGTTGGTCGACCGTCCCAAGATTTCTAAACTAATGGGGCTAAACATGAGGGAGATGGGTGCCCCGAAAAAACCAACCATCCCCCCTTTAAGTGACCACCCTCCCGCAAACAGGAACGAGCTATAAATACAATTACAGACTTAATGAGTTGCCTCGCCCTATGGAAGCATATGCAGGCTATTCATTTGTGGCCATCCCCTCGGGCATTAAGGGGGGGGGGGGGGGGCTGGCTGGCTTTTTCTGGGCCCCCTTCTCCCTCATGTTTAGCTCCGTTAGTTCTGAAATTGTATAACATTTGGCAATTTTAACATCTTTCCCCCAGTTTGCTTGAGCAATATTCGGACCTATCGTGCAATTGAGGTAAATTTTGATGAGTTCTTTGCTTTTATATTGTCATCCCAGTTTAGGTTTTTTTATTTTGCAATTGTGCATTTTAATTCCAGTTATTTTTTAGAAGTTGTCTTTATATTTTGCGATTCCAGGTTTGGGGTGCTTGCTTTGCAAGTTTACATTTTAATTTTGATTTGAGTGTTGTTTCCACAGCGATTTTGATTAGTTGTTTTGTATTTTTACTGTGTTCGTATACGTTTTGGTTTGTTTATTTTGCAAGTTTTACATTATAACTTGGTAATGGGCGTTAATATATGATGTGGCATGAGGGAACTTCTTGATGCTACTGTACTGTACTATTAATGAATAGACTCGAGACTGTGTGGCGGTCATTTATTCATATTTTTTCACCAACCAACTTTACTTCTAAATTCAATTAATGAAATCAATAAATACATGTGGCACTCCAAGGACTCGAACCTAGGATACTCACACCGAAATTCCGCGCATTTATGCATTACGCTATCAAGACAGTTAAATAATTATTCCAAGGTGTCTAGACTTCCTCTTTTTATTTTATTTTATTTTTTTATTATGTAGGGCCTGATAAGAACAGTACAGTACTGTATATTAGGCTTGATAAGAACAGATACTCTTTAGTTTAGGAGATAAGAACAGATACTCTTTAGTTTTGGATGCCGAGGAAATATAGACACTGTAAATTACCACCTGTGTTAACTGTCTTGATAGCGTAATGCATAGTGCGCGGAATTTCGATGAGAGTATCCTGGGTTCGAGTCCTCGGAGTGCCACATGTATTTGTTGATTTCATTACTTGAGTTTAGATGTGAAGTTGGTTGGTGTAATATATATGGTACCGGTAAAATTACATAACTTTGGAAGAGGACATAATTTCGGACATTCTGGAATAAAATTTAATAAACCGCAGTTATAGGATAAATACATGATGTTATGGAAAAACAAGCAAGTCTGCGGTGTTGTTCCATAATGCAGAGCCATTTTTGTATAACTGTACCTTATATACTTTTATCCACTAATGTGTGAAGTATACTCCCTTGACGGAAGTTAGGCCTTTTTACGGTACCCGTTCTGTCGGATCTGTCTTTAGTGGTAGGGTTGTCTTTAAGTTACCTTTTCCTGCATTATGTATAGGCTGCTAATTTCTTTTGTTTTTTTAAATGTAAAACTTGTAAAACAAGCAAATTTTTTGGTGTATTTCTTTAGATATTTATTATTCAATTTACTCGCTAGACCTCCATCAAGCTTTAACCCTCTCACCACGGAAGGGCTCTTGAACGCCCATAAAAAAGCATATAACAGGTACCCGGATGGTATCTTGAACGCCCAGTGGTTGAAAGCCTGTGAGCTTCGTGTGCGAGGCGTCGGTCCGACGCATGTAAACAACAGCCGGCTGGACCGTCGCCCCGCTCGGCCACAAGAAGGAGAGCGTCGCTTGTTCGTGTGTGCCTGTATGTTGTTGTTAAGTATCGAAAAGTGGTGTAAAGTGGCTGTTTTGGCCATAAAGTTATCTCCAATGAAATCATCATCACAGCTCAACCAGTTGACTTAGAGAGCTCTACTTAATGCCATTCTACAGGTAAATAACAGCTACCCGCTTGGGGATGCGCGGGAATGCGGGAAGCAGTCTGATTAACGAATATACGGTAGCCTAGCCTAGACGTTTTTCGGCCAAAACACCCGGGTTTCGAGGAATATATATATAATACATAGCCGGGGCTGGAGGGTTAAATAGCACCCCCTAGATTCTCATTAGAGTTAAATTTATACATGTTTCGGTAGAAAAAATATCCTTAACTTAAACTTATAAGGTTAAAGTGTGTCACCACCATTTGAACTGTTTTGGGTTGAAGCGGTGGTCTCGGAGGTCTCGGTCTGTTGGTGCGTCACTATCGGGCCCTAACTCTAATTGAACAGAACACCTCGACCAAAACTTTGGTTCAAACGGTGGTCTCGGAGGTCTCGGTCTGTTGGTGCGTCACTATCGGGCCGTAACTCTACAGAACACCTCGACCAAAACTTTGGTTCAAACGGTGGTCTCGGAGGTCTCGGTCTGTTGTGCGTCACTATCGGGCCGTAACTCTACAGAACACCTCGACCAAAACTTTGGTTCAAACGGTGGTCTCGGAGGTCTCGGTCTGTTGGTGCGTCACTATCGGGCCGTACTCTAATTGAACAGAACACCTCGACCAAAACTTTACAAATGGCGTTGGCATCTAATTATTTTTTGGTGTACAGTATTTGTTTTTGTAGATATTATTATTCAATTTACTCGCTAGACGTCCATCAATCTTTTAAAACCACCGCCTAGACTCCCATTCAAGTTAATGTATAAATGTTTCGGTAGCAAAAATATCCCGACCAAAGGACGATTCCTCCTAAAACTACAGGCTCGCTATCGATCGTCATGAAAGAAATTACACCATTATGGCATGAAAGGCCCTAATATTGACAAACAAAAGGGTTAAAGTTCCTAAAATCGCTAAAATAGTTGGTCGACCGTCCCAAGATTTCTAAACTAATGGGGCTAAACATGAGGGAGATGGGGGCCCCGAAAAAACCAACCATCCCCCCTTTAAGTGACACACCCTCCGAACAGGAACAAGCTATAAATACAATTACAGACTTAATGAGTTGCCTCTCCCTATGGAAGCATATGGAGGCTATTCATTTGTGGCCATCCCCTCGGGCATTAAGGGGGGCTGGCTGGCTTTTTCTGGGCCCCCTTCACCCTCATGTTTAGCTCCATTAGTTCTGAAATGTTATAACATTTGGCAATTTTAACATCTTTCCCCCAGTTTGCTTGAGCAATATTCGGACCTATCGTGCAATTGAGGTAAATTTTGATGAGTTCTTTGCTTTTATATTGTCGTCCCAGTTTAGGTTTTTTTATTTTGCAATTGTGCATTTTAATTCCAGTTATTTTTTAGAAGTTGTTGTCTTTATATTGTGCGATTCCAGGTTTGGGGTGCTTGCTTTGCAAGTTTACATTTTAATTTTGATTAGTTATTTTGTATTTTTACTGTGTTCGTATACGTTTTGGTTTGTTTATTTTGCAAGTTTTACATTATAACTTGGTAATGGGCGTTAATATATGATGTGGCATGAGGGAACTTCTTGATGCTACTCTACTGTACTATTAATGAATAGACTAGACTGTGTGGCGGTCATTTATTCATATTTTTTCACCAACCAGCTTTACTTCAAAATTCAATTAATGAAATCAATAAATACATGTGGCACTCCAAGGACTCGAACCTAGGATACTCGCACCGAAATTCCACGCATTTATGCATTACGCTATCAAGACAGTTAAATAATTATGCCAAGGTGTCTAGACTTCCTCTTTTTTTTTCTTTTTTTTTTTTAGTTTCTATTATGTAGGGCCTGATAAGAACAGTACAGTACTGTATATTAGGCTTGATAAGAACAGATACTCTTTAGTTTAGGAGATAAGAACAGATACTCTTTAGTTTTGGATGCCGAGGAAATATAGACACTGTAAATTACCACCTGTGTTAACTGTCTTGATAGCGTAATGCATAGTGCGCGGAATTTCGATGAGAGTATCCTGGGTTCGAGTCCTCGGAGTGCCACATGTATTTGTTGATTTCATTACTTGAGTTTAGATGTGAAGTTGGTTGGTGTAATATATATGGTACCGGTAAAATTACATAACTTTGGAAGAGGACATAATTTCGGACATTCTGGAATAAAATTTAATAAACCGCAGTTATAGGATAAATACATGATGTTATGGAAAAACAAGCAAGTCTGCGGTGTTGTTCCATAATGCAGAGCCATTTTTGTATAACTGTACCTTATATACTTTTATCCACTAATGTGTGAAGTATACTCCCTTGACGGAAGTTAGGCCTTTTTACGGTACCCGTTCTGTCGGATCTGTCTTTAGTGGTAGGGTTGTCTTTAAGTTACCTTTTCCTGCATTATGTATAGGCTGCTAATTTCTTTTGTTTTTTTAAATGTAAAACTTGTAAAACAAGCAAATTTTTTGGTGTATTTCTTTAGATATTTATTATTCAATTTACTCGCTAGACCTCCATCAAGCTTTAAATAGCACCCCCTAGATTCTCATTAGAGTTAAATTTATACATGTTTCGGTAGAAAAAATATCCTTAACTTAAACTTATAAGGTTAAAGTGTGTCCCCACCATTTGAACTGTTTTGGGTTGAAGCGGTGGTCTCGGAGATCTCGGTCTGTTGGTGCGTCACTATCGGGCCGTAACTACAGAACACCTCGACCAAAACTTTGGTTCAAACGGTGGTCTCGGAGGTCTCGGTCTGTTGGTGCGTCACTATCGGGCCGTAACTCTAATTGAACAGAACACCTCGACCAAAACTTTACAAATGGCGTTGGCATCTAATTATTTTTTGGTGTACAGTATTTGTTTTTTTTGTAGATATTTATTATTCAATTTACTCGCTAGAGCTCCATCAAGCTTTTAAAAACACCCCCTAGACTCCCATTCAAGTTAAATCTATAAATGTTTCGGTAGCAAAAATATCCCGACCAAAGGACGATTCCTCCTAAAACTACAGGCTCGCTATCGATCGTCATGAAAGAAATTACACCTTAATGGCATGAAAGGCCCTAATATTGACAAACAAAAGGGTTAAAGTTCTTAAAATCGCTAAAATAGTTGGTCGACCGTCCCAAGATTTCTAAACTAATGGGGCTAAACATGAGGGAGATGGGGGCCCCGAAAAAACCAACCATCCCCCCTTTAAGTGACCACCCTCCCGCGAACAGGAACAAGCTATAAATACAATTACAGACTTAATGAGTTGCCTCGCCCTATGGAAGCATATGGAGGCTATTCATTTGTGGCCATCCCCTCGGGCATTAAGGGGGGATGGCTGGCTTTTTCTGGGCCCCCTTCTCCCTCATGTTTAGCTCCGTTAGTTCTGAAATTTTATAACATTTGGCAATTTTAACATCTTTCCCCCAGTTTGCTTGAGCAATATTCGGACCTATCGTGCAATTGAGGTAAATTTTGATGAGTTCTTTGCTTTTATATTGTCGTCCCAGTTTAGGTTTTTTTATTTTGCAATTGTGCATTTTAATTCCAGTTATTTTTTAGAAGTTGTTGTCTTTATATTGTGCGATTCCAGGTTTGGGGTGCTTGTTTTGCAAGTTTACATTTTAATTTTGATTAGTTATTTTGTATTTTTACTGTGTTCGTATACGTTTTGGTTTGTTTATTTTGCAAGTTTTACATTATAACTTGGTAATGGGTGTTAATATATGATGTGGCATGAGGGAACTTCTTGATGCTACTCTACTGTACTATTAATGAATAGACTAGACTGTGTGGCGGTCATTTATTCATATTTTTTCACCAACCAGCTTTACTTCAAAATTCAATTAATGAAATCAATAAATACATGTGGCATTCCAAGGACTCGAACCTAGGATACTCACACCGAAGTTCCACGCATTTATGCATTACGCTATCAAGACAGTTAAATAATTATGCCAAGGTGTCTAGACTTCCTCTTTTTTTTTTTTTTTTTTTTAGTTTCTATTATGTAGGGCCTGATAAGAACAGTACAGTACTGTATATTAGGCTTGATAAGAACAGATACTCTTTAGTTTAGGAGATAAGAACAGATACTCTTTAGTTTTGGATGCCGAGGAAATATAGGCACTGTAAATTACCACCTGTGTTAACTGTCTTGATAGCGTAATGCATAGTGCGCGGAATTTCGATGAGAGTATCCTGGGTTCGAGTCCTCGGAGTGCCACATGTATTTGTTGATTTCATTACTTGAGTTTAGATGTGAAGTTGGTTGGTGTAATATATATGGTACCGGTAAAATTACATAACTTTGGAAGAGGACATAATTTCGGACATTCTGGAATAAAATTTAATAAACCGCAGTTATAGGATTAATACATGATGTTATGGAAAAACAAGCAAGTCTGCGGTGTTGTTCCATAATGCAGAGCCATTTTTGTATAACTGTACTTTATATACTTTTATCCACTAATGTGTGAAGTATACTCCCTTGACGGAAGTTAGGCCTTTTTACGGTACCCGTTCTGTCGGATCTGTCTTTAGTGGTAGGGTTGTCTTTAAGTTACCTTTTCCTGCATTATGTATAGGCTGCTAATTTCTTTTGTTTTTTTAAATGTAAAACTTGTAAAACAAGCAAATTTTTTGGTGTATTTCTTTAGATATTTATTATTCAATTTACAGAACACCTCTACACCTCTACAGAACACCTCGACCAAAACTTTGGTTCAAACGGTGGTCTCGGAGGTCTCGGTCTGTTGGTGCGTCACTATCGGGCTGTAATTCTAATTGAACAGAACACCTCGACCAAAACTTTACAAATGGCGTTGGCATCTAATTATTTTTTGGTGTACAGTATTTGTTTTTTTTGTAGATATTTATTATTCAATTTACTCGCTAGAGCTCCATCAAGCTTTTAAAAACACCCCCTAGACTCCCATTCAAGTTAAATGTATAAATGTTTCGGTAGCAAAAATATCCCGACCAAAGGACGATTCCTCCTAAAACTACAGGCTCGCTATCGATCGTCAGGAAAGAAATTTCACCTTAAACAAGTTATCAAAATTGCTATGTGGAAACAACTCTTAAGCAGAAGATTTTGTTAAGATTAGGAAGGACGTGTAGTGGTAGTACTGGTAATTTTGTTACAATTTTGCAATTCATGTGTTTGCATTTTGGCTTACAGTAGATTTATTTATATAGGCAAAAAAAAAACTTTTGATTATATTGTAGGTAACATTACAGTATATGATTTATTTCAGTTTAGGAAAGATGTCGCATAATCTCTGATATATTTTGCATTACTTTTCATGTTTAAAGAGTGACAGGGCCCAAATAAAGGAATGTTGGAGCCAAAATGCCTGTACAGTACAGTCACCTGTTCTGAAAGGGTTAATGAAAGAGCAGAAATTATCACTCGGTCTTTCAAGTATATGTATTTATAATTGTTACGTACCCTCGGGGGTATTAAGTGTTGTCATAGATTCCAGTGGTTTTCGCTCAAGAAGTGTTATTGGTGTCTTTATAATTACTGGGAAAAGTGCTTATCCCTCAGAGTATTAGTCAGTGTCCCAAACTTTGTGAAATATCTTAGAACACTTATTAACCTCGACCGTACGATTTTAATGACCAAAATGTTGTTGTGCAGATCTGTATATCCTGGCCCGGGCCTGCAGTCGAGCAGTCCAACACCAAGCCGACTAGATCACCTAGGACGCCTGGGTTGTCTTCATTCATCGGTAAGCTTTATAAGATTTAACATTTTAGCCTTTTCATTAATATTAAGTTGTTGTCTTTGCGAAGTAAATATTTTAGGAAGATACAAATGAACTTTCCAATGTTAGTAAATGATTAATGAAATAAAAATTTATCATAGATTTATCTAGCTTAGCAAAATGTAAAGTACAGTAACCAAAAATGTACAGCACATTGTTAGGGACAGAGGTGCATGGGGGCGGTTCGTTCGTGGCCACCCCTTCGGGGATCACGGCGTCAGGCAATAGAATAGAATTTTGTGATACCGGTATATATTTATTGTTGTTGTTCCCCAAGCTGCCTGGCCGAAGAGCCCCAAGGCCCCGAGCAAGGCCAAGGCCATAACCGAGTGCCCCACAGAACCCTCCCTGCCGACCACAATAAAGCCTGGGTGACCGAAGCCACTCCACGGCGGGGAGCCGAGGAGGGTGCGGAAACGCCCGGGAAACCAAAGCCTCACCCAGGGCCCTGTGCCCCTCAGCAATTATGAAGAGAAAGTTGAGGGGCAAAGGAAAAATGTGACGCTTTGGCTTCCAATCTTGGTAGATTGGGAGGTCAATCCACGGAAAAGACGCCGTCACTTGAGATCTAGAAAATATATAAGTAAAAGGAACAGTCAGAGTAAGCTATGGGTATGGCAGAGATCGCTCAGTTCTCACTCTGATAGACCAGCCTATCACCACATGACTAGATCCCAATCCTCTCGGCATCAGCTAGGAAAGGCCCTAGAAAGCCGCCTTTGATAGTAGTAGTAATATTATAAGGTTTATTAATTTAGTATTTTACTTTCAGGAACAAGTGCTGAAGATGATTGAAATGGCAATGTTCCCAGTGATCCAGATGTTTGTAGAAGAAGAAAGAACCAAACCATGTGAGAAGGTGAACATACTCAACAGTGCTCAAAGGTATTTATGCAGTCTTTTAATTACTGTAGTAAAGTCTATTTCTGTTCATGTGACGCTAAATTTAATCCCTTAGTAGGTAATTTATCAATGCTTAATGGAAAAATATGAAAGTACTATGTCTCTGCATCAGATCCAGACCAACTTTATATAATTAGCACCCTATTTCAGTACAAAATCTTCAAAATAAATGGGAACTTTTCAATTTACCATCAGTTGAAAAGAAACAGAATATAGTTTCTTGTTAGCCCTTCAACACTAGCACATAATGTTCATCGTATTCTGGTTGCCATTAGACGTTTTTCTTTAACTTAGCCTATAATCTATCTCTAGGCTTCATAGGGGTAAATACAGTCTCAATTGATCCTCTGAATAGCATAGGTCCTTCTTAAACTGCATAAAATAATCTAATGTTGGCCAGAATCCAAGATAAAGTGGCATCACGGTCAGCCTTGTCGTATCACCATCACTGTTCGCCATTTACTTGCTGAATACCCGCGTTATTCACCCTTACATCGCCTCTGTTTTCGTACGAAATCTTACCATGACTCATTCTTACTCAAAGAACTCATTTTGTGATAGAGTGGTAAATGAGTGGAACGCACTGCCCCAGTATGTAGTCGATTCCGAATCAATAAGGGAGTTTGAAAGTAATCTTGATAAAGCATGGGGAAGACAAGATTTGAAGTTTGATTATAAAGCAAAGATAGAGAATAGTAAAAATGTTGCGTCTGCTACCGCCGCTGCCAACACCGTGAACGACCGCAGCAGTGCAAGTACTGGTACTGAGCTGGATACACAGGCATAGTTTGCCTTTTTCCAGAGGATCTACTGTAAGAACTGTAAGATGACATTTTGATGGACTCGCCAACTTTCTCCATCTACCCAATAGTTTGTTTTGTAACATCTTGCTCACTCATTCATGACATTTGATTGTTCTCCCTCCCGCTTACATCATATAGCCCTGATACATACCAATTGTTGGTAAATCCTTAGCGTTAGCTAAGGCCAGCCCTATGAGAGTCTCTTATAGTGACTCAGTGGTCTTAGGTTCATTGTATAATGTTTTCTAGAGTGTCCGAAGTGATGTCATGTTACCGGTACATTAAGTATTGATGATGCAGTTTTTACCACCATACACTTCCTGCTGAATAGCAAGGCTAGGGTGGATGCCCTAATGAATCAGGGACTTTTGAAGTGACGGTAAATTGCAAAGTTCCCATCAAGATTTCTAGGATTTAATGTTTTGTACTGAAA
>CM064544.1:4830491-4943602 GCA_032716605.1 Paralithodes platypus | reverse complement strand
CTCTCTACAACCACCCCCTTTTCCCTCTCTACCTAAACGATCTTCAAAACAAAAAGTAGGAAACAGTAGAAAGTAGCCACGAGGTGCCGTTGTAAAGGCTTACCCCTCCATACCTTCACCTGACCCTGATCACAAGTCTCGTAACTCATGCTTGGACAACACAAAACCAAATACGTCGTTAGGCCTTGGTTACAATTTGATAATGGACCCCTATAAATAGATATATATATATATATATATAAGAGATATATATATCTATATATTAATATTATATAAACGCGTTACAGTGTACAGTGTAATCTGAGTGTTGGAGGACACAATTAAAGAGATTATTCGAGAAGTGGACACATTAAGGGGAGGTTTCCACTTGAGGGATTTTTTTTCGAACTTCCTTCTCCCTCATGTTTAGCCCCATTGCTTTTGAGATTTGATGTTTAAGAAGGTGCCCCATTAGTGTTGGCGATTGATTTTAATAATTGTCGCCCCATTTCTGTAAATTTTTAAGACCTTTGGTGCCTTTTAGGTTCGATATTTTCCTAGGCGAGCGATTTAGCGAGCCTGTAACTTAAGAGGGAATCGGCCCTTCGGACCGGGGACGGGACATTTATTTACCCGAAAAATGTACCATATTATCTTAGCTGAAAGGGGGGGTCTAGGGGAGTAAATTGGATTTTAAGCTGGGCTTGATGGACCGGTCTAAGCAACACACTAGACACCTCCCCTTAAAGCATTATAAAAGTTACCCGGTTAGTGGTTATTGGGTAGGATCTTAAGTAATCAAAAGTATCTCTAAGGATAAACACGAGAGTAGGAGATATAAAGGGGAGTGGAATATAATCTAGGAGGTTCCAAAACAGGGGGAGAGGAGTATAATAGAGGGGAGAGGAAATATAATATAGAGGGGAGAGGAATATAATAGAGGGAGAGGAATAATAATAGAGGGGGAGAGGAGGAATATAAAGGGGGAGAGGATAATATAATTAGAGAAGAGGACGAGAGAGGATATAATAGAGGGGGAAGGAGGGAATATAATAGAGGGAGAGAGGGAATATAATGAGGGAGGTGGAATATAATAGAGGGAAGAGGGAATATAATAGAGGGAGCAGGAATATAATAGAGGGGGAGGAAGGAATATTATAGAGGGAGGAGAGGAATGGATAATAGAGGGAGAGGAATTAATAGAGGGAGCGAGAGGAATATAATAGAGGGGAGGAGGAATATAATGAGGGAGGAGGAATCTACTCGAGGGAGCGGAATAATAGAGGGAAGGAAATATAATAGAGGGGGAGGGAAGTATAGGGGAGAAGGAATCTTAATAGAGGAGAAGAGGATATCATAGAGGGGCGGCATGGAGGAGGAAGGAATATAATATAGATGGAGGAGGAAGGAATATAATAGAGGACGATAATAGAGGGGGAGGAAAGGAATTGGGGGGGGAGGAAGGAATATCATAGAGGAGAGAGGACTATAATAGAGGGGGAGAGGGGAATATAAATATAATTGAGAGTAATAAATAGAGGGAGATGAATAAAATAGGGATAGGAATATACTAGAGGGAGAGCATATAATCGAGGTAAGAGGAATATAATATGGGGATAGGCAATTTTAGATAGAGTGAGAGGAATAGACTAGAGGGAGAGGTAATTAATAATAGAGGGGAGGAATATAATAGAGGGGGAGGATATAATATAGGGAGATGAAATATATAGAAAGGGTATAGGAATATAATATAGGGAGAGGACTACTAATAGAGGGAGAGGAATAAATGAGGGAGAGGAATATAATAGAGGGAGAGGGAATATAATGAGGGGGGGAAGGAATATAATAGAGGGAGAGGGAATATAATAGAGGGAGAGGAAATATAAAGCCGGGAGAGGACTATAATAAGAGAGGGGGAGATGAATATAAATAAAGGAAAGGAAATATAGGGGGAAAGGGGAGGACAATATAATAGAGTGGACGAGGAAAATTATAATAGAGGGAGAGGAATTAATAATGAGTGAGAGGTAATATAATAGAGGAGGAGGATATATTTAGGGAGAGTAATATACATAGAGGGAGAGGAATATAATAGAGGACGAGGAATAATATAATAAGAGGGAGAGGTACTAAATGAGAGGGATAGAGAATATAATAGAGGGGAGGAGGAATATAATATAGAGAGGGGGGGAATAGAATAGATGGGAATAGAACAGAGGGATATAAGAAGGAGGAAGAGAGGAATATAATAGAGGGGGAGGAATATAATAGAGGGAGAGGAATATAATAGAGGGGGAGGAATATAATAGAGGGAGAGGAATATAATAGAGGGAGAGGAATAATAGAGGGAGAGGATATTGAATAGAAGGGAGAGGAAATATAATAGAGGGAGAGGAAATACAATGAGGGGAGAGGAATATAATAGAGGGAGAGGAATATAATAGAGGGAGAGGAATATAATAGAGGGAGAGGAATATAATAGAGGGAGAGGAATATAATAGAGGGGGAGGAATATAATAGAGGGAGAGGAATATAATAGAGGGAGAGGAATGCAGAGGCATAGAATAGAGGGAGAGGAATATAATAGAGGGAGAGGAAAGGGAGAAGGAATAGAGAGGGACATATAGAATTAGAGGGAGAGGAAATAATATAAATAGAGGGAGAGGAATATAATAGGGGAGAGGAATATAATAGAGGGAGAGGAATATAATAGAGGGAGAGGAATATATAAGGAGGAAGGTCATAGCGAGGGGAAACTGGGAGTATAATAGAGGGAGACACCGTTGAATAAAGGGAGGTTGGAGAGCCTAATCCCGAGGAGAGAGAGGAAGAGGAATAGAGAGAGAGGAATAGAAGAGAGGGAGAGAGACGAAAGGTATAGGACGGGCGAGACGAGAGATGGAGAAAGGAAAGGTGTAGGAGAAGTAAACTGTGTTGACAATTCAACCCATTTTAAGGGTACACTTCGAATAAAGGTAGGTGGAGAGCATAATACTAGGTAATAGGATAGCAAATAACTATAGAACCGTGATAGACAACAGCGAGTGAATGCGCGAGAGAGAGAGTAGAGAGTAGAGTGAAAGGGAGAGGTACTGCATAATAGAACCGAATGACAAACAGTGAAAGAAAACGACGGAAAAAACCAAACAAAGGAAGATACAACTGAATTAGAGCTAGATAGAGTGAGTGAGAAAGAGTGTGTGTGTATATGTGTGTGTGTGCGTGTGTGTTAGTGAGAAAGAGAATGAATGTGTGTGTGTGTGTGTGTGTGTGTGTGTGTGACTATAGAGGTGCTATGCAGGACACCATCACAGGAAGGAAGCTGCACCTGAAGGTTAGACAATACGGGAAATATAAATGTCTCCCCTCTCCTATTGTGTACATTAAGAGAGAGAGAGAGAGAGAGAGAGAGAGTACAGTGAAAGGAGAGGTACTGCATAAATGAACCGAATGACAGTGTGAAAGAAAACGACGGAAGACAAAAAAAGGACAACTGAAATAGAGATGGAGAGAGAGAGAGAGAGAGAGAGAGAGAGAGAGAGAGAGAGAGAGAGAGAGAGAGAGAGAGAGAGAGAGAGAGAGGTACTGCATAAAGGAACCGAATGACAGTGAAAGAAAACGACGACAAAAAACAAAACAAAAGAAGATACAACTGAAATAGAGCTAGAAAGAGTGAGTGAGAGAGAGATAGAGTGTGTGTGTGTGTGTGTGTGTGTGTGTGTGTGTGTGTGTGTGTGTGTGTGTGTGTGTGTGAGAGTTAGAGTTAAAGAGAGAGAGAGAGAGAGAGACATACTACAGAGGAGCTATGCAGGGCCATCACAAGAAGGAAGCTGTAGGTGAAGGTTAGACAATACTGGAAATATAAATGTCTCCCCTCTCATTGTGTTGGCTAATACTTGCGTACACAGTGGTGGTGGTGGTGGGAAGCCTGGGGATTATATGCAACTTGGTTCGGGTAGTTCCTTTAGTCGGTTTTATTTCAGCTGACAGTACATTGCATCCTTTAGCAACTGATTTATCGATTTGTAATGGGATACTATGAAAATACTATCGATATTTAATGGCAAACTATGACAATTTGTAATGGGATACTATGAAAATACTATCGATATTTAATGGCAAACTATGACAATTTGTAATGGGATACTATGAAACTACTATCAATATTTAATGGCAAACTATGAAACTACTATCAATATTTAATGGCAAACTATGAAACTACTATTTCTCTACGTTATATTAATGCCAAGTTTTCATAATTAACAACATACTTCACAACAAAATGATCGTGATAACTGCATAATCAAGATGAGAACATGGCCATAATATTATAAAGTCAGCTGGAAATAATGGACCGGGGATTATACACTCACAAGCCTTAGTATGTATAATATATAGTCGTTTGAGTCTTTAAACCTTTACATATAACCCCTTCAGCACGGCTGGTCCTATCCAGAGTGAGGTATTGCATCCTCTACCCAACCTTAGCCGTTTCTGTCTGGTCCTATCCAGAGTGAGGTATTGCATCCTCTACCCAACCTGAGCCGTTTCTGTCTGTCTCTTTAACTGTACAGTACCGGTACTACTTTTCCTTCTTGGTGCTGGCGAGATCGCCCAGTTGGGTGGCCGTACTACAAGGAGGACTGCCAACGGTGGGGGCATTGGCCCGGGGGTGCAAGCCCATGGGCTGATGATTCCCTCCCCCGCTGCCCTCTCAGAGACAGATCTCATCTCACCCTGGCCCCTTCGGGGGGCCCCGAACATCTGGAGCGGCTTCGGTCTACCGGACTTGGTACTGTTCGGACAGCCAGTCTGGGGAACAACAACAACAACCCCTTCATACCTACTATTCTGGATAAAATTGGACGATATTATGCAGTTTAAAAAGGTCCTATACTATTCAGAGGGTTTATTGACACCGTATTTACGCCTTTGAGTCATAGTAGATTATATAAGCTAAAGAAAAGAGATTCATGGCAACCAGAACATGATGAACATTACATCATCATGCTGATTGGCTACAGACACACTTTGAAGTACCGGTACCGGTACCGGCATTTGGGATAATATACAATAATGGTTTATCTCGTTTCTGTTTAATATCAATCCAAATGAGCTACCGGTACTGTATTAGTTTTATCGCACGTCAGATTACATTATATTAACTGCGTCTCCGCTGATTGACTCCATAAACACACGCAACACTAATTCGAGGTTATTTCCTTATACAGTATAGGCTATTACTTTTGTTATATGTACACCGTGATTAAATTTATTGGACTATATCAGACTGGGTTAGATTAGGCAATTATGACTACTATCGGTGTCGCTAAATGCATAAACCGCTCCATATGGATTGCACAAAAGCAACTCGCGGCCGGGAAGGGGTGGATCCAGTTTGGCAGAGTCCCCCCTGGTGCTTTAAGTCGTAAATCCAGTCCCTAATACACAGGAGCACCGCCCTTATCGCTCGCCGTGGTTTAGTTCCTTATGACCACGGTTCGAGTCCCGGCGAGGGGAGAAGGGGCGCGTGCATCTGACGGACGCTTTTGAAGGCCAACCCGAAGGAGAACAATGCAAATCACGTTATCCGCGCTCTGTACAGTCGGCCAAATAAGTGACGTCGCGGCACCTAGTATATTTTGATCAATATTTGGTATCAGCATTATCTAAGCACGATTTCTTCATTTCGAGCGAGATATACACTCCTGTCCCTACACTTGCCCACCCTATTCAACATCCGGCAGACATAATTACAAACCACTGAGCGAGCCAAAGGTAATGACAGCTGGGACATGACTTATTAGGGCCACTGTACCGGGCGGGGAGAGGGTGGGGGGGGGGGGGGGGGGGGCTGTTTGTTTGGGGTGTGTGTGCTTGGTTGAAAAGTGTTTGAATATATTAGTTGGGATTGTTTTACTTGGGTTGGGGGGGGGGTGGGGTGGGGGTTGTGGGTAGGTGTGTGTGTGTGGGGTGGGGGGTGGGGGGTGGGGTGGGGGGATTTATTAAGGGGAGGTATACGGTATTTCTTTATATGCTTCCTCAGGCTTAGCCCCATTAGTAAGGTGATTTTAAGACGTGCGCCCCATTAGTTTGGCGATTTCAAGATATTTCCCCCCCATTTCCTTGTCAATATTCAGACTGTTCATGTCATTTAGGTGTGGATGTTTGATCTGGCGAGCGATAGCGAGCCTGCAATTTAGTAGGAATCGGCCTAGGCCAGAACATTTTTCTATCGAAAAATGTACAAATTCATCTTGGAGTGGTCTTGTATAAGCTTTATAGAAGTCTAGGGAGCAAACTATAAAATATATATGATAAATAAAAATTATATATGATAAATATAAAATATACCGTATATGATAAATAAAAAATATATATGATAAATAAAAAATATATATGATAAATATAAAATATACCGTATATGATAAATAAAAAATATATATGATAAATAAAAAATATATATGATAAATATAAAATATACCGTATATGATAAATAAAAAATATATATGATAAATAAAAAATATATATGATAAATATAAAATATACCGTATATGATAAATACAAAATATATATGATAAATAAAAAATATAGGCCTATATGATAAATAAAAAAGATACCGTATATGATAAATAAAAAATATATATGATAAATAAAAAATATACCGGTATATGATAAATAAAAAATATACCGGTATATGATAAATAAAAAATATATATGATAAATAAAAAATATATATGATAAATAAAAAATAAAAATAACAAATATACTCCCCCCCCCCCCCCCACACCTTAATATATCGAGCCGTATTGGAGCCGCCCTCTCCCCTGATTCGCGTTTGTTTTCATTGCTCAGATGGGCGTGGTTGGCTGATTGTTCCTCTATCCACAGTACAAACGATCACATATGCAGTTATCGGTTACCTGGGGAATAGACGTAAGTGGATAGACTAAGTGGATAGATGTAAGTGGATAGACGTAAGTCTATCTATTAGGGGAGGTGTGGTGGAGTGGTCATGCCACTGGATTGGTAATCCAATGGACCCGGGTTCAAATCCTGATATGTCAATGGGAAGATATTATTGGGATTAAATTTGTGCTGTACCTAGTATCAGTGCATTACCACAAAGCCCACCGAAATGCCAAAAAATACCCTCTTTGTTCCCTGATTAAATAACACTGTATGAATATTCCCATATTCAAAATATGTTACAGGGGGACAATGCTATGAGTTCAACTGCTCAATAGGTGGCGTTCTGAGAGTGAGGGTCTGAGTCTGGAGGGTGAGACGGTGAAGCACTTGAGCGAAGCAACCAGCCGCCTCAGAGATGGAGCTGCTTCGAGCCATGATAGATGCTTCACATGTCTCACTCCCCAGACTGGAACAAGACCTCACGGGCTTCACCGTGTTTAGCGGTGGAATGTACAGGCTCTCAGCCTATGCCCGAGAGGGAGTAGTTGGAATATAGAAAAAAATAAAAATAAAACAAAAAGTGGATAGAGATAGGTATAGGCTAGAACAAGGGAGTAGAGGGGTAACTTAGGATAGAAGTAGATTATTTCCAGATCGGTATGGTTGGGTGATTGATTATGCCTCTCAAATCACAGCACCAGCGACCATATACTAACCCATATGTCCCCTACTAACTTCCTAATCCTGCCACGGACATTAGTTCCAGGGCAGTAATTCCCTTTCCAATGTTCCCTTACCCACTCTAAACCACTGTTTGGACACTTGATCCCCAGATGTTTGGAGGACAAGCAACCTAGAAGGGTCACTGGATCTGTTGTTGCTTGATTTCCTTTGTACTCCTTTGTATATGCAGTTATTGGTTACCTGAGGAAGAGACATAGGTGGATAGTGATATGTATAGGTTAGAACAAAGGCATATAGGGATAACATAGGGTAGACGTAGATTATTTCAAGGTTGGGTGATTATTCCACTCTATTTACTAGCCTATACAAACGATCACATGTGCAGTTATTGGTTACCTGAGGAAGAGACATAGGTGGATAGAGGTACGTATGGGTTAGATCAGGGGTTACTGGTTAGGAAGGATCTGTGGGAATTAATAGGGTCAAGACTATCTCAATTAACCCTCTTAACTTCCATATACCCTTACTATCAAAATAATATCGTCTTATAATAGCCAGAAAACAGAAACTATATAGGCTAGATATACCGTAGCTTAGATCAGAGTTTAGGAAGGATCTGTGGGAATTAAAAGTGTAAAGACTGTCACTTAAGGGGAGGTTTTTAGTTAGTTCCCTAGACCTCCATCAAGCTTAAAATTACACCCTCTAGGCCCCCTTTCAAGATAAATGTGTACATTTTTCGGTAGAAAAATGTCCCGGCCAAAGGCCGGTTCCCACTAATTACAGGCTCGCTATCGCTCGCCAGGAAAACATCGACACCTAAATTGCATGAAAGGTCTTAAAATTGACAGAAATGGGGCGAAAGTTCTTAATTATGGTGCGAATGTCTTAAAATATCAAAAGCAATGGGGCTAAACATGAGGGAGAAAGGGGTCCAGAAAAAAAAAAATCCCTCAAGTGGATATCTCCCCTTAACCCTCTGATTTCCCCCACACCCTTCCTAATCTGAATAGACTCTTCTAATAACAGCCAGAAAACAGGACAGAAATGCGTCATCGGATCTGGAAAGACTTTAAGGGCAGATCTCCACTTGAGGGATTTTTTTCTTGACCCCTTTCTCCCTCATGTTTAGCCCCATTGCTTTTGATATTATAAAACGTGTGCCCCATTAGTTTAGCAATTTTAAGAACTTTCACCCCATATTAAGACCTTTCGTACCATTCAGGTGTCGATTTTATCCTGGCGAGCGATAGCGAGCCTGTAATTTAAGAGGAATCGGCCTTCGGCCGGGACATTTTTCTACCGAAAAATGTACTCATTTATCTTGAAAGGTACTCAAGGGGGTGTAATTTTAAGCTTGATGGAGGTCTAGGGAACAAACTAAAAACCTCCCCTTAAGTAAGATAGAAGAAGTCAGCGTGGTTGGACCGTTCTACCACTATAGTCTATTCATGATAGTTAGGGATATATGGATAGGGCTAGATATAGGCTAGATATAAAACAGATATCACACGGGCACTTTTCCCCTCGACATTTATCCTCAACACTGGTCTGGCAGCTTATGAGGTCAACATTTATACTATCTCGGTTACTCAAATTCATCCACCATCAGTCTAGTTTCCTATGCCAGTGCGAAAGATTCCAGAAATGTTGCCATAAAAATGTTGATCTTCGAATGTTGACTATATTAGCTCCCTGTGATACCGGCTTAAGAGGGCGGGGATTACAATGTGATGACGAGAAGAGACGAGAGAGAGAGGGGAGGAGAAATGAGGAGGGAGAGAGAGGGAGAGAGAGAGAGAGAGAGAGAGAGATAGAGAGAGAGAGAGACTGATAGGAGAGAGGAGAGAGAGAGAGAGAGAGAGAGAGAGAGAGAGAGAGAGAGAGAGAGAGAGAGAGAGAGAGAGAGAGAGAGAGAGAGAGAGAGCATGTCAATACACAGAGCCAATATGCTCGTTAAAACAGCCATTCTCTTATCACGCTGACTGACTGAAACCATTAACTTATTGGCCGAGGCATGATTCACTGCAGAAGTACGGTACGAAAAACAAAAAAAAACGAGAAAAAAAAGGAAAATAAAATATAGAACAAACAAATCAATAAAAACAATCATAACTGCGCACAAGAGAATACCAATAAAAGGTGACCGGTCAACTCAACCAGTAGACCATTTCAACCAGTAGCTCTCAACCAGTACCAAATCAACCAATACGGTTAGGTTAGGTTAGGTTAGGTTAGTACTATATTTTGGCACTGGTTTGGTTGGTCTGGGTTAATTTGGCACTGGTTGAGAGCTACTGGTTGAAATGGTCTACTGGTTGAGTTGACATGGAACCCCAATAAAAATACGAATCACTAATATAATTGAATTTAGCTTTCCTTTTTACTACCGGTATTCTAATGTGTGTTATATAACGGACTTAAGGGGAGGCAGACCGTTTTTCTGGACCCCCTTGTCCCTAATGTTTAGCCCCCACTAGTTTTGAGATTATAAGACGTTCGGCCCATTAGTTTGGCGATTTTAACACCTTTCGCCCCATTTCGTTGTCAATTTTAAGACCTTCCGTGCCATTTAGGTGTCGATTATTTCCTGGCGAGCGATAGCGAGCCTGCAATTTTAAGAGCAATCGGCCTTCGGCCTCGACATTTTTCTACCGACAAATTTACAAATTTAGCTACGGGGTGTTTTTCTAAGCTTGAGGGAGGATACTAAACAAAATATATGAATACATGAATTAATAGACCAAACAAACGGCCAACCTCCCCTTAAAATCCGTAAATTCATTCAATGCCAAACGCCTTTCTCCGTGATAACATCATTAGTGAAATAAAGTGTTGTGCCGTACAGTTATCAATTCATTAGATAAATACAGTGTTGTGCCGTACAGTTATCAATTCTGAGCGTACGAAGACTTCATCAAATTAGGGCTACCGTATTCCTGAAAAATAGTCCAGAGTAGGCTTATAGTCTATTCGCTGTAAGTAGGCGAGAAATCATGACCTCTATCCTCTGTAACTCAAAAAGGGCTAGAGCAAATTGGCTGTCAAATTCCACATCTCTTCCTTGACTGACTCTTCCCAAATGGTAGAAATATTCGCTCGATTACTCTAATCATTTTTGAGTTACAGAGGTTATTGGGTCATGATTTATCGCCTACTTACAGCGAATAGACTGTAGTGACTGCCTACCAACAATCAATTCTCAATTGCCGACTTGCGAGTTTCGTTCTATAAGGAAGTTGGAGCTGTAGACATCGATATTTAACAGAATTACGAGCTAAAATACGGTCGTAGTACATTTATGAATACATAAAACCCAATTCAACATACCCTTCAGCCATCAGAAACTTACATTATTATTGCATTTCTGTTTAATATCGATGTTTACGGCTCCAACTTCCTTATAGCCTGAAACTCGCAAGTGGTCAATTAACCATTTACAGGTTGGTGCAGAATTCGGTTAACCACCTGGTAGAAACTGGCTGCAACATGTTTTCGCGAGTTTAACCCTTTCAATACCAGTACCGTAATAATTGTAGCTTTATTTTAGCTACCGGTACTATCAAGAGATTATAATCAGTTTCAAAAGGACCTTCAGCAATTAAGAGGCTTCGAACCGTTTCACTTAATCTATTTACCTACCACATATCCTTAAGGGGAGATCTCCACTTGAGGGATTTTTTTCTTGACCCCTTTCTCCCTCATGTTTAGCCCCATTGTTTTTTATATTATAAAACGTTCGCCCCATTAATTTAGCGATTTTAAGAACTTTCATCCCATATTAAGACCTTTCGTGCCATTCAGGTGTCGATTTTATCCTGGCGAGCGATAGCGAGCCTGTAATTTAAGAGGAACCGGCTTTCAGCCGGGACATTTTTCTACCGAAAAATGTACACATTTATCTACCGAAAAATGTACACATTTATCTTGAAAGGGACTCAAGGGGGTAATCATTTTAAGCTTGCTGGAGGTCTAGGGAACAAAGTAAATACCTCCCCTTAAACAGCACGAAATCGTCTAAATAATTATAGCGAGAATAAAATGTAAAAGACGTCGCCGGTACGGTATATATGGGTTTAACCCCATCTGTACCGGCGACGCCTCTTTCATATAGGAGTCTAGCAATATTTAGAGGATTGTGTGCACTTTAAGGGGAGATTTCCACTTGAGGGACTTTTTTTCTTGACCCCTTTCTCCCTCATGTCTAGCCCCATTGCTTTTGAGATTTTAAGACGTTCGCCCATTATTTTGACGATTTTAAGAACTTTCAACCCATTTCTGTCAATGTTAAGACCTTTCGTGCCATTTAGGTGTAGATATTATCCTGGCGAGCGATAGCGAGCCTGTAATTTAAGAGAAACCGGCTTTCAGCCGGAAATTTTTTCTATCGAAAAATTTACAAATTTATCTTGAAAGGGGGTCAAGGGGGTGTAATCTTAAGCTTGAAGGATATCTAGGGACCAAACTAAAAACCTCCCCTTAAGAAGGATCTACGTTAGTAAAAAGGGTAGAGTGAGATAGTTCGAAGCCTATTAATCACTGGAGGCCCTTTGGAACTGAATAATATCGTCTAACAGTAGCCAGATGAAAGTACAATAGACAGTACCGGTACAGAAGGGGTTAAGGGGTGTCGGTGGGGGAGAGGGGAAGACTCGCTAGCAATTGTTTGATTGGTAATCATTCTAATTAGTCAATTTTTAAGTTTATTCAACTGTCTCAGTGCCTTACGTCAACATCTTCACATAACAAAGGAGATTTATATTCCAAATGAGCATGCACATGAATTGTACATACTGCAACTTAATGAGCTAACCTGTTTAGCCTATATATTAATACATCTTGTGTTATCAATCATGCTAACCTATTCCACATCTGAAAATATAAATAAAATACAAATAATAATAATAAAATAATAATAATAATAATAAAATAATAAAATATTAATAATAATAATAATTAATAATAATAATGCAAATAATAATAATAATAATAATAATAATAAAATAATAATAATAATAATAATAATAATAATAATAAAATAATAATAATAATAATAATAATAATAATAAAATAAAAAATAATAATAATAATAATAATAATAAAATAAGACGGTAATAATAATAATAATAATAATAATAATAATAATAATAAATAATAATAATAATAATAATACGGTAATAATAATAATAATAATAATAATAATAATAATACAAATAATACGGTAATAATAATAATAATAATAATAATAATAATAATAATAATAACACCGGTAACAATAATAATCTTGGTTTCATAACTCCTAATTTGGCTGCAATATTATTTGTGCAGAAGAGCTCAGGTACCGGTACTGTATAGCCTATTATATGGAACCCCCGAGTCACAACCTGTACTGAAGCCGGAGTCACACGAGCCTTTTTTCGAGCATTTTTTTTACGGGCAATTATGGTCTGGAAGCTTAAGAAATTACACTTCATCCGAATTCATCCACACAACATAATCTACCTTCAGCCTAGTTACCGATACCAGCGCGAAAATGTCCCGAAATAATACGAGAAAAAACTTGCTCATGGAAAATTGACGGAAAAAGCGCTCGTGTGACAGCGGCTTGACTCCATCATACTGCTGCGAGCTTATGTTACACATATATCAGTAATATGAATATGTAATATGTTGGTGTATATTAGACTAAGTTAGGTTAGGTCAGGTTAGGTTAGATTACGTTAAGTTAGGTTTTGTCAGGTTAGGCTATTTAGTCAGGTGGATTTATGAGGAGTAAGGTTTGGTTAGGTTAGGCTATAGGTTAGGTTAGGTCAGGATCAGTCAGGTTAGGTTAGGTTAGGTTAGGTTAGGTTAGGTTAGGTTAGGTTAGGTAAGGTAAGGTAAGGTTTGGTTAGGTTAGGTTATAGGTTAGGTCAGGATCAGTCAGGTTAGATAAGCTCAGGTTCGGCTATGTCAACTATTATATGTGTTATCCTATATAACAACTGCCTCATTTAGCTTCGATAACAAACATAATACTACGTCAAGACAGTCCAGGTTAGGGTGACCGTGGTGTGGGCGACTACGGGAGAGGAGAGGGGGCTAGTGGGGTTGGGGACTACAGGGGTATCTATTGGGGTTGGGAGCTACAGAGGTTGGGGGCTACGGGGATGTCTACTGGGGTTGGGGGTACAGAGGTGTCTACTGGGGTTGGGGGTACAGAGGTGTCTACTGGGGTTGGGGGTACAGAGGTGTCTACTGGGGTTGGGGGAACAGGGGTGTCTACTGGGGTTGGGGGTACAGAGGTGTCTACTGGGGTTGGGGGTACAGAGGTGTCTACTGGGGTTGGGGGTACAGAGGTGTCTACTGGGGTTGGGGGTACAGAGGTGTCTACTGGGGTGGGGGGTACAGAGGTGTCTAGGGGGGTGGGGGGTACAGAGGTGTCTACTGGGGTTGGGGGAACAGGGGTGTCTACTGGGGTTGGGGTACAGAGGTGTCTACTGGGGTTGGGGGTACAGAGGTGTCTACTGGGGTTGGGGGAACAGGGGTGTCTACTGGGGTTGGGGGTACAGAGGTGTCTACTGGGGTTGGGGGTACAGAGGTGTCTACTGGGGTTGGGGGAACAGGGGTGTCTACTGGGGTTGGGGGTACAGAGGTGTCTACTGGGGTTGGGGGAACAGGGGTGTCTACTGGGGTTGGGGGCACAGAGGTGTCTACTGGGGTTGGGGGTACAGAGGTGTCTACTGGGGTTGGGGAACAGGGGTGTCTACGGGGGTGGGGGGTACGGAGGTGTCTAGGGGGGGGGGGGGTACAGAGGTGTCTACGGGGGTGGGGGGAACAGGGGTGTCTACTGGGGTTGGGGGTACAGGGGTGTCTACTGGGGTTGGGGGTACAGAGGTGTCTACTGGGGTTGGGGGAACAGGGGTGTCTACTGGGGTTGGGGGTACAGAGGTGTCTACTGGGGTTGGGGGTACAGGGGTGTCTACTGGGGTTGGGGGCTACTGGGATGTCTACTGGGGTTGGGCACTACTGGGATGTCTACTGGGGTTGGGGGAACAGGGGTGTCTACTGGGGTTGGGGGCTACTGGGATGTCTACTGGGGTTGGGCACTACTGGGATGTCTACTGGGGTTGGGGGTACAGGGATGTCTACTGGGGTTGGGCACTACTGGGATGTCTACTGGGGTTGGGGGTACAGGGATGTCTACTGGGGTTGGGGGCTACTGGGATGTCTACTGGGGTTGGGGGTACGGGGGTATCTACTGGGGTTGGGGGCTACTGGGATGTCTACTGGGGTTGGGCACTACTGGGATGTCTACTGGGGTTGGGTGGGGTACAGGGATGTCTACTGGGGTTGGGCACTACTGGGATGTCTACTGGGGTTGGGGGAACAGGGGTGTCTACTGGGGTTGGGGGTACAGGGATGTCTACTGGGGTTGGGCACTACTGGGATGTCTACTGGGGTTGGGGGAACAGGGGTGTCTACTGGGGTTGGGGGCTACTGGGATGTCTACTGGGGTTGGGCACTACTGGGATGTCTACTGGGGTTGGGGGTACAGGGATGTCTACTGGGGTTGGGGGTACAGGGATGTCTACTGGGGTTGGGGGTACAGGGATGTCTACTGGGGTTGGGCACTACTGGGATGTCTACTGGGGTTGGGGGAACAGGGGTGTCTACTGGGGTTGGGGGTACAGGGATGTCTACTGGGGTTGGGCACTACTGGGATGTCTACTGGGGTTGGGGGAACAGGGGTGTCTACTGGGGTTGGGGGTACAGGGATGTCTACTGGGGTTGGGCACTACTGGGATGTCTACTGGGGTTGGGGGAACAGGGGTGTCTACTGGGGTTGGGGGTACAGGGATGTCTACTGGGGTTGGGGCACTACTGGGATGTCTACTGGGGTTGGGGGACAGGGTGTCTACTGGGCTTGGGGGTACAGGGATGTCTACTGGGGTTGGGCACTACTGGGATGTCTACTGGGGTTGGGGGGGGAAACAGGGGTGTCTACTGGGGTTGGGGGTACAGGGATGTCTACTGGGGTTGGGCACTACTGGGATGTCTACTGGGGTTGGGGGAACAGGGGTGTCTACTGGGGTTGGGGGTACAGGGATGTCTACTGGGGTTGGGCACTACTGGGATGTCTACTGGGGTTGGGGGAACAGGGGTGTCTACTGGGGTTGGGGGTACAGGGATGTCTACTGGGGTTGGGCACTACTGGGATGTCTACTGGGGTTGGGGGAACAGGGGTGTCTACTGGGGTTGGGGGTACAGGGATGGCTACTGAGGGTGGGCACTACTGGGATGCTACTGGGGTTGGGGGAACAGGGTGTCTACTGGGGTTGGGGGTACAGGGATGTCTACTGGGGTTGGGCACTACTGGGATGTCTACTGGGGTTGGGGGTACAGAGGTGTCTACTGGGGTTGGGGGTACAGAGGTGTCTACTGGGGTTGGGGGAACAGGGGTGTCTACTGGGGTTGGGGGTACAGGGATGTCTACTGGGGTTGGGCACTACTGGGATGTCTACTGGGGTTGGGGGAACAGGGGTGTCTACTGGGGTTGGGGGTACAGGGATGTCTACTGGGGTTGGGGGTACAGGGATGTCTACTGGGGTTGGGGGTACAGGGATGTCTACTGGGGTTGGGGGTACAGGGGTGTCTACTGGGGTTGGGGGCTACCGGGAGTGTCTACTGGGGTTGGGGGTACAGGGGTGTCTACTGGGGTTGGGGGTACAGGGGTGTCTACTGGGGTTGGGCACTACTGGGATGTCTACTGGGGTTGGGGCTACTGGGATGCCTACTGGGGTTGGGGGCTACTGGGATGCCTACTGGGGTTGGGGGTACAGGGGTGTCTACTGGGGTTGGGGGCTACCGGGAGTGTCTACTGGGTTGGGGGCTACTGGGATGCCTACTGGGGTTGGGGGGTACAGGGGTGTCTACTGGGGTTGGGGGTACAGGGATGTCTACTGGGGTTGGGGCTACGGGAGTGTCTACTGGGGTTGGGGGAACAGGGATGTCTACGGGGGTTGGGGGTACAGGGATGTCTACTGGGGTTGGGGGCTACTGGGATGCTACTGGGGTGGGGGGCTACTGGGATGCCTAGTGGGGTTGGGGGTACAGGGGTGTCTACTGGGTTGGGGCTACAGGGGTGTCGACTGGGGTTGGGGGCTACCGGGAGTGTCTACTGGGGTTGGGGGCTACCGGGAGTGTCTACTGGGGTTGGGGGCTACTGGGATGCCTACTGGGGTTGGGGGTACAGGGGTGTCTACTGGGGTTGGGGGTACAGGGGTGTCTACTGGGGTTGGGGGCTACCGGGAGTGTCTACTGGGGTTGGGGGTACAGGGATGTCTACTGGGGTTGGGGGTACAGGGATGTCTACTGGGGTTGGGGGTACAGGGGTGTCTACTGGGGTTGGGGGTTACCGGGAGTGTCTACTGGGGTTGGGGGCTACAGGGATGCCTACTGGGGTTGGGGGTACAGGGGTGTCTATGGGGGTGGGGGGTACAGGGGTGTCGACTGGGGTTGGGGGCTACCGGGAGTGTCTACTGGGTTTGGGGGCTACGGGGAGTGTCTAGTGGGGTGGGGGGCTACTGGGATGCCTACTGGGGTTGGGGGTACAGGGGTGTCTACTGGGGTTGGGGGTACAGGAGTGTCTACTGGGGTTGGAGGCTACCGGGAGTGTCTACTGGGGTTGGGGGTACAGGGGTGTCTACTGGGGTTGGGGGTACAGGGATGTCTACTGGGGTTGGGGGTACAGGGGTGTCTACTGGGGTTGGGGGCTACCGGGAGTGTCTACTGGGGTTGGGGGTACAGGGGTGTCTACTGGGGTTGGGGGCTACCGGGAGTGTCTACTGGGGTTGGGGGCTACCGGGAGTGTCTACTGGGGTTGGGGGCTACCGGGAGTGTCTACTGGGGTTGGGGGCTACCGGGAGTGTCTACTGGGGTTGGGGGCTACCGGGAGTGTCTACTGGGGTTGGGGGCTACCGGGAGTGTCTACTGGGGTTGGGGGCTACCGGGAGTGTCTACTGGGGTTGGGGGCTACCGGGAGTGTCTACTGGGGTTGGGGCTACCGGGAGTGTCTACTGGGGTTGGGGGCTACCGGGAGTGTCTACTGGGGTTGGGGGCTACCGGGAGTGTCTACTGGGGTTGGGGGTACAGGGATGTCTACTGGGGTTGGGGGCTACCGGGAGTGTCTACTGGGGTTGGGGGCTACCGAGTGTCTACTGGGGTTGGGGGCAGCGGGGAGTGTCAACTGGGGTGGGGGGCTACCGGGAGTGTCTACTGGGGTTGGGGGCTACCGGAGTGTCTACTGGGGTTGGGGGTACAGGGATGTCTACTGGGGTTGGGTGCTACCGGGAGTGTCTACTGGGGTTGGGGGATACCGGGAGTGTCTACTGGGTGGGGGGCTACCGGGAGTGTCTACTGGGGTTGGGGGCTACCGGGAGTGTCTACTGGGGTTGGGGGCTACCGGGAGTGTCTACTGGGGTTGGGGGCTACCGGGAGTGTCTACTGGGGTTGGGGCTACCGGGAGTGTCTACTGGGGTTGGGGGCTACCGGGAGTGTCTACTGGGGTTGGGGGCTACCGGGAGTGTCTACTGGGGTTGGGGGCTACCGGGAGTGTCTACTGGGGTTGGGGGCTACCGGGAGTGTCTACTGGGGTTGGGGGCTACCGGGAGTGTCTACTGGGGTTGGGGGCTACCGGGAGTGTCTACTGGGGTTGGGTTCGTAGGCTATACCAGGACAAACACAGAGCTCATGCTGGGTCACGTAGCACGGGCAGGGAGGGCAGGACATTTGGCACCATCACCACCACCCTTCCTGCATTACCACCAACCAACTTACCAACACACATTCACACACACTCACTCTCACACACACTCTCCACCCTTCCTGCATTACCACCAACCAACTTACCAACACACATTCACACACACTCACTCTCACACACATTCTCCACCCTTCCTGAATTACCACTAACCAACTTACCAACACACATTCACACACACTCACTCTCACACACACTCTCCACCCTTCCTGAATTACACAACCAGCCTTTACACAACACACATTCACACACACTCACTCTCCCACACACTCTCCACCCTTCCTGAATTACCACTAACCAACTTACCAACACACTCACTCTCACACACACTCTCCACCCTTCCTGCATTACCACCAACCAACTTACCAACACACATTCACACACACTCACTCTCACACACACTCTCCAACGCCTCCTGCATTACCACCAACCAACTAAACAACACACATTCACACACACTCTCTCTCTCTCACACTCTCCACCCTTCCTGCATTACCCCAACCACTTAACAACACACATTCTACTTAACAACACATTCACACACACTCACTCTCAACAACCACACGCTCCACCCTTCCTGCATTACCACCAACCAACTTAACAACACACATTCACACACACTCACTCTCACACACACTCTCCACCCTTCCTGCATTACCACCAACCAACTTAACAACACACATTCACACTGCATTACCACTAACCAACTTACCAACACACTCACTCTCACACACACTCTCCACCCTTCCTGCATTACCACCAACCAACTTACCAACACACATTCACACACACACTCACTCACACACACTCTCCACCCTTCCTGAATTACCACTAACCAACTTACCAACACACATTCACACACACTCACTCTCACACACACTCTCCACCCTTCCTGCATTACCACCAACCAACTTACCAACACACATTCACACACACTCACTCTCACACACACTCTCCACCCTTCCTGCATTACCACCAACCAACTTACCAACACACATTCACACACACTCACTCTCACACACACTCTCCACCCTTCCTGCATTACCACCAACCAACTTAACAACACACATTCACACACACTCACTCTCACACACACTCTCCACCCTTCCTGCATTACCACCAACCAACTTACCAACACACATTCACACACATTCACACACACACACTCTCCACCCTTCCTGCATTACCACCAACCAACTTACCAACACACATTCACACACACTCACTCTCACACACACTCTCCACCCTTCCTGCATTACCACCAACCAACTTAACAACACACATTCACACACACTCATTCTCACACACACTCTCCACCTTCCTGCATTACCACCAACCAACTTACCAACACACATTCACACACACTCACTCTCACACACCACTCTCCACCCTTCCTGCATTACCACCAACCAACTTACCAACACACATTCACACACACTCACTCTCACACACACTCTCCACCCTTCCTGCATTACCACCAACCAACTTACCAACACACATTCACACACACTCACTCTCACACACACTCTCCACCCTTCCTGCATTTACCACCAACCAACTTACCAACACACATTCACACACTCACTCTCACACACACTCTCCCACCCTTCCTGCATTACCACCAACCAACTTACCAACACACATTCCACACACTCACTCTCACACACACTCTCCACCCTTCCTGCATTACCACCAACCAACTTACCAACAACATGCAACACACACTCACTCTCACACACACTCTCCACCCTTCCTGCATTACCACCAACTTAACAACACACTTCACACACACTCACTCTCACACACACTCTCCACACCCTTCCTGCATTACCACCAACCAACTTACACACCACATTCACACACACTCCACTCTCACACACACTCTCCACCCTTCCTGCCATTACCACCAACCAACTTACCAACACACATTCACACACACTCACTCTCACACACACTCTCCACCCTTCCTGCATTACCACCAACCAACTTAACAACACACATTCACACACACTCACTCTCACACACACTCTCCACCCTTCCTGCATTACACCCCAACCAACTTTACCAACACACATTCACACACACTCACTCTCACACACACTCTCCACCCTTCCTGCATTACCACCAACCAACTTAACAACACACATTCACACACACTCACTCTCACACACACTCTCCACCCTTCCTGCATTACCACCAACCAACTTACCAACACACATTCACACACACCTCACTCTCCACACCCTCTCCACCCTTCCTGCATTACCACCAACCAACTTAACAACACACACACACACACACACGTCACTCTCACACACACTCTCCACCCTTCCTGCATTACCCAACCAACCAACTTAACAACACACACATCAAACACACTCACTCTCACACACACTCTCCACCCTTCCTGCATTACCACCAACCAACTTAACAACACACATTCACACACACTCACTCTCACACACACTCTCCACCCTTCCTGAATTACCACTAACCAACTTACCAACACACATTCACACACACTCACTCTCACACACACTCTCCACCCTTCCTGAATTACCACTAACCAACTTACCAACACACATTCACACACACTCACTCTCACACACACTCTCCACCCTTCCTGCATTACCACCAACCAACTTACCAACTCACTCACACACTCACTTTCTCTCTCTCTCACACACACATACACACGCACACTTACTTTAACTTTCTTTGTTTCGTCATGCCGTTCTTTCTCTATTTTATCCCACAATGCCTTTATATTTCACCAACTCCAACTCTCTCTCTCTCTCTCTCTCTCTCTCTCGTCATTCCGTTGTGTCTCTGTTTCTATCTATTTTCCTCACATTGCCTTTTATATTTCCAACTTTCTGTCCCTATTACCAACTCTTTGTCTATCTATCTAGCACTCTACTTCTATGTCTCTCTGTGGCACTGTACACATATCTCTGTTACCACCTCACCAGTGTAAACATGGATCTCATGCTAGGTCACGTAAGAAAGTGCAGGGGGCAGGACATTTGGCCCCACCACCACCACCACCCCCCTTCCTGCATCACCACCACCCAAATCTCTCTGCCTCTCTCTATCTATCTTGTCTCTCACTGCCTGTCTCGTCTTCCCTCAATGTTTATATCGTCAACTCTCTGTCCCACCCTTACTGTATAAATCCATCTACGTGAATAGGAACACCATTAAGGGGAGGTATTTAGTTTGTTCTCTAGACCTCCATCAAGCTTAAAATTACACCCCATTGACCCCCTTTCAAGATAAATTTGTACATTTTTCGGTATAAAAAATTTCCGGCCGAAGGCCGGTTCCTCTTAAATTACAGGCTCGCTATCGCTCGCCAGGAAAAAATCGACACCTAAATGGCACTAAAGGTCTTAAAAGTGACATAAATGGGGTGAAAGTTGTTAAATTCGCCAAACTAATGGGGCGAACGTCTTAAAATCTCAAAAGCAATGGGGCTAAACATGAGGGAGAAAGGGGTAAAGAAAAAAATCCCTCAAGTGGAATTCTCCCCTTAAAGGAGGAGCACTTTATTGACAACGTTACACAGGTAGCTTCTGCAGGTCACAACAGTGGATTTCTGTGGCTAGGGGTGGGACTGGCTAGTGAGGTGGAGTAGTGCTGGCGAGGGTGGGAGTGTAGGTAGTTCAAATTGGGGTTGGTTAGGTGGTGGGGTTGGTAGTTAATATCAGTTCAAACATAGATATCATGCTGGGTCACGTAGCACAGGCAAGGAGGGGGGGGGAGGGGGGGGGGGGGGGCAGGACATTTCGCCCCACCACCACAACCCTTCCTGCATCACCACCAGCTCTCTCTCTCTGTCTGTCTGTCTACCTCAGCAATTCTATACATCTACTCATTGTCTCTAGCACATGCAGTATGATTAGTCCGGTTCCATGTCATCTCAACCAGTAGCTCTCAACCAGTGCCAAATTAACCCAGACCTACCAAACCAGTGCCAAAATATAGTACTAATCTAACCTAACCTAACCGTATTGGTTGATTTGGTACTGGTTGAGAGCTACTGGTTGAAATGGTCTACTGGTTGAGTTGACCGGTCACCGATTAGTCCAGATACCATTGTATGCATCGAGATACAAGTTGTTATCCCAGAAGGGAGAATTTTTAGTTGACGTTTGCGACCGTTGTGTGCTAAACAGTAGGAGAGAAAAAAACAAAAAACAAAAAAAAACAAAAATAGAAGGAAACATGCTTACATTACTGAAATGTCTGTGGCCATGCAGTAATGCAAGTAATGGTCGCTCTTCTGTAAATCTAAAATGGCTTACTTAAGAATGGGAAAGGGGTGGGACCTTCTATTATTATTATTATTATTATTATTATTATTATTATTATTATTATTATTATTTTTTTTTTTTTTTTTTTTTTTTTTTTTTATAAAAGCTAAACAGTAGAACTGACACCTGGCTGGCTGTGTACTAAAAGATTGGTAGCAGCATTGCCTACAGGAAGTACAAATAAGCTAACTGTGCAGCTCTTACTTATCAGTCGCTCATTATTAGTTATATTTCATTGTACATATAGCCTACCGTACATTGCGTAAGCTTAGGGAGCTCCTTAGTTAAAATTTTACTTAGTGATTACAGCTTTGAGTATACCCCAGGGTATTTCCTGCACCCAGTGTTTAGCTTAGTGATCTACCAAAGTCCAGCTACTTCCTGGCTGTTTAAGGGGAGGTATTTAGTTTGTTCCCTAGACCTCCATCAAGCTTAAAATTACACCCCCTTGAGTCCCTTTCAAGATAAATGTGTACATTTTTCGGTAGAAAAATTTCCCGGCCGAAGGCCGGTTCCTCTTAACTTACAGGCTCGCTATCGCTCGCCAGGATAAAATCGACACCTGAATTGCACGAAAGGTCTTAATATGGGGTGAAAGTTCTTAAAATCGCTAAACTAATGGGGCAAACGTTTAATAATATCAAAAGCAATGGGGCTAAACATGAGGGAGAAAGGGGTCAAGAAAAAATCCCTCAAGTCGATATCTCCCCTTAACAACGGCGTCTTTGTTTCAATGTGTTTTTAGAGAAGGTTCTCTCGGATGTATACTCTTCTTCTTGGCTGTATACTCTTCTCTCGGATGTATACTCTTCTCTCGGATGTATACTCTTCTCTCGGATGTATACTCTTCTCTCGGATGTATACTCTTCTCTCGGATGTATACTCTTCTCTCGGATGTATACTCTCTCTCTCGGATGTATACTCTTCTCTCGGATGTATACTCTTCTCTCGGATGTATACTTCTCTCGGATGTATACTCTTCTCTCGGATGTATACTCTTCTCTCGGATGTATACTCTTCTCTCGGATGTATACTCTTCTCTCGGATGTATACTCTTCTCTCGGATGTATACTCTTCTCTCGGATGTATACTCTTCTCTCGGATGTATACTCTTCTTCTTGGCTGTATCTCTATTGAAATAAGCGTACGGTAACGTCATTGTTTTTATAGGCTGTACGTTCTAGACAGCCTAGTATTATATTATAAACCTGGAGAGCTTTTGTTGCTGGGGTGTAGACGGTGTGAGCAGTTGACCTGTAGTTCAAGTACAGTAATGGATAGATGGATGGATGGATGGATAGATAGATAGATAGATAGATAGATAGATAGATAGATAGATAGATAGATAGATAGATAGATAGATAGATAGATAGATAGATAGATAGATAGATAGATAGATAGATAGATAGATAGATAGATAGATAGATAGATAGATAGATAGATAGATAGATAGAGACAGAGTTAGCCTATACAGAGAGAGAGAATCCCATAAACCAGTAGTTACAAGCACAGTTCTTTAGTTTACTTGCAAATGAGTTAAATCAGATACCCGCTTTACCGAACATCAAAACAGTCCCTCATCACACTCACCCCCCTCACACTGCCGAATAAAACAACAATTACCCTGGCCTTTAGACCAAAAAAAAAAAAAAAAAAAAAAAAAAAATACACTGCCTAATAAAACAACAATTACCCCGGTCTAAAAATAAATAGGCCTAAATAAATACAAACAAATACAATAAATACAAAAAAAGTACAGCTCTATCTTTATCTTTACCTGAAGTTGATTGGCTCTAATTTTGAAACGATGGCAGGTGTGTGTGTGTGTGTGTGTGTGTGTGTGTGTGTGTGTGTGTGTGTGTGTGTGTGTGTGTGTGTGTGTGTGTGTGTGTGTGTGTGTGTGTGTGTGTGTGTGATGGGGGGAGGGGGGGGGGCGGGGGCACTGGCCAGAAGCAGTTTTGCCTTTTGTCCCCTTCTTACGCATGAAATAATATAACAATAAAACATAATATAACAATTTGATGCACATACAAGATTACGTTCATTGGTCAATTCCAGTGCTAATCCCATGCAAGTTGGAGGACCACGAATTGTTATAAGGAATTGTACAATCTCAGGGCGTCAAACCGGAGCCATTTTGTTTGAAGGCTTGAATGAATATGAGAAGTACAAGCAAATTAACAAGACATATAATTGATTTGGTCAATTTAGCATTTACAATATACCACAAATTTAGCTGTACATAATCAATGCACGAACATAATATAAAGAGAGAGAGAGAGAGAGAGAGAGAGAGAGAGAGAGAGAGAGAGAGAGAGAGAGAGAGAGAGAGAGAGAGAGAGAGAGAGAGAGAGAGAGAGAGAGAGAGAGAGAGAGAGCAGGACAATAAAGACGGGAATTATAAAACGCGGACAGCAGAATAGAGATTAGCGCGCGAAATGGCCGCATTAAAGTTAAGCCAATTACCCATAATGCTCCCCAGGCTTCACGCATTTCCCGCGCTTTTTTTCCCCGCGCAATGTTTTTCATCAATACCTGTCCGTAATTTAAAGCCGGAAGGTGGGCAGTCCGCTCCGGTACACGTGTCCGCGATCGCCGCCGTCCATTAGTTTAAGTTTCCGAAATTCCGATACGTAATGCAAGCGAAAAATCTAGCCCAGTTCCCCCCGCAAAACTAGCCAATTTGGGCGTTTTCGTTTGGACGCGGAATGACTCTCCTTATGATTGGAAACGTTTAATGCAAATTGGCTTTGATTAAACTAACGGGGCGAGCACTGAGCGGGGTAGTTTGTAATGGAGGAGCCTCGAACAGAACCAGGCAGTCTACTTTCGCTCAACCAGGATCCGTTTTTGGTTGTACAGCCGTTCTTAAAAGTTCGTGGACTCTTCGCATTTTTCTATATTATGCAAGTATTTCTAGGGAAACTCCTTAATGAATGTAATATTAATTAATCTTCTATTTAATGCAACATATAATCCAGCCATTACTTTACCATATATTGTATATTTGAGGTCCCCGGAAATATTTTGAATACGGTACTGTAATTAAAGGCATATTATGGTCTCGTGCCCAAAATAATATAAATTGCTCTTTTATGCATTGGAGGAAGTCAGGGGTGATCATTTTTAAACAATTAGCCTACACTCTGACAGTATGAATAGTATCCATTCAAAGACAATTTGTTTTTCTTCTAAATTAGCCAAGTCAATTAACCCATTCTGTAGCGGTGACGCATTTTTAATTATATTCTAGCTCTATTTAGACGATCTTGTGCAGTTTAAAAAGGATCTGTGGTAGTAAATATGGTTAAGGGAGATAGTTCGAAGCCTGTTAATTGCTGAAGGCCCTCTTTAAACTATAAAATCGTGTAACAATAGCCAGAATATATATAAATGGATGACACCGGTATTGAAAGGGTTAAAATAGTTCGCCATCGTAGCGTACTGTAGTGAAAAGAATATTATGAACTATACTGTTTCTTTTCAACTGACGGTCAATTGCAAACTTCCCATCAAGATATTTCAGTTATTTTGGAAGATTTTGTAGTGAAATATGGTGCTAATTATATCAACTTGGTCTAAATATGAAGCAGAGACATAGTGTTTTATTTTTTATTTTTCCGTTAGTTATCGAGAAATCAGTAGTTTAGGGATTCAATTTACCGTCAGATGAAATGAAACCGAGTAGGCTATAGTCAACCCCACGGAGCCTACTCGAGTGTCAGTCAATAAAATCCGAACCCACTCCTCTCTCTCTCTCGACAAGGGACTGGAGTTCTCGAATAGGGGCTCCAGTCCTGACGCTTTTCTTGACTTAGTGTGCTGGCTTAATAATCCAGGAGGGTTCATAGCCTCTACAGTCCTATTTTTTACTAACTAAGCTATTTTTGACTTACAGTGTGCTGGCTTAACAATTCATAAGGTTTGATAGCCTCTGCAGTCCTATTTTGACTAACTAGCCACCCCCTTCCATGACGTGAGGGGCTCAGGGCCAGTGTTACCACAACTAAACAGTGTGATCTCGCTCAAGGGGGGGGGGGATATGTCCTTTTAAGTCTGAGTGTACTTAGGCTGTCTCAATAACGAGTCAAATATAATCAAATCTACCCCTTCCTCTCCCCCATCTCCCTTGCTCACCCCTCTTCCCCATCTAATTTCCTCCTCACTTTTCCCCCTCCCCACCTCTTTCCCTCCTCCATTCCCCCCTTTTACCACCTAAATTCCCCCTTTCCCTTCCCTTCCTCATTCCCCCCTCCCCCTTTACCATCTCATTTCCCCCTCCCTTCCCCATCTCATTTCCCCCTCCCTTCCCCACCCCATTTCCTCCCACCTCCTCCCTCTCCACCACCAACCAACTCGACTCTGGTTAATTATGTAGTGCCGAGTTTAGTCAAAATAAACTATAGTGGGCTAAAACAAAAAACGGGAGGGCGGGAAAGGCGGAGGGGGTACTTGTGTGTGAATAAAGGGGGCCTGTTCAGCATTGTTAGTGTGTGGGTTGGTTTGTGCTTGGTGTTTTGGAAGCAGTGGTGTGTGTGTGTGTGTGTGTATATGAAAGAGTGAGTGAGTGAGATAATGTGTATATACTGTACAGTATGTGTGTACCAGTTGTTCAGAATCCGTGCAGCGGTACATTTTCGGATATTGATTGTGTGTTGTGTTGTGTTTGCACAGTGGGCCATGCTCATGGTGTGGGTTTTTATTTGCATTGTACTTTGAATAATGCATAAAGTACGTGTGTGTGTGTGTGTGTGTGTGTGCTTGCGCGTGTGTATGTGTATGTGTTTGTGTTTGCATAAAGCACATTAGTTAGCTGCGTTACTGCTAGCTAGGCTACATGGACATATGAGAAACTAGTTAGAAAATAAAAACATAAGAAAAATGGAAATCTGCAGAAGGCCTATTGACCCATACGAGGCAGACCCCTTCTTTCCTACATCACTGTTAGTTCTTTCCCTACACTAAATACGTAGGCAGAAACCTACCGGTACCGTATAGGCCTATTAAATTCAATTTCACAGCGACAAATGTTCATCTTAACACCGTACCGTACTTTACATAAACGGAACCCTAGCTATCACTACTTAGTATCATTTTTGTTTTCTTTCTTCAAAATCCTTTGCAAATACGGTGGTTGTTACACCACTGATGTATCAACTCTACAGTTTTACAAATCTGGTACAATAATAATGATATTAATATCAGTATTATCAACCCCTTCTGTACCGGCGACGTCTGTTTAATTATATTTAGTTATATTTAGACGATTTGGTGCAATTTAAAAAGGATCTGAGGTACCGGTAGTGGAAAGGGTTAGGCTAAGTGTGATACTTCGAAACCTATTAATTGCTGGAGGCCCTTTTTAAGCTGAGTAAAATCATCTAATATCAGCCACAATACAGTTACAAAGACGGCACCGGTACAGAAGAGGAAATATGAGGAAAAGCAAAGATGACGAAGGGAGGAGGGAAAGAGGGGGGGGGGGTTCCAAGGCAGATCACCAATATCTTACACGCCCTCCCCCTCTCCTCCCCCAGACACACTCCTCCCTATCATAGCCACCATCTAAATTTCATTACACTCGCTGAATAGAGTAGGAAATTAATAGCTTAGCTGCGGTGTTAGCAAACTAGGAGGGGGAGTGGGGAAGGGAGGGGGAGTGGTGAGAAGGAGGGAGGGGGAGTGGTGAGAAGGAGGGAGGGGGAGTGGTGAGAAGGAGGGAGGGGGAGTGGTGAGAAGGAGGGAGGGGGGGAGGGGGAGGGGGAGGGGAGGGGGAGGGGGAGGGGGAGGGAGTGTAAGTGATGAGACAGGGAAGGAGAGGGAGAGGGGTTTGGGAGTGGTGAGAGAGAGACAGGGAGGGAGTGTGAGTGGTAACATAAAGAGGGGGATCTATCATGTATGGGGGAGTGGTGAAGGGAGGGAGGGGAGACAGTGGGAAGGAGGATGGGAGGTGGGGGAGGGATGGGGGGGGAATGGTGAAGGTAGAGGAACAGTGGTAGAGGGATGGGGAGTGATGGAGGGAGGGGGAGTGGTGGAGGGAGTCGAAAGGGTAGAGGGAGGGAAGGGAGAGTGGTGGAGGAAGAGGAAGGGACAGTGGTGGAGGGGGGGGGGGGAGTGGGCTGAGGGAGGGGGGGAGTAGTTGTGGAGAGAGGGAGAGTAGTGGAGAGAGGGGGTGGGTGAAGAAATAAGTGCAATCAATATAAGTGGAAGAAGAATGGAGTCGTAGCAGAAAATTTGGAATATAACTTGAAAAACATATTTAACTGTCTTGATGGTGTAATGGTTAGCGTGCTTAAAATCTGTATGTGGTAACCCAGGTTCGAATCCCGGTAGGATCACATGCTTTCATTAATTTAATTGGGAGATGTTTGGTGTTGGGAGTGAAGTTAGTAAATTAGATTATAACCATAAGTACCGGGTAGCCTATAGGAAATAATAGGATAACTATGAGACACTTAGCTGTTATAAGATACCACTTAACTGTTATAAGATACCACTTAGCTGTTATAAGATACCACTTAACTGTTATAAGGTACCGTACCATACATCTAAAATGCATAAATTTCCTTCCGTAGCTATAGAAAATATACACATACGGTGACATATCCGGTACCGTAGTAAATTATAACGTGTGCACACTTCCTACGAGAGGCGTGTGTCATGCCGCGGTAGCCTATATGAAATGCTTGCATATTTTAACCTAGGCTAAATTGGTTAACCCTCTCCGACATATGACGCGATTTTGAGCCTATTAGGGATACTTTAAAGCAGCGATTCCCAACCTTTTTTCTGTCATTTCCCCCTCCAACCAGTTCAACCATCCAGATTTCCCCCTTCATGTGGACAAGGGAAAGAGTAGTCGAAACACACTGTGACTACACTCTCTCTCTCTCTCTTTCTCTCGGGCATGAGAAAATCCATCTCCGATATTTATTTTTTTTATTGCTAGTAGTAGTAGTAGGCAGTGTAATCATGTAATTATTTCCCCCCTGGTAGCTTCAAATTTCCCCCCAGGGGGAAATTTCCCCCAGGTTGGGAAATGCTGCTTTAAAGCCTTTGTTACCAGCAGGGGTATGTAGAAACCTTTAGTTTAGTTACTTCAACCTCTGCAGTTGTCTTTGAGTTGTAGGCAGAAAACTAATTTTGGAGAGGTAATTATAAGAAAACTCTATATATTTCTTATTGCTAATCTGGCAACCTCTGCGTCATATGTGCGTGAAAGGGTTAATACTTTGTATTGAGTATTGTTCACATGTGTGGGGAGGTTCCTCTCACACCGCTCTCCTAGACAAAGTTGAAAGGAAGGCCTTTCGTATCATTAACTCCCGTCCACTCACCAACTCTCTGCAATCTCTCTCTTTCCGCCGCAATGTTGCATCTCTCTCGCTATTCTATCGCTACTATAATAATCAGTGTTCCTCAGAGCTATCCCAGTGCATACCACCTCCTTTACGTAGGGCACGTGGTACCCGTCTTGCAACTCAATCCCACCCCTACTCTGTGCAACTCTCCAACCCAAGAGTGAAACGTTACTCTCAAACTTTCTTCTACTCAACAGCTGAGCTCTGGAACTCTCTCCCAGAATCAGTCTTTCCCTCTTCCTATGACTTAAATTGCTTCAAACTCCGTGTGTCCAGGCATTTTGGCTCGAACGTCCCTTGATTTTGGCCCTGTCACTCTTTCAACTATGGGGGAGGCACTCGCTATAGGCAGTTATGCCTTTTGCCTCCCTCAATCACATAGAAAAAAAAAAAAAAAAAAAAATACGCTTGGCATAATAATATCAGGTACAGTTTGCCGCACATAGCCTATTTCGTTGGGGTCGTGATTTGGCAGCGCTGCACCCACTACCCCAACCCCCCTCTCTCACTCCACCTCATATTGGTACGGTAGGAGGTGGAGTGAGGGAGGTGGGTGCAGCGTTGCCTAATCACGACCCCAACGGAATCGAATATGTGCTGCAAACTGTACATAATACTGACAAGTATCTATGCTGCCTCTGTATTATTAACCCCTTGAGGATCATGACACGTGTTGACTGTTTATTCTGGCTATCATTAAACGATTTTATTCAGTTTTGGAAGAACTTGTGGAGCTAGAGCTAACTGAGATAGTTTTTACCCCTTTAAATATTAGATTCTTCATAAATTGCATAAAATCGTCTAATGATAAACAGAATAAGAGAAATGAACACGTAATGGTATCTTGGAATGAACACGTAATGGTATCTTGGAATGAACACGTAATGGTATCTTGGAATGAACACGCAATGGTATCTTGGAATGAACACGTAATGGTATCTTGGAATGAACACGCAATGGTATCTTGGAATGAACACGCAATGGTATCTTGGAATGAACACGCAATGGTATCTTGGAATGAACACGCAATGGTATCTTGGAATGAACACGCAATGGTATCTTGGAATGAACACGCAATGGTATCTTGGAATGAACACGTAATGGTATCTTGGAATGAACACGTAATGGTATCTTGGAATGAACACGTAATGGTATCTTGGAATGAACACGTAATGGTATCTTGGAATGAACACGTAATGGTATCTTGGAATGAACACGTAATGGTATCTTGGAATGAACACGTAATGGTATCTTGGAATGAACACGTAATGGTATCTTGGAATGAACACGCAATGGTATCTTGGAATGAACACGCAATGGTATCTTGGAATGAACACGCAATGGTATCTTGGAATGAACACGCAATGGTATCTTGGAATGAACAACGCAATGGTATCTTGGAATGAACACGCAATGGTATCTTGGAATGAACACGCAATGGTATCTTGGAATGAACACGCAATGGTATCTTGGAATGAACACGCAATGGTATCTTGGAATGGTAAACCGATGAGGTATTATGGAAAAATACTTGGACAATGTCTATGTTTTTTTTTTTTTAGAGTAGGCTACGGAAAATCTATTTGATATTAATTTTACCACAACACCAAACACCTCCAATTAAATTAATGAAAGCATATTATGTGATCCCCCAGGATTCGAACCCGGGTTATCACACACAGATTTTTAGACACCTTAACCATTACACCACCAAGACGGTTAATATACAATATAATATACAATACCGTACATCTTTATAGGATAAGCATATACCGGTATGGCATCAACATTTCTAGTTAGTATTTGTATACCGGGTATCAACTCTGTACCGGTAATTTAAACATTACACCATATCAATATATTTATTTTGTTCTATCTTTTCTATCCTCTTCCATGTATTTTCTTCCCATTCCCTTCCCTTCTTTCTCTCCCTCTCTTGAAGTCATCACTCCCCACCTCTCTCTCTCTCTCTCTCTGAGCGGAGGGTGGGGAGAGAGCCTTCTACTTTGCTGTTTTATTCTTCTACAGAAGTTTTACTATAAACTGTTCCTGTCTCAAGTAGCATTAATGCCAGACCACCTACTAGGGATCGCAAGACCTATGTGGTATGAGTATCTGTGTAACTCTGTGTAACTCTGTGTAGACTATCTCTCTCTCTCTCTCTCTCTCTCTCTCTCTCTCAATTACCGCAAAATTAAGGCCAACTTTCAGATTATGGTTACCAACGAAACGCAAGTTAGTAGCTGTTATACAGTATAATGCATTTTTAGAGAGAGAGAGAGAGAGAGAGAGAGAGAGAGAGAGAGAGAGAGAGAGAGAGAGAGAGAGAGCGTACACAGGTGGTGGGGTACATAGGTGAAGAGATCAAGTGATAGTGAAGAGGTCTGACTGGTGGTGGTGGTGGAAAGTAGGCTAGGCTATGTCAGGCATCTCCGCTCATACGTTTCACATAATATACGCTTTAAATACTAGTCATATTCCAGGAAATTCATTTATATCGCGTGGATAAGTACAATGGCAGAAATACCTGATGATGATGATGGCTAGAGTAAAGTAGGAGAGTAGAATAATTTGGATGAATAAGTAGAGAAGCGGGAAACAAAGTAAATGATAAATAGTACTTGGGCACAAATACCTGATACCACATGCATCAATGCAATATAAACAAACACCTGATTGAGTATCCAACATTATTTATAGTACAGGTAGCCTAGCCTATACAAGTATATTATATTGCAAAAACAGTGACAAATACAGTACATGCTTAAATACTGGTGTACAGCTATGCTAAGATTAAACTGAAATGCTAAATGTTGATGATTTTAGCTTGATATATACATTTCTCATCTCTAGGTAAATATTTGTTTACACAAAAATATTGCGCCCCCGGGTGGGCTTGAACCACCAACCTTTCGGTTAACAGCCGAACGCGCTAACCAATTGTGCCACGGAGGCTTGAGAGTAAAGTGGGTAGTGATGGTATATATCATGAAGTCTTTGCTTAATATTGTGGCTACATTAATTTAGTTCTTGTATAATGTTTTTGTTAACCCGTATAGGCCTATATCATGTAGTCTTTGCTTATTATAGTGGCTACATTATTTCAGTTCTTGTATGTTTTTGTTAAGCCTAAGTTATATTAGACCTAGCCTAGGTGAGGGAAATATAGGCTAAGTTATGATAGGATGAATTTATGTAGTTTTTACTTAATTTTAAAGAGTATGGTACACGTGTAATTTAGTTCTAGCTGCAGGTGGCGACTTCAATTAAATGGCGAATAAACTGCAATGGCGACTTTAATGCAATGACAAATTTAATGCATTGTCGAAAATAATGCTAGGCCTATGTTAAGTTGTCAACTTCAATGCAGTGGCGACATTATTATCGATTCAGATCCAAAATACAGTCGATTCATCTGTCGGCGATTGTGCAGTCACGTTCAAAGGTGTGTTCCATCTCCACAATGTTTATATTTTCCTCTCTTGAAAGACAACGAAAGTACTCCGAAAATATGAGCAAAGCCCTTCTACTTTCCGCCGGCCGCCGTGTAGGCTACGGCCAAGTGCTTGACCACGGCGCCCTGTTCAATCCCACAGGGTTCCGATGAAGAAATTGAGACAATTAACACTGAATGAGAGAAAACACTGACTTGGGCATGTGTCTAAGCGAAATGTTTCAACACTTTCATCAGCGTAGTGATGGGAATGTACGGAGCGCTGGTGCTGTTGCGGTGCGGTGGTGCAGTGGATCTGCGCATGCGCAACAACTTGGATTATTTTTGCTTCATGCATTATCCACACACCTGCACCGTACCAGCACCGGCGCTGTCTACATGGCCTCTCTCTGACTTAATGTTCGCTAAAATTTAACTAGGCTCTCTTTCTCTTCACAAGATGCAGTCGTTAGCGCTAATAACGGCGCTCCCATGTGCGTCTGTACCGCACATAAACGAGACTATAGTATGCTTTGATATTCCAGATTATTTAGAATTATACTCGAAGGTTAAATAATTATAATTGCTGTAACCTTATTTGTGCTCATAAGTTAAATGTACAGGACACAGGTTTACATATATATATACGGTATAATATATTACTAGCCTAAGACAGCTAGCCAAAGTAGAGGCCATGAAAAATAACTTACGCTACTTTCGAGTGCAACTGTAGAGCTTTTTCGTTTAGCCTATAGCCTAGCCTAGGCCTATTTGGTCATGTTCTAACCTTTCCAATCCCATTCGAAACCTTCTCTTGGCATGACCTCGACTGAGATACGAAATTTTGAAAAAGAAAACAACAACAATTATAGAATCTAATAGAGACACGGACACGGACACACACACACATCTGTTAAATAATCTGAATAGTGATGTACTAAGGTAACTAGGATATGACAAATGATGTTTTCAAAGTGCAAACTCACCCTATGTCCTTTTGATAAGTGAACGTACACGGCTTTGGATTGAGGGTGATGTTGGGAAGTACCGACGTTGATACAGACTTGAAGTTCACATTGTCCTGGTTGCTTTGCACATAGCCCACATCCTGGCCACGGGCATCTTCAACATCCCACTTACAACTTGTCTTAAAGGGCCGAGCGGGTGCCTCCCACCTGACTGCCTTCAATAACCACCAAGAACCTTTTGATAAAGTGTTCTCCGTGTGTTTATTTCAGAGCGACCACAAAGCGAGTCTAGCCTAGTATCCTATCCAATAATCCACTTCACGTTCACATAATTATGAAATGGTGATGTTATGATAATCCAATTCGATCGACTTTTATATAGCCTAGGGCCTATGAATAGGTAATATTTAGCCCACCACAAAACTTCTGCAGGATAGTAAGATTTAGCAATACGTAACACTGTTCATCTAGCGGTAGTCACACACTTATGCTGGCAATTGGATGCTTTGCTTATTATCCAGCTAGAGCAATGTTTAAAGTTGAACTGGCAATATTTCGGTTTTCTAGGACTTGGTGGATATTAATAATGTTTCAGAGTGTATAGAATTAAGTCCACAGTACCAACCAATGCTTAAAATAGGTATATTGATCAGTATTACACTAACCAACCCGCTCACACTCGAAGTCTTGACGACACTGGAGTCTGAACGGCGCCGGCGTCGTCAAACGTAGTTATTGCCAATTATCGCTACATCTTTAATTCTCCTTTACAAAACATGTGTAAGTGGATTAATCATCTTTTTGTATTATCTCCCTAATTTACAATATGCAAGATTCGGAGATAGTGTGAACATGACTATTGAAAGAAAGTGTATATATCATCGAATTCCGCAGTACTGCTGTATATGTCGTTTACAGGAACCATGCAGACACGGTGGAATATTTCCAGTTTTTGGTTGGGTTCCTACACTTGTATTCTTAAACAATGCTTTCCTTTCGCAGCGCCATATACCGAACAAATACTACGGTAATGAGTGTTGTTTACAGATAGTACGTTGACTAACTTTCCCCTTTGTAAAGGCAACGGAGCGTTATTTCGTTCTTTAACAGCGCTACGAAGAGAAAGAAGTGTTGCGTTCGAACTTGGTCTTGGTCTTGGTGTTGGGCGGGGTAATGCAACGGCACCCATATTCTGTTTTAGTTGCATGTTTCACTGATACTGAGCTACTGTTTTTCTGCCAGCACAAGAAACTGGAGTTCTCGCAGAGAGGCTCCAGTCCTGACGTTATTCTTGACTTACAGTGTGCTGGCTTAATAATCCAATAGGGTTGATAGCCTCTGAAGTCCTATTTTAACTACGGTAACTAACTTCTGCCAGGACGACTATGGTAACGTAGTACAACGTAGCCTAGCCTAACCTGATCTAACCAAATTTAACGGATAGATCAAGGCAGAGCAGATCAGGGTAGACAAAATCACCGTGAATGAAATAGCAGGAGTGTCTGAAACCGTCAACATTTCGGGAATAAGATAGTTGCCAGGCTTACCACCATTTGTAGTAGTAAATCGTCGACTTCTTCCATCGAGTTTGTCCCAGTCTTTCTTAACCCCTTCTGTACCGGTGATGTTCTTTTCATAATATTCTGGCAACTTGTAGACGATTTTGTTTATGTTAGGAAGGATCCCTAGCAAATAGAGGTCTACACTCTCTCATTTAATACTTTCAGCTACTATACTGCATATCCTCCCCAATATTACCACTCAAGTCTCTCCAACCACAACCCTCATTCACGACATATACCACAACCCTCATTCACGACATATACCACAACCCTCATTCACGACATATACCACTACCCTCATTCACGACATATACCACTACCCTCATTCACGACATATACCACTACCCTCATTCACGACATATACCACAACCCTCATTCACGACATATACCACTACCCTTACAACCAGAACCACCATCGTTACCACTACAACCACCTTAATATTACCGTACCACTCAAGCCTCCCCAGTACTACCCTCATTCACTACAGCAACCACTATCCTAACAACCACAACCACCATCGTTACAACCACAAACAAAACCCTCACTCACAATAGCTACCACTATCCTAACAACCAGAATCACCATCGTTACAACCACAACAACTACCACCACTCCAATACTACCACTCAAGTCTCTCCAGTACCACCCTCAACTCACTACAGCTACCACTATCCTAACAACAACCACCACCACAACCCCCCCCCCCCCCCCCCCCGTACTACCACTCAAGTCCCTGGTCGTTAGTGTGGCCTGTTATCTTAACGAGAGGCTGGGGGTAGTTCGGTCGTTGCAGTAATCGCGGCCCACATCACCGCTGCCACTAACTACCGATAGATGGAGTTGGCGCGGGCAAGGAGTAGAGATCTTGGGGTAATAGAGATCTTCCGCTTTTATCTTTGAACGTCATTTTGGAGCCAGAATGATTAAACTTCTTCTTTCTAACTTCCTTCTTCTTCTTTTGTTCTTCTTCTATTGAGCTCGTCCTGGATTCTACTGTCCTTTGAATCGGCGTTAGCTCAGAGTATGTTAGTCAGCAACGGGGTGATGATGTTTAATTAATGATCTTGTAGAATTTGGATCCAAAGACCAAACTATATATACTAAACCAGTATTGTCGAATGTTTATTAAGGTTATGGACTTATGTGAATGTTATGAGAGGATATAATCACACAAGTGTCACCATAATGGCGTAGATTGGCCGATTTCTGCTACAAGGTCTCTAGATGGGAGGAGGCTGCAGACTTTATTTAGGGTTTATATAGAGTAGACTAGTTGTTTTCTACCCGAGTTATAAACCTTTGTGGGTAGTTGTAATATTACTTTAAGGGGAGATCTCCACTTGAGGGATTTTTGTCTTGACCCCTTTCTCCCTCATGTTTAGCCCCATTGCTTTTGATATTATAAAACGTTTCCCCCATTAGTTTAGCGATTTTAAGAACTTTCACCCCATATTAAGACCTTTCGTGCAATTCAGGTGTCGATTTTATCCTGGCGAGCGATAGCGAGCCTGTAATTTAAGAGGAACCGGCCTTCGGCCGGGACATTTTTCTACCGAAAAATTTAAAAATTTATCTTGAAAGGGACTCAAGGGGGTGTAATTTTAAGCTTGATGGAGGTCTAGGGAACAAACTAAATACCTCCCCTTAATGCATGTGGTTTATCTGATGTATCTAAACTATACTTTACTGACCATAAGGGGAGTTTTTTGTTTTTAGTTAATTGCTTCCTAGACCTCCATCAAGCTTATACAAAATAACCCCAAGACACCACCTTCGACATTTTTCGGTAGAAACAATTCCCGACTTCCTCCTAAATTGTAAGCTCGCGATTGCTAGACGGTAAAAAAATCGACACCTAAACGGCACGAAAGGCCTTAGTATTGGCGAAGAAATGGGGCGAAAAGTTTTTAAATTGCCAAATTTATGGAGCGAACATCCTAAAATATCAAAACTAATGGAGCTAAACATGAGGGAGAAGGGGGTCAAGATTTTGTTTTTAATGTTCACGACTCCAACTTCCTTACAGCAAGAAACACTCAAGGGGTCAATTCGGCTCCCTTTTGCTTCTCTTCTTAGTCTATCTTTCCTTTCTTATCAAGCGCCAGTACATTTGTTATATTTTCTGGTATATACAGTCGCGCTAATAAGTCATGTCCCAGCTGTCATTACGTTTGGATTGCTCTGTGATGTATTAATGTCTGTCAGATGTTGAATAGGGTGGGTAAGTGTAGAAATATGTTTGTATATTTCACTCCATATAAAGAAATGAAGTTTAGATATTGCCGATACCAATTATTGATCAACACATACTTGGTGCCGATACATCACTTATTAGCGCGACTGTACATTTGTTTACAGTTTCCTTTCATATCGTCTCTCTCTCTCTGTTTCTCTCTGTCTCTCTCTCTCTCTCTCTCTCTCTCTCTCTCTCTCTCATCACGTCAAAGTTTGGTGTAATCGGTGAGGTTGGAGAGTCATTAACTGGAAGAGAGCGAGTTACAAGGAATAGTTAGTATCTCGGAAACTTTGCGGTCCATTCTGTGGAGAAACTGTTTAGTGCACGACACCCATTACAGCGTGTGCAAAATATTAACTACTCTCTTCTTGAACTGCTCTACTGAAGAACTGTTTACAATTTCGGAGGGAAGTTGGTTACTGGTAGAACAGATCTTATAGCATGTGAACAAGTTTCCACAAATACTAGTGCTGAACCGTTTCAATTCTAATTGCCAACCATGGTTGTGTGTTGTATTCATAATGAGGCTAAACATCACTGGATTAGGTTATTTTGTACTGTATGATTCCTATATTTAATCTTGGTATGCAAATAAACATAATTTTAGTATCTTAACAAGTATCTAATCTATAAACTTGGTATAAATTGCTATCCACAAGGCAACGTAAGTAACAAGGCGGTTACTGTAAATATCCTGCTCTCTCTCTCTCGCTCGCTCTCTCTCATATAATATAAACACACAACTAATCGGATCTTATATTTAGCATTAGGAAAATAATATTACGCGTATTAATAAATGTACCGTCATTATACATATGATAAATAATAATTTATATCGTATTAAATATTTAGCAAATTACACCCCTAAATTAGTTTCGACTTAAGGGGGGGGTGACCTGTTTTTGTTCTGTCCTTTTCTATCTTTCTCTGTCTTGTATCCATTTGGCCCCATTCAGTCTACTGTCTACTAGTCCCCATCCAGGTGTCAATTTCTTTCTGGTGAGCGGTAGCGAGCCAGCATATATTTTATTTTTGTTAGACAGCAGGCTAAATTTGTAAATTTTTCGATAGAAAAATTTCTCCGGCAAAGCCGGATTTCTTCATATAATGCTGGCTCGCTATCGCTCGCCAGGAAGAAATCGACACCTAGATGGGGATAAACGTCTTAAAATAGTTGGCTGAATGGGGCCGAATGGATACAAGCCAGAGAAAGAGAGAAAAGGACAGAAATAACAAAAAGAAGGTCACCCCCTTTAAAGCAGGTCACCCCCCTTAATGCCGTACTAAATTATGTTTTTATAAAGCAAAATTGCAGTCCAGAGCATAACATCGCGACTCACCCGTAAGTCATAGGATAAGACATAGGGACGTGAGACATGGGATAAGACATATGGATTTAAGACATATGGATTTAAGACATGGATTTAAGACATGGATTTAAGACATATGAATTTAAGACATATGGATTTAAGACATGGATTTAAGACATATGGATATAAGACATGGATTTAAGACATAGGATAAGGAAGAGGGACGTAATGTATAGGATAAGGCACATGAACGTAAGGCATACTAGGGAACGTAAGGCATACTATAGTTTATTCGCTGTAAGTAGGCGAGGAATCATGACCTCTAACCTCTGTAACTCAAAAACGACTAGAGTAATCGAGCTAATATTTCTACCATTTGGGAAGAGTCAGTCAAGGCATAGATGTAGAAATTTACAGCCAATTTGCTCTAGCCCCTTTTGAGTGACGGAGGTTAGAGGTCATGATGTCTCGCCTACTTACAGCGAAGAGACTATAGGAGCGTAAGGCATAGAAACTGATAAGAGAGATCATACGCAGCGAACCCAAAATAACCTGCTATGGAAGGGTCAATAAAAGGTCAAAGATAGGGTCTAAGGATTGGGAAGAAAGGCTGTAAAGGTCAATGGAAAGGTTACGAGAGGAGGAGGGGAAAACAGATTATATTATGGTCTGAAGAAACAGCAAAGGCTAGAGGATGAATTGTAGATACTTTAGAAGCGAGATATGGATGACTGTGAAGTAACGCTAATGTATTATGGATGACTGTGAAGAAACGCTAATGTATTATGGATGACTGTGAAGAAACGCTAATGTATTATGGATGACTGTGAAGAAACGCTAATGTATTATGGATGACTGTGAAGAAACGCTAATGTATTATGGATGACTGAAGAAACGCTAATGTATTATGGATGACTGTGAAGAAACGCTAATGTATTATGGATGACTGTGAAGAAACGCTAATGTATTATGGATGACTGAAGAAACGCTAATGTATTATGGATGACTGAAGAAACGCTAATGTATTATGGATGACTGAAGAAACGCTAATGTATTATGGATGACTGTGAAGAAACGCTAATGTATTATGGATGACTGTGAAGAAACGATAATGTATTATGGATGACTGTGAAGAAACGCTAATGTATTATGGATGACTGTGAAGAAACGCTAATGTATTATGGATGACTGTGAAAAAACGCTAATGTATTATGGATGACTGTGAAGAAACGCTAATGTATTATGGATGACTGTGAAGAAACGCTAATGTATTATGGATGACTGTGAAGAAACGCTAATGTATTATGGATGACTGTGAAGAAACGTTAATGTATTATGGATGACTGTGAAAAAACGTTAATGTATTATGGATGACTGTGAAGAAACGCTAATGTATTATGGATGACTGTGAAGAAACGCTAATGTATTATGGATGACTGTGAAGTAACGCTAATGTATTATGGATGACTGTGAAGAAACGCTAATGTATTATGGATGACTGTGAAGAAACGCTAATGTATTATGGATGACTGTGAAGAAACGTTAATGTATTATGGATGACTGTGAAGAAACGCTAATGTATTATGGATGACTGTGAAGAAACGTTAATGTATTATGGATGACTGTGAAGAAACGCTAATGTATTATGGATGACTGTGAAGAAACGTTAATGTATTATGGATGACTGTGAAGAAACGCTAATGTATTATGGATGACTGTGAAGAAACGCTAATGTATTATGGATGACTGTGAAGAAACGCTAATGTATTATGGATGACTGAAGAAACGCTAATGTATAATGGATGACTGTGAAGAAACGCTAATGTATTATGGATGACTGTGAAGAAACGCTAATGTATTATGGATGACTGTGAAGAAACGCTAATGTATTATGGATGACTGTGAAGAAACGCTAATGTATTATGGATGACTGAAAAAACGCTAATGTATTATGGATGACTGTGAAGAAACGCTAATGTATTATGGATGACTGTGAAGAAACGCTAATGTATTATGGATGACTGTGAAGAAACGCTAATGTATTATGGATGACTGTGAAGAAACGCTAATGTATTATGGATGACTGTGAAGAAACGCTAATGTATTATGGATGACTGTGAAGAAACGCTAATGTATTATGGATGACTGTGAAGTAACGCTAATGTATTATGGATGACTGTGAAGAAACGCTAATGTATTATGGATGACTGTGAAGAAACGTTAATGTATTATGGATGACTGTGAAGAAACGCTAATGTATTATGGATGACTGTGAAGAAACTAATGTATTATGGATGACTGTGAAGAAACGCTAATGTATTATGGATGACTGAAGAAACGCTAATGTATAATGGATGACTGTGAAGAAACGCTAATGTATTATGGATGACTGTGAAGAAACGCTAATGTATTATGGATGACTGTGAAGAAACGCTAATGTATTATGGATGACTGTGAAGAAACGCTAATGTATTATGGATGACTGAAGAAACGCTAATGTATTATGGATGACTGTGAAGAAACGCTAATGTATTATGGATGACTGTGAAGAAACGCTAATGTATTATGGATGACTGTGAAGAAACGCTAATGTATTATGGATGACTGTGAAGAAACGCTAATGTATTATGGATGACTGTGAAGAAACGCTAATGTATTATGGATGACTGTGAAAAAACGCTAATGTATTATGGATGACTGTGAAGTACGCTAATGTATTATGGATGACTGTGAAGAAACGCTAATGTATTATGGATGACTGTGAAGAAACGCTAATGTATTATGGATGACTGTGAAGTAACGCTAATATATTATGGATGACTGTGAAGAAACGTTACTGTATTATGGATGACTGTGAAGAAACGTTAATGTATTATGGATGACTGTGAAGAAACGTTAATGTATTATGGATGACTGTGAAGAAACGTTAATGTATTATGGATGACTGTGAAGTAACGCTAATATATTATGGATGACTGTGAAGAAACGTTAATGTATTATGGATGACTGTGAAGAAACGTTAATGTATTATGGATGACTGTGAAGAAACGTTAATGTGTTATGGATGACTGTGAAGTAACGTTAATGTATTATGGATGACTGTGAAGTAACGTTAATGTATTATGGATGACTGTGAAGAAACGTTAATGTATTATGGATGACTGTGAAGAAACGTTAATGTATTATGGATGACTGTGAAGAAACGTTAATGTATTATGGATGACTGTGAAGACACGTTAATGTATTATGGATGACTGTGAAGTAACGCTAATGTATTATGGATGACTGTGAAGACACGTTAATGTATTATGGATGACTGTGAAGACACGTTAATGTATTATGGATGACTGTGAAGACACGTTAATGTATTATGGATGACTGTGAAGTAACGTTAATGTATTATGGATGACTGTGAAGAAACGTTAATGTATTATGGATGACTGTGAAGAAACGTTAATGTATTATGGATGACTGTGAAGAAACGTTAATGTATTATGGATGACTGTGAAGAAACGCTAATGTATGGATGACTGTGAAGAAACGCTAATGTATTATGGATGACTGTGAAGTAACGCTAATATATTATGGATGACTGTGAAGAAACGTTACTGTATTATGGATGACTGTGAAGACACGTTAATGTATTATGGATGACTGTGAAGAAACGCTAATGTATTATGGATGACTGTGAAGAAACGTTAATGTATTATGGATGACTGTGAAGAAACGCTAATGTATTATGGATGACTGTGAAGAAACGCTAATGTATTATGGATGACTGTGAAGACACGTTAATGTATTATGGATGACTGTGAAGACACGTTAATGTATTATGGATGACTGTGAAGACACGTTAATGTATTATGGATGACTGTGAAGAAACGTTAATGTATTATGGATGACTGTGAAGAAACGTTAATGTATTATGGATGACTGTGAAGAAACGTTAATGTATTATGGATGACTGTGAAGAAACGTTAATGTATTATGGATGACTGTGAAGTAACGCTAATATATTATGGATGACTGTGAAGAAACGTTAATGTATTATGGATGACTGTGAAGAAACGTTAATGTATTATGGATGACTGTGAAGAAACGTTAATGTATTATGGATGACTGTGAAGAAACGTTAATGTATTATGGATGACTGTGAAGAAACGTTAATGTATTATGGATGACTGTGAAGAAACGTTAATGTATTATGGATGACTGTGAAGAAACGTTAATGTATTATGGATGACTGTGAAGAAACGCTAATGTATTATGGATGACTGTGAAGACACGTTAATGTATTATGGATGACTGTGAAGACACGTTAATGTATTATGGATGACTGTGAAGACACGTTAATGTATTATGGATGACTGTGAAGAAACGCTAATGTATTATGGATGACTGTGAAGAAACGTTAATGTATTATGGATGACTGAAGAAACGCTAATGTATTATGGATGACTGAAGAAACGCTAATGTATTATGGATGACTGTGAAGAAACGCTAATGTATTATGGATGACTGTGAAGAAACGTTAATGTATTATGGATGACTGTGAAGAAACGTTAATGTATTATGGATGACTGTGAAGAAACGTTAATGTATTATGGATGACTGTGAAGAAACGTTAATGTATTATGGATGACTGTGAAGAAACGCTAATGTATTATGGATGACTGTGAAGAAACGCTAATGTATTATGGATGACTGTGAAGAAACGCTAATGTATTATGGATGACTGTGAAGAAACGTTAATGTATTATGGATGACTGTGAAGAAACGCTAATGTATTATGGATGACTGTGAAGAAACGCTAATGTATTATGGATGACTGTGAAGAAACGTTAATGTATTATGGATGACTGTGAAGAAACGCTAATGTATTATGGATGACTGTGAAGAAACGCTAATGTATTATGGATGACTGTGAAGAAACGCTAATGTATTATGGATGACTGTGAAGAAACGCTAATGTATTATGGATGACTGTGAAGAAACGCTAATGTATTATGGATGACTGAAGAAACGCTAATGTATTATGGATGACTGTGAAGAAACGCTAATGTATTATGGATGACTGTGAAGAAACGCTAATGTATTATGGATGACTGTGAAGAAACGCTAATGTATTATGGATGACTGAAGAAACGCTAATGTATTATGGATGACTGTGAAGAAACGCTAATGTATTATGGATGACTGTGAAGAAACGCTAATGTATTATGGATGACTGTGAAGAAACGCTAATGTATTATGGATGACTGTGAAGAAACGCTAATGTATTATGGATGACTGTGAAGAAACGCTAATGTATTATGGATGACTGTGAAGAAACGCTAATGTATTATGGATGACTGTGAAGAAACGCTAATGTATTATGGATGACTGTGAAGAAACGCTAATGTATTATGGATGACTGTGAAGAAACGCTAATGTATTATGGATGACTGTGAAGAAACGCTAATGTATTATGGATGACTGTGAAGAAACGCTAATGTATTATGGATGACTGTGAAGAAACGCTAATGTATTATGGATGACTGTGAAGAAACGCTAATGTATTATGGATGACTGTGAAGAAACGCTAATGTATTATGGATGACTGTGAAGAAACGCTAATGTATTATGGATGACTGTGAAGAAACGCTAATGTATTATGGATGACTGTGAAGAAACGCTAATGTATTATGGATGACTGTGAAGAAACGCTAATGTATTATGATGACTGTGAAGAAACGCTAATGTATTATGGATGACTGTGAAGAAACGCTAATGTATTATGGATGACTGTGAAGAAACGCTAATGTATTATGGATGACTGTGAAGAAACGCTAATGTATTATGGATGACTGTGAAGAAACGCTAATGTATTATGGATGACTGTGAAGAAACGCTAATGTATTATGGATGACTGTGAAGAAACGCTAATGTATTATGGATGACTGTGAAGAAACGCTAATGTATTATGGATGACTGTGAAGAACGCTAATGTATTATGGATGACTGTGAAGTAACGCTAATGTATTATGGATGACTGTGAAGAAACGCTAATGTATTATGGATGACTGTGAAGAAACGCTAATGTATTATGGATGACTGTGAAGAAACGCTAATGTATTATGGATGACTGTGAAGAAACGCTAATGTATTATGGATGACTGTGAAGAAACGCTAATGTATTATGGATGACTGTGAAGAAACGCTAATGTATTATGGATGACTGTGAAGAAACGCTAATGTATTATGGATGACTGTGAAGAAACGCTAATGTATTATGGATGACTGTGAAGAAACGCTAATGTATTATGGATGACTGTGAAGAAACGCTAATGTATTATGGATGACTGTGAAGAAACGCTAATGTATTATGGATGACTGTGAAGAAACGCTAATGTATTATGGATGACTGTGAAGAAACGCTAATGTATTATGGATGACTGTGAAGAAACGCTAATGTATTATGGATGACTGTGAAGAAACGCTAATGTATTATGGATGACTGTGAAGAAACGCTAATGTATTATGGATGACTGTGAAGAAACGCTAATGTATTATGGATGACTGTGAAGAAACGCTAATGTATTATGGATGACTGTGAAGAAACGCTAATGTATTATGGATGACTGTGAAGAAACGCTAATGTATTATGGATGACTGTGAAGAAACGCTAATGTATTATGGATGACTGTGAAGAAACGCTAATGTATTATGGATGACTGTGAAGAAACGCTAATGTATTATGGATGACTGTGAAGAAACGCTAATGTATTATGGATGACTGTGAAGAAACGCTAATGTATTATGGATGACTGTGAAGAAACGCTAATGTATTATGGATGACTGTGAAGAAACGCTAATGTATTATGGATGACTGTGAAGAAACGCTAATGTATTATGGATGACTGTGAAGAAACGCTAATGTATTATGGATGACTGTGAAGAAACGCTAATGTATTATGGATGACTGTGAAGAAACGCTAATGTATTATGGATGACTGTGAAGAAACGCTAATGTATTATGGATGACTGTGAAGAAACGCTAATGTATTATGGATGACTGTGAAGAAACGCTAATGTATTATGGATGACTGTGAAGAAACGCTAATGTATTATGGATGACTGTGAAGAAACGCTAATGTATTATGGATGACTGTGAAGAAACGCTAATGTATTATGGATGACTGTGAAGAAACGCTAATGTATTATGGATGACTGTGAAGAAACGCTAATGTATTATGGATGACTGTGAAGAAACGCTAATGTATTATGGATGACTGTGAAGAAACGCTAATGTATTATGGATGACTGTGAAGAAACGCTAATGTATTATGGATGACTGTGAAGAAACGCTAATGTATTATGGATGACTGTGAAGAAACGCTAATGTATTATGGATGACTGTGAAGAAACGCTAATGTATTATGGATGACTGTGAAGAAACGCTAATGTATTATGGATGACTGTGAAGAAACGCTAATGTATTATGGATGACTGTGAAGAAACGCTAATGTATTATGGATGACTGTGAAGAAACGCTAATGTATTATGGATGACTGTGAAGAAACGCTAATGTATTATGGATGACTGTGAAGAAACGCTAATGTATTATGGATGACTGTGAAGAAACGCTAATGTATTATGGATGACTGTGAAGAACGCTAATGTATTATGGATGACTGTGAAGAAACGCTAATGTATTATGGATGACTGTGAAGAAACGCTAATGTATTATGGATGACTGTGAAGAAACGCTAATGTATTATGGATGACTGTGAAGAACGCTATGTATTATGGATGACTGTGAAGAAACGCTAATGTATTATGGATGACTGTGAAGAACGCTAATGTATTATGGATGACTGTGAAGAAACGCTAATGTATTATGGATGACTGTGAAGAAACGCTAATGTATTATGGATGACTGTGAAGAAACGCTAATGTATTATGGATGACTGTGAAGAAACGCTAATGTATTATGGATGACTGTGAAGAAACGCTAATGTATTATGGATGTCTGTGAAGAAACGCTAATATATTATGGATGACTGTGAAGATACGCTAATGTATTATGGATGACTGTGAAGAAACGCTAATGTATTATGGATGACTGTGAAGAAACGCTAATGTATTATGGATGACTGTGAAGAAACGCTAATGTATTATGGATGACTGTGAAGTACGCTAATGTATTATGGATGACTGTGAAGAAACGCTAATGTTATGGATGACTGTGAAGAAACGCTAATGTATTATGGATGACTGTGAAGTACGCTAATGTATTATGGATGACTGTGAAGAAACGCTAATGTATTATGGATGACTGTGAAGAAACGCTAATGTGATGGATGACTTGAAGAAACGCTAATGTATTATGGATGACTGTGAAGAAACGCTAATGTATTATGGATGACTGTGAAGAACGCTAATGTATTATGGATGACTGTGAAGAAACGCTAATGTATTATGGATGACTGTGAAGAAACGCTAATGTATTATGGATGACTGTGAAGAAACGCTAATGTATTATGGATGACTGTGAAGAAACGCTAATGTATTATGGATGACTGTGAAGAAACGCTAATGTATTATGGATGACTGTGAAGAAAGGCTAATGTATTATGGATGACTGTGAAGAAACGCTAATGTATTATGGATGACTGTGAAGAAACGCTAATGTATTATGGATGACTGTGAAGAAACGCTAATGTATTATGGATGACTGTGAAGAAACGCTAATGTATTATGGATGACTGTGAAGAAACGCTAATGTATTATGGATGACTGTGAAGAAACGCTAATGTATTATGGATGACTGTGAAGAAACGCTAATGTATTATGGATGACTGTGAAGAAACGCTAATGTATTATGGATGACTGTGAAGAAACGCTAATGTATTATGGATGACTGTGAAGAAACGCTAATGTATTATGGATGACTGTGAAGAAACGCTAATGTATTATGGATGACTGTGAAGAAACGCTAATGTATTATGGATGACTGTGAAGAAACGCTAATGTATTATGGATGACTGTGAAGAAACGCTAATGTATTATGGATGACTGTGAAGAAGCTAATGTATTATGGATGACTGTGAAGTAACGCTAATGTATTATGGATGACTGTGAAACGCTAATGTATTATGGATGACTGTGAAAACGCTAATGTATTATGGATGACTGTGAAGTACGCTAATGTATTATGGATGACTGTGAAGAAACGCTAATGTATTATGGATGACTGTGAAGAAACGCTAATGTATTATGGATGACTGTGAAGAAACGCTAATGTATTATGGATGACTGTGAAGAAACGCTAATGTATTATGGATGACTGTGAAGTAACGCTAATGTATTATGGATGACTGTGAAGAAACGCTAATGTATTATGGATGACTGTGAAGAAACGCTAATGTATTATGGATGACTGTGAAGAAACGCTAATGTATTATGGATGACTGTGAAGAAACGCTAATGTATTATGGATGACTGTGAAGAAACGCTAATGTATAATGGATGACTGTGAAGAAACGCTAATGTATTATGGATGACTGTGAAGAAACGCTAATGTATAATGGAATTAACTATAAAAGAAGAAATAGTACTCAAAATTGAAAACAAATTAAGAGACTTTAAACGCGAGATATGGATGACCATACCATAATGCATGTTTTGTTTTGTTTTTGTTTTTATGGAATAGGGCGTTGCAATAAACAAAATAAATACGAAAGAAAATGCGTAGCGAAAAAAAAAAAAGAAAAAAACTAAACTAAATGTAAAATAAATAAAAAGGTAGTCCTGTAAGTACTATAAGGTAGTCCTGTAAGTACTATAAGGTAGTCCTGTAAGTACTATAAGGTAGTCCTGTAAGTACTATGAGGTAGTCCTGTAAGTACTATAAGGTAGTCCTGTAAGTACTATAAGGTAGTCCTGTAAGTACTATAAGGTAGTCCTGTAAGTACTATGAGGTAGTCCTGTAAGTACTATAAGGTAGTCCTGTAAGTACTATAAGGTAGTCCTGTAAGTACTATAAGGTAGTCCTGTAAGTACTATAAGGTAGTCCTGTAAGTACTATAAGGTAGTCCTGTAAGTACTATGAGGTAGTCCTGTAAGTACTATAAGGTAGTCCTGTAAGTACTATAAGGTAGTCCTGTAAGTACTATAAGGTAGTCCTGTAAGTACTATGAGGTAGTCCTGTAAGTACTATAAGGTAGTCCTGTAAGTACTATAAGGTAGTCCTGTAAGTACTATAAGGTAGTCCTGTAAGTACTATAAGGTAGTCCTGTAAGTACTATAAGGTAGTCCTGTAAGTACTATAAGGTAGTCCTGTAAGTACTATAAGGTAGTCCTGTAAGTACTATAAGGTAGTCCTGTAAGTACTATAAGGGGATCAAATAACTTAAGGGGGGTGACCTGCTTTTTGTTATTTCTGTCCCTTTCTCTCTTTCTCTGGCTTGTATCCATTCGGCCCCATTCAGCCAACTATTTTAAGACGTTTATCCCCATCTAGGTGTCGATTTCTTCCTGGCGAGCGATAGCGAGCCAGCATTATATGAAGCAATCCGGCTTCGCCGGAGAAATTTTTCTATCGAAAAATGTACAAATTTAGCCTGCTGTCAAACAAAAATAAAAAATATGCTGGCTCGCTACCGCTCACCAGTAAAAAATTGACACCTGGATGGGGATAAACGTCTTAAAACAGTAGGCTGAATGGGGCCAAATGGATACAAGCCAGAGAAAGATAGAAAAGGACAGAACAAAAACAGGTCACCCCCCTTAAGATGAGAGCTGGAAAGGGTGCGTAAAATTTAAGCGTTCGCCTCATAAGCGTTCTGACACCACTATAAATATTAGCCAAAAATATAGGGAATTAACACTACTAGGACAAACATACGCAAAATATACAATCAATATATATATATATATACAATAACAAATAAAACAAAGCATAGCCAAAATGAGTGAATGTGGCCTGAAAATAAGTAAACATAATACGAAAAATTTATGTAGCAAAAAAACAAACAAAAAAACAAAAAAATGAAAACATGATAGTTTCCTTAAGGGGAGATTTCCACTTTAGGGATTTTTTTCTTTACCCCCTTCTCCCTCATGTTTGGCCCCATTGCTTTTGAGATTTTAAGACGTTCGCCCCATTAGTTTGGCGATTTTAAGAACTTTCACCCAATTTATGTCACTTTTAAGACCTTTCGTCCCATTTAGGTGTCGATTTATTCCTGGCGAGCGATAGCGACCCTGCAATTTAAGAGGAATCGGCCTTCGGCCGGGACATTTTTCTACCGAAAAATTTACAAATTTATCTTGAAAGGGCGTCAAGGGGGTGTAATTTCAAGCTTGATGGAAGTCTAGGAAACACACTAAAAACCTCCCCTTAAAAGCCCTAAAAGGGGATCAAGTAGCCTAAGATGAGAGCTGGAGAGGGTGCGTACAAATTAGAGTTCGCCTCATAAACGCTCTGACACCCGGAGTTATAAGCGCCATAAAAATGTGTCATGCCTGGCGGAGGAGGAGGAGGAGGAGGAGGAGGATCAAGGAACTAGGTATAAGCGGTGTTCGAAACCTTTAAAATGGTACTCTTGGCGTCGTTTATAGTCTAAGTCGAGGGAAAACAGTCCTTTCTTTCGTACACAGCTGTTTAATATTTGTGCGTATAATGGTTTTATTTAATATACATACAATATATAATGAAATTTTAGCAATCTTATTTGGTGATTGTTTTCATTTACCAAGAATGAATACTTATTATATCCACCAGAACGAGGTGCTAAAGAGATTAAGTTTGTAGTGGTAGTGGTTTGTTCTCAGGATGAATAAACAAAAAAGAGTATACACAGGTTTGTACTAAACTTGGCATGTACCTTTATTTTCAATATCTATGTTATGCCACTGAAATCAGTTTATATCATTTGAGAGAGAGAGAGAGAGAGAGAGAGAATCATTTATAACAGTGTTCGCGGGGTCCAGGGTAATTTGTGATAGGCCTCTCCGCAACATTAAGATGAATACTTCCTTCTTCAACCGGCTTACTTTGAGTTACATAGAGTTACATATATACACAGACCACACAGACCTTGCGGTCCCTACTAGGTAGTCCGGACTTAATGCTAAAATAGAATTTGCTACACAGTGGAAGGCAACGATAGCAAAGCAGAAGGCTCTCCCCACCCACCTCTCCCTCCGACTGTTGGTCGGCATGAAATTAAGTTGGGGAAACAAGTCTCCCAGCAGAATGAGAACAACTTCTACTGGGAAATTTATAGTAAAGAACGAAGTTGATAAATAGTATATACTACTGATGCTTAACCTATTATATACTACTGATGCTTAACCTATTATATATTACTGATGCTTAACCTATTATATATTACTGATGCTTAACCTATTATATACTACTGATGCTTAACCTATTATATATTACTGATGCTTAACCTATTATATTACTGATGCTTAACCTATTATATACTACTGATGCTTAACCTATTATATATTACTGATGCTTAACCTATTATATATTACTGATGCTTAACCTATTATATACTACTGATGCTTAACCTATTATATATTACTGATGCTTAACCTATTATATATTACTGATGTTTAACCTATTATATACTACTGATGCTTAACCTATTATATATTACTGATGTTTAACCTATTATATACTACTGATGCTTAACCTATTATATACTACTGATGCTTAACCTAATATATACTACTGATGCTTAACCTATTTTTTTTTAATTATTATTATTATCATCATTTTGTTAACCTATATTATTCCGAGAGAGAGAGAGAGATAGAGTACAAAGGAAATCAAGTAACAACAGGTCTAGCGATCCTTCGAGGTTGCTTGCCCTCTCAATCACTGCAGTTCAAAATGTCCAACAGTGGTGTTTAGAGTGGGTAAGGGACAATTGGAAAGGGAAGCACTGCCTTAAGACGAATGTCCTTGGCAGGGTTAGGAGATGTTAGTAGGGAACAATTTGGGTTAAGGTTAATTACATAACACGATGTATCTGAGAAAAAGGTAATTAATTTACAAATGTAATCAGCCGCGGGTTTAAGGAGTACAAAGGAGTACAAAGGAAATCAAGCAACAACAGATTTAGTGACCCTTCTAGGTTGCTTGTACTCCAAAACACTGAGGATCAAGTGTCCAAACAGTGGTTTAGAGTGGGTAAGGGAACATTGGAAAGGGAATTACTGCCCTGGAACTAATGTCCGTGGCAGGAGAGAGAGAGAGAGAGAGAGAGAGAGAGAGAGAGAGAAGGGAGGGAGGGAGGTAGGAAGGGGAGCTAATGACCAAAAGGGGTGTGGATGTCAATAATTAAAACCGTGGTATTTACTTAGTTCGACCAGCCTGGGGTGAACCGCTTATTAGGGTGATCTAGGGGCCGCGTAGGGTGAGAGGGGTGACGCTATAATCCGCTGTCACACGAGAATATTTACCACCATAGTGATTGGAGTAAAAAAACAAATATCTATTCTCCGTATCATTTCATCTGGCGGTAAATTGCAAAGTTCCCATCAAATGCTTTCAGTTGCTTGGAAGACTTTGTAGTGAAATATGGTGCTAAGTATATAAACTTGGTCTTAAAATGATAGAGAGACATAGTGGTTTCATTCTGTTCCATTAAGGGGAGGTGTTTAGTTTCCTCCCTAAACTTCCATCAAGCTTAAAATTACACTCCCTAGACCCCCTTTCAAGATAAATTTGTACATTTTTCGGTAGAAAAATGTCCCGGCTGAAAGCCGGTTCCTCTTAAATTACAGGCTCGCTATCGCTCGCCAGGATATAAAATCGACACCTAAATGGCACGAAAGGTCTAAAAATTGACAAATGGGTCGAAGGTTCTTAAAATCGTCGAAATAATGGGGCGAAAGTCTGAAAATTAGAAAAGCAATGGGGCTAAACATGAGGGAGAAAGGAGTCAAGAAAAAAAATCCCTCAAGTGGAGACCTCCCCTTAAGTATCGAACAATGAGCTGCTAAGGTATTCAATTTACGGTCAGCTGAAAATAAAGAGAGTATAGTTAATTATTTCAGCATCATCTCCCCCGTCACCTACCCGAAGAACGATACATTTATGTACAGTCGGGGGTATTAAGTGTTGTCATAGATTCCAGTGGTTTTCGCTCAAAAAGTGTTATTGGTATCTTTATAGTTACTGGGAAAAGTGCTTATCCCTCAAAGTATTAGTCAGTGTCCGAAACTTTGTGAAATATTTGACAACACTTATTAACCTCGACCGCACGTATGCTATCTCAGTAAGGAGTTAAATCATAATTTTGTTTTCTCTCTCTCACATACACACACACGCACACTCCCACTCCACTCCCCCCCCCCCCCTCTCTCTCTCTCTCTCACACACACACACACACACACACACACACACTCCCCCCCCCCCCCCCACACACACCCTCCCTCCCCTGGTCAAATCACCGACTAAAATCTGGTCTAAACCCGCCAAACCTTTCACCTTAATTAACGAAAAACTGTCCGGTTAAATTATGCAGAGGTTGCAGCCGGAAGGGGCGGCGGCCGAGAAGGGAGCGGCCGGAGTCTTGGCTAATTATAACTAGGGACATTTTTAAGGAGATTTTTTTTTTAAATGTTCATAATTTTGTATTATTGATATATTTTGTTTCTTATTTTGAATTATATTATTGATTTAATTTCTTATTTTGTATTTGTTTTATCTTTGATATTATTATTTTCAATATTTTTGATTAGTTTATATATATATATATATATATATATATATATATATATATATATATATATATATATATTATAGTTTGTTCCCTAGACCTCTATCAAGCTTAAAGACAAACAACCCCAACACTCCCCTTAGAGATAAATATGTACATTTTTCGGTAGACAAACGTCGCCGGTACAGTAAGGCTTATGTAATGCCTATACATAATTGTGTGTGGCAATGCTTGATACAATAGATTCGGATTCAGGATACACAATTATCTGGAACACAAAGTATGATACACAGAATATAAATACAAGAATACAAAAGACTGAAAAACACGCCTCTCATCTAATTAACCCTTTGAGAATCATGACTTATTTGGGCATATTCGTAGATGATTGCATACAGCTTAGGAAAGGCCTCTAGCACTCAAAGGGGTTAAGGGGAGATCTCCACTTGAGGGATTTTTTTCTTGACTCCTTTCTCTCTCATGTTTAGCCCCATTACTTTTGATATTATAAAACGTTTGCTCCATTAGTTTAGCGATTTTAAGAACTTTCACCCCATATTAAGACCTTTCGTGCAATTCAGGTGTCGATTTTATCCTGGCGAGCGATAGCGAGCCTGTAATTTAAGAGGAACCGGCCTTCGGCCGGGACATTTTTCTACCGAAAAATGTACAAATTTATCTTGAAAGGGACTCAAGAGGGTGTAATTTTACGCTTGATGGAGGTCTAGGGAACAAACTAAATACCTCCCCTTAAGTCTATCTCAAGTAACGTTTTGACTCCAGCAGATCCTGACTTAACTTAATAAAATCGTTTAGTAATAATAGTAGTAATAATAATAGTAATAATAATAGAATAGTAGTAGTAATAGTAATAATAATAATAGTAATAATAATAATAGTAATAATAATAGTAATAATAATAGAATAGTAGTAGTAATAGTAATAATAATAATAGTAATAATAGTAATAATAATAGTAATAATAATAGTAATAATAATAGAATAGTAGTAGTAATAGTAATAATAGTAGTAATAATAGTAATAATAATAGTAATAATAGTAGTAATAATAGTAGTAATAATAGAATAGTAGTAATAATAGTAATAATAGTAATATAGTTGACATAATAGTAGTAATAATAGTAATAATAGTAGTAATAATAGTAATAATAGTAGTAATAATAGTAATAATAGTAGTAATAATAGTAATAATAGTAGTAATAATAGTAATAATAATAGTAATAATAGTAATAATAATAGTAATAATAGTAGTAATAATAGTAATAATAGTAATAATAGTAATAATAGTAATAATAATATAATAGTAATAATAGTAGTAATAATAGTAATAATAGTAGTAATAATAGTAATAATAATAGTAATAATAGTAATAATAGTAATAATAATAGTAATAATAGTAGTAATAGTAATGATAGTAGTAATAAGTAATAATAGTAGTAATAATAGTAATAATAGTAGTAATAATAGTAATGATAATAGTAATAATAGTAATAATAGTAGTAATAATAGTAATAATAGTAGTAATAATAGTAATAATAGTAACGATAGTAGTAATAATAGTAATAATAGTAATAATAATAGTAATAATAGTAGTAATAATAGAATAGGCTCTAAACTGGCAAATCGCGTCATGACCCAGAAGGGATAAATTTATGGCCGATTATTAAATACTTAGCAACATGATTTCCTAAATATATATAACAAATGCAGTACATTATATATATATAACAAATGCAGTGTATTATATATATAACAAATGCAGTGTATTATCTTACCAACAGTACAGTATACCTACTTATTATACCTTTCGTAACTTCAGAAATGCTAGTATGGGCAATCTGAAATTAGACTTCCCAAACTTGACTACTTCCTTTAATAGTAATAGTGCGTTGTAATAATAGTGCGATTGGTTTGCTTAACAGATTAACTTGCTCATGTAGATGTAATATGTGTGGATTGTGTAATCTTTTATTTAATAATTTTCATTTTAGTAAGCGTTGTTTAGCGATTTTGATAATTTAATTTGACTTTATACCTTGTCCAATTTTGGTTTGCTAGTTTGGACAAGTCTACATAATAGAATTATCAATTGGTCTCAGAATAAGGGTTAGAAATCCAAATCGCGCAAGACGTGATGTTTTGCATATATATAATATTAATGGCAAAATTATATATATATATATATTCTGTATTTAAAAGAACACCTAATTATATACATGACCACCATTATACGGTATATAATTATATAGAAAACAAATCCCTGCGTCCATGACAATTTGCCAACACATACACACAATGCTTAACATTAGCTTAGTAAGAGTATCGGTAAACAATAAATACGCCATTGTACTTCGTCTGGTATTCTTTATTGGGACTAGACTACAGAGGATCACAACAAGCTGATTGGAGGCCCTGGGGGGGGGGGGGGAAGAGAGAGAGATAGAGAGAGAGAGAGAGAGAGAGAGAGAGAGAGAGAGAGAGAGAGAGAGAGAGAGAGAGAGAGACAGCCAGGGGAAGAGTATTTTAAAGTCTTTTAATATAAGGACTTTTATCAGGATATGTGAAGGGGTGGCTATACATACTCTGGAGGTTATGAAACTATGTAGGCATATGACGCTACTCATATCATCAAACTATGTAGGCATATGACGCTACTCATATCATCAAAGAGGAATGTTAAATTTTGGACCTTGTATAGCTTAAGGAGGGTGACCTGTTTTGGTTCTGTCCTTTTCTATCTTTTTCTAGCTTGTATCCATTTGGCCCCATTCAGCCTACTGTTTTAAGACGTTTATCCCCATCCAGGTGTCAATTTCTTACTGGTGAGCGGTAGCGAGCCAGCATATTTTGTATTTTTGTTTGACAGCAGGCTAAATTTGTACATTTTTCGATAGAAAAATGTCTCCGGCGAAGCCGGATTTCTTCATATAATGCTGGCTCGCTATCGCTCGCCAGGAAGAAATCGACAACTGGATGGGGATAAACGTCTTAGAATAGTTGGCTGAATGGGGCCGAATGGATACAAGCCAGAGAAAGAGAAAAAAGCAGGTCACCCCCCTTAAATGTGATGGTGTCCTGTGTCGTTTTAAGCTGCATTTAAGTTGCTCAAGGTATGTGTATGTGTATGTGTGTGTGTGTGTGTGCGTATGTGTGTGTGCGTATGAAAGGGTATAGCTACGTTATTATATACAATTATAGAGTACCTAAGCCTCATATATATATATCGACAAATATACATTTAGATTTACCATGGCAATTCACACCAATATCAACTTGACCTGACCTCACATGACCTTACCTGCCATGCTATGTGAAAGTCCTTGAGGTCGTGTTAACCCCTTCTATACCGGCGACGTTTGTTTTTATTTTATTCTAGCTACGTTTAAGGGAAGGTATTTAGTTTAAGGGAAGGTATTTAGTTTCTTCCGTTAAACTCCATCAAGCTTAAAATTACACCCCCTTGACCCCCTTTCAAGATAAATTTGTACATTTTTCGGTAGAAAAATTTCCCGGCCGAAGGGCGGTTCCTCTTAAATTACAGGCTCGCTATCGCTCGCCAGGAAAAAATCGACACCTAAATGGCACGAAAGTTCTTAAAATTGACAGAAATGGGGCGAAAGTTCTTAAAATCGCCAAACTAAAGGGGGCGAGCGTCTTCAAATCTGAAAAGCAATGGAGCTAAACATGAGAGAAAGGGGTCCAGAAAAAAATCCCTCAAGTGGAAATCTCCCCTTAAACGATTTTATGAAGCTTAGGAAGGGTATAATTATGGTAGCGAGAAGAATTAATGGAGGTAGTCTATAGATTTTAAATTGGTAGCCATCCTTCCTAAGCTGAATAAAATCGTCTACTAGTGGCCAGAATACATTTAAAATTACGTTACCGGTACTGAAGGGGTTAAGGCGGTATCACACGAACGATTTTTCCGTCAATTTTTGCGGGAAATTGTGGTCTGGCAGCTTCGAAATATAAGTTCCATAAAAATTAAACTACCAACAATAATCTACCCTGCATCTAGTTTGAGGGATCTGTCTTGTGTGGGCCAATCGGCTTTCTGCAGACTCCCATTTTCTTATGTTCTTATATGTTCACCTACCGGGAATGTAAACACCGACCACTGTAGCAGGGTTCATTGGATCGTCAGTAGACTCAGCCCTTCGAAACAGAAGAATCACACTAGCAGTCAGTAAGTACGGTACAAATGCAGGTGTCTTTCAAGTAGAGGCAGTTTCAAGTAGAGGCGGTTTCAAGTAGAGGCGGTTTCAAGTAGAGCCGGTTTCAAGTAGAGGTGGTTTCAAGTAGAGGCGGTTTCAAGTAGAGGCGGTTTCAAGTAGAGGCGGTTTCAAGTAGAGGCGGTTTCAAGTAGAGGCGGTTTCAAGTAGAGGCGGTTGCAAGTAGAGGCGGTTTCAAGTAGAGGCGGTTGCAAGTAGAGGCGGTTTCAAGTAGAGGCGGTTTCAAGTAGAGGCGGTTTCAAGTAGAGGCGGTTTCAAGTAGAGGCGGTTTCACACTAGCATTTTTCCGTCAATTTTCGATGAGCAAGGTTTTTCTCGTGCTTTTTGGTATTTTCGCATTGGAATCGACAACTAGCTAGAATTAACATGTTTTTTAAGAGGCTGCAATAATATATAACATTAAGGGGAGGTTTTTAGTTGATTCCCTAGACTTCCATCAAACTTAAAATTACTCCCCCTTGACCCCCTTTCAAGATAAATTTGTACATTTTTCGGTAGAAAAATGTCCCGGCCGAAGGCCGATTCCCCTTAAATTACAGGCTCGCTATCGCTCGCCAGGAAAAAATCGACACCTAAATGGCACGAATGGTCTTAAAATTGACAGAAATGGGGCGAGAGTTCTTAAAATCGCCAAACTAATGGGGCGAACGTCTTAAAATCTCAAAAGCAATGGGGCTAAACATGAGGGAGAACGGGGGCCAGAAAAAAATCCTCCAGGTGGAAATCTCCCCTTAATCCAGGATCAAGATGCCAGCCCACAATTGCCTGAAACTATTGCCATGAAAAGCCTTCGTATGACACCCGAATGAACATATATTATTACTATTTGTGTTCCTTGTGGCCTGGTACTGCAGGTGATCCAGTCATGGGGGTCATAGGGACACATCTTTGGGGTAGTGACTAGCTGTAGGGATTTTACAGTAGGCGCCATGTTGTATACCTGGCACTGTATAGTAGGCGCCATGTTGTAAACCTTCCAAGAAGCCGAAAACAACATATTGTCCTCCGCTACTCGATTAGTCTACACAATCAGAATGCCTAATCTTCTACCATAATTACAAAATGATACACGATACACGATACACACGATACACATACATTAGTAGACCCTGCTTCATCCAAACGTTTAATAATATTTTTTTCACAAATAACAACAAGCTTCTTAAAGGGTTAAGGGAAGGTTTTTAGTTTGGTCCCTAGATATCCTTCAAACACCCAGATTACACCCCCTTGAGCCCCTTTCAAGATAAATTTGTAAATTTTCGGTTCCTCTTAAAATACAGGCTCGCTATCGCTCGCCAGGATAAAATCGACACCTATAATTGCACGAAAGGTCTTAAAATTGACGGAAATGGGGCGAAAGTTCTTAAAATCGCCAAACTAATGGGGCGACTGTCTTAAAATAAAAAAAGCAATGGGGCTAAACATGAGGGAGAAAGGAGTCCAGAAAAAAAGGCCTCAAGTGGAGATCTCCCCTTAACCCCTTGAGGAGGATGATGCATTTTGGCAGTTTTTCTTGCTATCATAGACGATGTTATGAAGCTTAAGAATGACCCGAGTGATCTGAAAGGGTAAAGACTATCTCAATCAACCCTGTAGGGGGGCGCTCAGTTATGGCCTTGGCCTTGCTCGGGGCCTTGGGGCTGTTCGGCCAGGCAGCTTGGGGAACAACAACAACAACAACAACAACAACAACCCTTTGACTTCCATGTTATACCCTTCCTCATCTGCATACAATCGTCTACTACTAGCCAGAAAGAAATAAGACCAGTAATGCGTCATGAGATCCTGAAGGGGTGATTAATTTGACTTGAGAGGGTTATTATCTGGATCCCCCCTTCTCCCTCGTGTTTAACCCCATTAGTTTGGTATTATAAGACGTTTGCCCTATTAGTGTGTCGATTTTAAGACCATACGCCCCATTTATGTCAATTTTAAAACCTTTCATGCCATTTACAGTGTAGGTGTCAATTTTGTCCTGGCGAGCGGTAGCGAGCCTGTAATTTAGGGGGAACCGGCCTTCAGCCGGGACATTTTTCTATCGAAAAATGTACAAATTTATCTTGAAAGGAGGTCTTGGGGGTATTTTTGTAAGCTTGATGGAAGTCTAGGGACCAAACTAAATACCTCCCCTTAACCCCTTCTGTGCCGACAACGTCTTTTTAATATTATCTGGCTACTATTAGACGATGTTAAGCAGTTTAAAAAGTGCCTCCAGCAATTATAGGGTTTCGAATGATCTCACTTAACCCTTTCTACCACCACACATCCTTCTTAATGATCTCACTTAACCCTTTCTACCACCACACATCCTTCTTAATGATCTCACTTAACCCTTTCTACCACCACACATCCTTCTTAATGATCTCACTTAACCCTTTCTACCACCACACATCCTTCTTAAGCTGTACAAAATCGTCTAGATATAGCTAGCATCAAATTAACCCTCTCCGACATATGATGCGATTTTGAGCCTATTGGGGATACTTTAAAGCCTTTGTTACCATCAGGGGTACTTATAAACCTTTAGTTTAGTTACTTCAACCTCTGCAGTTGTCTTTGAGTTAGCTGTGGACAGAAAACTAATTTTGGAGAGGTAGTTATAAGAGTGAGAGAACTCTATTTCTTATTGCTAATCTGGCAACCTCTGCGTCATAAATGCGTGAAAGAGTTAAAAAGACGTCTCCGGTACAGAAGGGGTTAAGGAGGTTCACACATTCAAGACTGTCGAACCGGATCGCCAAGAATGTCTATTCCGCATAAATCTGCATTTAATTTGTCCCCTTGGGAATTCAGGTGTTGTGGGTACTCCCTGGAAACTGGGTTTATATTGCAACGGTCTAAATTGACACTAAGAAACTCCATACGATGGCTCTGATAATTAAGGTCAATGGCAAGCTCAGTAAAAAAAAAAAAAATAAATAAAAAAAAAAAAATATATATATATATATATATATATAAATATATATATACGGTATATATATATATATATATATATATATATATATATATATATATATATATATATATATAATAATAATAATAACATTGAATGACAAACTAGATATATACAATGAACAGGGTGCCAATATATCTGCATGAATGAAATAATTGCACACTTACGATACTTTGCGAGTCCTTGGTATGGATGGTTGGTTGGTGGCTACACGGGAAGGTGAATTAGCTGTATAGCCTACAGGTTGACCAGTATAACGAGACTCGCAGATGAAGCAGGCAGATCATCGGTTGCTGGTATTTAAGGGGAGGTCTCCACTTGAGGGATTTTTTTCTTGACTCCTTTCTCCCTCATGGTTAGCCCCATTGCTTTTGAGATTTTAAGACGTTTGCCCCATTAGTTTGGCGTTTTTAGGAACTTTCGCCCCATTTCTGTCAATTTTAAGATCTTTCGTGTTATTTAGGGGTAAACAAATTCCTGGCGAGCGATAGCGAGCCTGTAATTTAAGAGGAACCGGCCTTCGGCCGGGACATTTTTCTACCAAAAAATGTACAAATTTAGCTTGAAAGAGGGTCTAGAGGGTGTAATTTTAAGCTTGATGGAGGTCTAGGGAACAAACTAGAAACCTCCCCTTAAGAAAGAAAATAAACAAGACTATTCATGTTCACCAGCGGAGTGTGATGCTACTCTTACGTCGAGTTACTAAACGTTCTTAGTTGAACATCATAGTTTTTGAAGACCACAACAAATTATGAAAACACACATTACAAATCATATTTGTTTCTACCAACTGTTTGTGGTTTGCATCTAAGCTTATAAAGAAGCACATCAATTTAATGGGATGTCAAAACGAGAGGATTTTTGGTCAATAAGCAAAGCCAAGGGTACTAGCAGCACCGACATATGACCACTATTATATGGGGACTAGCATCGACATCCTAATGATTATCACTGTTACAATCACACCGTATTTACACAATGTACAATGGGACTAGAAACAACAATGTAAGGAGGAGCACTTGATTGGAAAAAAAAAAAAAAAAAAAAAAAAAAAAAATTATATATAGAACGTTCCGCATACATCTCCATCCGGCTCCTCCACATGCGGTGTTTCTATTAATTCTTCCAACTTAATTCACTCTGTCTATTTTATCTATTTTGTCACTGTTATTCATTCTCTCAGTTTATTTATTGATCAAATTATTTACACTGTGACTTTGTTAGATATGTTCACGGAATGTCACTTCCAATGCCACTAAATATTCCTTAAGCAATCGGCTTAAAATGTTCATTATTAATTATTTGCTTTTATCTTGTGTCGTCCCAGTTTTGGTTTGTTTATTTCACAAGTTTTACATTATAATAATTGCAACTATTGTACAACACCACTCAGTCCTTTCACACCACTGGATATTAAAATGATTAGCGGCGCACAATAATTCTTTCTTTTTTTGGTCCTTGGCGAACAAATTAATATAAACTGAGAGTAATTAGTAATATAAATGTCTATATATGACACTAATTCGGTTCCATGTCATCTCAACCAGTAGACCATTTCAACCAGTGCCAAATTAACCCAGACCAAGCAAACCAGTGCCAAAATATAGTACTAACCTAACCTAACCGTACTGGTTGATTTGACACTGGTTGAGAGCTACTGGTTGAAATGGCCTACCGGTTGAGTTGACCGGTCACCCACTAATTCAGTTCAATAATTAGTCAATAATTAGTTCAATAATTAGTTCAATAATTAGTCAATAATTTGTTCAATAATTAGTCAATAATTAGTTCAATAATTAGTCAATAATTAGTTCAATAATTAGTTCAATAATTAGTCATTCTTTCTCAGTATCCAGTCGATACTAAGATCCAGTCTTCTTGTCACTGCAGATAATTATGACTAGAACAGATACCACTATAGTCTATCGTACTATCGTTATCATCACTATCGTCTATTTCTTTCCAGTTGAGGGTATATTGTCATGTTGCTATCTTAGTTACTCGGGTATAAGGTAGATTTTGTAGCGAAAGATGATGGTTATTCTGACAACTTGGCATTAATAAGACACACAGCCATAGCAGTTTCATATATTGCCATTAAGTATCGGAAAATCAGCTAATAAGAGATTCATTTCTAAGGGGAGGTTTTTAGTTTGGTCCCTAGATATCCTTCAAGCTTAAGATTATACCCCCTTGAGCCCCTTTCAAGATAAATTTGTACATTTTTCGGTAGAAAAATGTCCCGGCTGAAAGCCGGTTCCTCTTAAATTACAGGCTCGCTATCGCTCGCCAGGATAAAATCGACACCTAAATGGCACGAAAGGTCTTAAAATTGACAGAAATGGGTTGAAAGTTCTTAAAATCGTCAAAATAATGGGGCAAACGTCTTAAAATTAGAAAAACAATGAGGCTAAACATGAGGGAGAAAGGGGTCCAGAAAAAAGGTCCCTCAAGTGGATATCTCCCCTTAAGTATCGAGAAATCCGCTAATAAGAGATTCAATTTACGATCAGCTGGAAACAAAATAGAGTATAGCGTAGTTTAGTTTAATAATTAGTAATATTTTCTCCATATAGCATAAACACAAATGACTATATAAGCGCATAGAACACTGTTATCAGTAGTTTTCACATTGGCAGTGTAAACATTATTTTTCCCTTTTCAGCGGAGAATAAATACGAATAAATGATTAGATCACTGAGATAAATAGTCTTTCTTATTGACTAGCATACTTCGTGACTAGATCAATTAAATTAGTCTTTCTTATTGACTAGCATAATTCGTGACTAGATCAATTAAATTAGTCTTTCTTATTGACTAGCATAATTCGTGACTAGATCAATTAAATTAGTCTTTCTTATTGACTAGCATAATTCGTGACTAGATCAATTAAATTAGTCTTTCTTATTAACCAGCATAATTCGTGACTAGATCAATTAAATTAGTCTTTCTTATTGACTAGCATAATTCGTGACTAGATCAATTAAATTAGTCTTTCTTATTGACTAGCATAATTCGTGACTAGATCAATTAAATTAGTCTTTCTTATTGACTAGCATAATTCGTGACTAGATCAATTAAATTAGTCTTTCTTATTGACTAGCATACTTCGTGACTAGATCAATTAAATTAGTCTTTCTTATTGACTAGCATAATTCGTGACTAGATCAATTAAATTAGTCTTTCTTATTAACCAGCATAATTCGTGACTAGATCAATTAAATTAGTCTTTCTTATTGACTAGCATAATTCGTGACTAGATCAAGCGTTGTTTCCACATAGCGATTTTGATATGTTGTTTTGACTTTATATTGTTTTTGTCCCAGTTCTGGTTTGACTTTGTTTGCAAGTTTTACATTTTAATTGACTCTGATCACAGTTCGATGCACGCGTGGCTAGAACAGCGTCAAAATAAGCTCTCCATTTTCACTTTAGATAGAACACGACCAGCACAGCTCGATAAATTGACATATCTTTTTACTGGAGATATATATACAGTAGATAGAGGCGCAAGAAAACGATTTATTTTATTTTATTTTTCAGCGCAGAATGACTCGATAAGAAGTGGGTAGAGTATCGCAATACAAACCATCTTCTTTCACTTGAAGATTAAACCATATAAATTAGCATATCATTAGTTTATGTTCACCGGGGATTAATTAACCCCTTGGGGACTATGACGTGTGTTCGTAGTTTATTCTGGCTAACAATAGACGCTTTTATACAGCTTAGGAGGGATCTGTTCAGCCCTATGAGAGTTCGTTTGTGGAACTCAGTGGTCTGGTTAAGGGGGGTGACCTGTTTTTGTTCTGTCCTTTTCTATCTTTCCCTGGCTTGTATCCATTAGGCCCCATTCAGCCTACTGTTTTAAGACGTTTATATCCCCATCAGGTGTCAATTTTTTTACTGGTGAGCGGTAGCGAACCAGCATATTTTTTATTTTTGTTTGACAGCAGGCTAAATTTGTACATTTTTCGATAGAAAAATGTCTCCGGCGAAGCCGGATTTCTTCATATAATGCTGGCTCGCTATCGCTCGCCAGGAAGAAATCGACACCTAGGTGGGAATAAACGTCTTAAAATAGTTGGCTGAATGGGGCCGAATGGATACAAGCCAGAGAAAGAGAGAAAAGGACAGAAATAACAAAAGGCAGGTCACCCCCCTTAAACTAATTGTCTATTAAACAATTAACATACAAAGGCAGGCTCTGTGGGAATTCAAAGGGTAAATAAAGACTATCTCCAGCAACCCTCCTCCGACTTCCACACATACACACCCCCTTCCTAGTCTGAATAAAACCGTCTAATTCTAGCCAGAGAACAGAACAGAAATGCGCTATGGAGTCTTGAAAGGGTTAAGGGAGCCCACCTCGCTTTTTTTTTCCTCTTTCTCTCCCTCTCTCTTTGGCTTGTATCCATTCGGCCCCATTCAGCCTACTGTTTTAAGATGTTTACCCCCATCCAGGTGTCAATATTTTTCTGGCGAGCGGTAGCGAGCCAGCATATTCTGTATATATATATTTTTTTTACAGCAAGCTAAATTTGTACATTTTTCAATAGAAAAATTTCTCCGGCGAAGCCGGATTTCTCCATACAATGCTGGCTCGCTATCGCTCGCCAGGAAGAAATCGACACCTGGATGGGGATAAACGTTTTAAAACAGTAGGCTGAATGGGGCCGAATGGATACAAGCCAGGGAAAGAGAGAAAAGGAGATAAAGATAAAAAAAAAGCTGGTGACCCCCCTTAAATTAATAGATGAAAATATAACTAGTGCAGCATTGCGGACTAAACTAGTGCAGCATTGCGGACTAAACCGGCGCTGTACGACATCAGGTGACCATCGGACGCTGTTGCTGTGTCGGCGGAGGGGGTGCTGGTCCCTGCTGCTGAGGCTGTTGTTGCTGTTGTTGAGGGCCCGCTTGCTGTGCCCCGTGCCCCGCTTGCTGTGCCCCGTGCCCCGCTTGCTGTGCCCCGTGCCCTGCTTGCTGTGCCCCGTGCCCCGCTTGCTGTGCCCCGTGGCCTCCTTGCTGTGCCCCGTGCCCCGCTTGCTGTGCCCCGTGACCCGCTTGCTGTGCCCCGTGACTCGCTTGCTGTGCCCCGTGACCCGCTTGTTGTGCCCCGTGCCCTGCTTGCTGTGCCCCGTGCCCTCCTTGCTGCTCCGGCGGTGGTAGTGGAAGCAGCTGCGGAGGGTGCTGGTGGTGGTGGTGGTGCGGTAAGGGCGTTGCGGTAGGGGGCCCAGTTTGCGGTTGCGGTTGCGGTTGCGGTTTGCGGCCGTCATCCAGGATCGCCGGGCCCTGTGAGTGGACAGTGAGAAGTGGGCCACCCCCTCCACACCGCTAGAATTAAAGTTAACAATAGCTCTCAAAACCCACCTACCCCTGGCTACCCTCAAAAATACAGCAGATAAAGCAATAAATAATGCATACACAAAAACAGGTTGCTATGTTATTGGAACTAGTCTGCATAAAAAATAATATGAAATATATAAATAAATATACGAAATAATATATTACAATAACACTAATAACAATAATAATGATAATAATAATGTTAATAATCATCATAATCAAATAAAAAGAAATAATAACAATAACAACAAATATAATAATAATAATAATAATAACAATAATATAATAATAATAATACAAATTATAATAAAATAATAAAAATACTAATAAATAATACTAATAATAGATTCAAATAATTATAACAGCAAATAATTATAACAGCAAATAATTATACTGCAACAACATACAGTATATTATAAGTGCAAACAATTTCAATATCTTGCAAACTTATCAAAATAGTGTGTTTATATTTATGCACTATACAAATTGAATAAAAGACACTATCCCCTACCTATTATTACCCCTCAGATTTACAGAAAGACAAATACATTCAAAATAAATTAAATAGATTCCAGACATGAACAATTTATATATTTTAATAACCCTTTCTGTACCGCCGACGTCTTTTTAATTTTATTCTGGCTACTATTAGACGATTTTATTCGGTTTAAAAAGGACCTCCAGCAAATGACCAGGCTTGGAACTATCTCACTTAACCCTTTGGACTGCCACAGATCCTTCTTAAGCTGCACAAGATCGTCTACCTATAGCTAGAATGAAAATAAAAAGACGTCGCCGGTACAGAAGGGGTTAACAATGTAAATATGATGCAATAAATACGAAAATAGATTGTGAAAATAATAATGAATAAAAACGACCCTTTCAATACCTGGCGCTCTATATTTGAGTGAAGGAGACAAAAGGCAGAACTGCATGTAACAAGTGCCTCCCCCAAAGTTGAAAGAGTGACAGGGCCAACATCAAGGACCGTTCGAGCCAAAATGCCTGGACACACGGATTTTGAAGCAATACAGTGTTAACCCCTTCACCACCATGACTACCTTGGATTCTGGCTAACATTAGACGATTTTATACAGCTTAAGAAATGAAACGTGTTATGAAGAGGGTAAATTGAGGTCGTATTTACCCGTTTGAGTCGTAGAGTATAAAGGAAAGAAAGTCGTCTATTAATGACAACCAGAATATGATGAAAATTACGTCACGGTGGTGAAAGGGTTAAGGGACCTGCTTTTTTTTTATCTCCTTTTCTCTCTTTCTCTGGCTTGTATCCATTCGGCCCCATTCAGCCTACTGTTTTTAGACGTTTACCCCCATCCAGATGTCGATTTTTTCCTGGCGAGCGGCAGCGAGCCAGCATATTAAAACCAAAAAATTGACAACAGGCCAAATTTTTACATTTTTCGATAGAAAACTGTCTCCAGCAAAGCCGGATTTCTCCATACAAAGCTGGCTCGCCATTGCTCGCCAGGAAAAAATCGACACCTGGATATGGATAAACGTCTTAAAACAGTAGGCTCAATGGGGCAGAATGGATACAAGCTAGAGAAAGAGAGAAAAGGAGAGAAATAAAGCCGGTCACCCCCCTTAAGGGGGTAGGGGGTATTTATTGGTCCATTTATTTATTTATATATAATTTTTCTGGTTTCCTCCCTAGACCTCCATCAAACTTAAGGGGAGGCTTTTAGTTGGTTCCCTAGACCTCCATCAAGCTTAAAATTACACCCCCTTGAGTCCCTTTCAAGATAAATTTGTACATTTTTCGGTAGAAAAATATCCCGGCCGAAGGCCGGTTCCTCTTAAATTACAGGCTCGCTATCGCTCGCCAGGATAAAATTGACACCTGAATGGCACGAAAGGTCTTAATATGGGGTGAAAGTTCTTAAAATCGCTAAACTAATGGGGCAAAACGTTTTATAATATCAAAAGCAATGGGGCTAAACATGAGGAAGAAAGGGGTCAAGAAAAAAATCCCTCAAGTGGAGACCTCCCCTTAATAAACATATCCAAGATCTCCCCTCCCGGCCAAAAGCCGATTCCTTCTAATATTACTGGCTCGCTATCGCTCGCTAGGAAAAAACTACACCTAAATGGCACGAAAGGTCTTAATATTGACAAGGAAATGGGGGGAAACGTCTCAAAAATCGCCAAACGAATTGAACGAACGCCATAAAATCTCGAAACTAAAGGTGCTAAACATGAGGGAGAAGGGGGTAGCTGTACACAAGAGTAACCAAGAGTTCCTACAAGCCTCCTTTTGAAACTGTAGGCCCACCACCCACCTCAAGGCCCCCAATCTGCCTCTTGAGCTGCGCCAGACTGGAAGGGGTGCAGGCCATAGAAGCGAACACCAGACGTTCTTCGTAGTCGTATTCACACAGGATTTTATTGTCGCATAGGTAGAATTTGTCACCCACGCAGAACCTGGGGGAAAGATATTATAGATATGTATAAATATATAATAGATACATAGGTGAATAGATAGGTGGATATATAATAGATAGGTGGATATATAATAGATACATAGGTGAATAGATAGGTGGATACAAAGTAAGATATAGAAGAAAAAAAAAAAAAAAAAAAAAAAAACACATATAATGCTATAAACCACAGTGACGTCAACAGATACACTTGGTTGTGTTGTAATGTACGTACTTGGTTGTGTTGTAATGTACGTACTTGGTTGCGTTGTAATGTACGTACTTGGTTGTGTTGTAATGTACGTACTTGGTTGTGTTGTAATGTACGTACTTGGTTGTGTTGTAATGTACGTACTTGGTTGCGTTGTAATGTACGTACTTGGTTGTGTTGTAATGTACGTACTTGGTTGTGTTGTAATGTACGTACTTGGTTGTGTTGTAATGTACGTACTTGGTTGTGTTGTAATGTACGTCATTTATGTTGTATGTGGTATTCAGTTGTTAGAGAGTTTACGATTGCCCACTGATAAACAGGAAAAGGAAGGAAAGGGGATGAAGAGGGAAGAAGAGATATGAATAAATGTGTGTGTATGTGTGTGTGTGTGTGTGTGTGTCAATGGTATTGATGTGCAAGTACCTGAATCTAGGCCTCTAAGGGATATTGGAAAGAACCCAATGCTTTTAAATTCTAGGTATTACTTTATTTTTATCATCGATAATCATCATCATAATCAATCTGACGCCCCGCTTCCAGAGGAAGCGCCCCAAAAGGGATGGCCATGGCAGAAACTGCCTCCAGGTTCCCAGACATGCCTCCACTGACCCACTTCACAGTGCCATTTCCACTAAGTGGATTGACCCTTAGCACTGAAGGAGCAGACCCAGAGCAGTCCCTCACCCGGATGGCAGTTCCACCACTGTTTTGCTATTTTATTTACCCCAGTGGGTCCCTGGCTGGAAGCACACCAAGCCCAGGAAGTTGTTGAAGATAGGAACCAGTGGTCCACTGCTCCAGAAGCTGATTGCACCACCAAAGTGGCGGGCGGTGGGGTCGCCGCATCCCTACGCCAGAGAGAGAAAGGCCGACTTGTGCCAGTGGGACGTAAGAGTAAGACACTAGGGAACCATGGGGCACACCATTATGGCCCCACTGCCTTCACCACTCTCAGGAAAAAAGTTATGAATAAGAATGATGAAAAAGGTAAAGCCAGAACCGGCTATGGGAAGTACAGTAGAGGACACCAACCCTCACTCTGATAGACCCAGCCATCCACTGTTAATCTCAACTGATTAAGTATAGGACACATGCTCAAGCATATGGGTGACGCAATAGGTCATGTCAATTGACCACTTGCGAGTATCAGGCTATAAGAATGTTGGCGCCATAAACATTAATAAGAATGTTGGCGCCATAAACATTAATAAGAATGTTGGCGCCATAAACATTAATAAGAATGTTGGCGCCATAAACATTAATAAGAATGTTGGCGCCATAAGCATTAATATTAAACAGAAATGTAATAATAATGAAGGTTTCTGATTGATAGAAAGTATGATGAATATGGTGTTATGTATTTCTAAATGTACGGTCGCGCTAATAAGTCATATCCCAGCTGTCATTACGTTTGGCTTGCTCTGTGCTGTATTAATGTCGGTCAGATGTTGAATAGGGTGGGTAAGTGTAGGAACATGTTTGTATATTTCACTCGATATAAAGAAATGAAGCTTATATATTGCTGATACCAATTATTGATCAAAACATACTTGGTGCCGAGACATCACTTATTAGCGCGACTGTACTACAAACGTATTTTAGCAAGTAATTCACCTAAATGTCGATACCTACAGCTTCAACTTCCTTATAGGCTGAAACTCGCATGTGGTCAAGTGATAGCAGAGTTAATTTCCTATCGCACCATCTATCAGAAAATAATATTGTCATTGCATGCAAATATAGCTATAGGCCTATGTATTTTTCTAGAAGTAGGAAGGAGACAAAAAGTACTTCTAAATTACGTATTAACCCTTTCTGTACCGGTAACGTTTTTTTATATTATTTTATTCTGGCCATTAGTGAATAATTGTATTCAATTTAAAAAAAGGCTCCCAGGCAATTAACAGGCATCAGACTATCTCACTTAACCCTTTTGCTACCACAGATCCTTCTCAAACTGCATACATTCGTCTAAATATAGCTAGAATAAAATTAACAGGACTTCGCCGGTACAGAAGGGGTTAATTGGAAATATGGTTAGCATAATTTTGTTTCAGGCCACGAAAATTTATCGCACAAATATGTAATATTAATCACTTAGGCTCCTAGATATAGTTTGGTGAGCCGGCTAATTCAGGTGTATAAATATAAATTGGTGAACCGGCTAATTCAGGTGTATAAATATAAATTGGTGAACCGGCTAATTCAGGTGTATAAATATAAATTGGTAAACCGGCTAATTCAGGTGTATAAATATAAATTGGTGAACCGGCTAATTCAGGTGTATAAATATAAATTAGTAGTGTTGACATTGCTAGTAATGGAAAGATAAATGTCCTCTTATATACAATATTGACTAGGATATATAATGACCACCTATATATTTTATGTTCATAGCCACTTCAGTATACGTACGGAATAGCGTATAATTGTAATGCATGGTGACAAGACACGTTCCAGTACCCAACACATCCATATATACCGTCACCACTTCTATATTTACCGTCACCATCTCTATATTTACCGATGGAATAAAACATGACCAGATTTCCCCCCCCCCCCAACCCCCACCCCCCACCCACCCACCATACCGATCCCAAACCTACCGACTCAAATCCTCGGGAGCCACCACAAATATATTTTCACTCGGTACCATTATCCCAAGTGTTACATTGTCCCTGTGTATATAGGTAGAGTCACACGATATCCTTTTCTGGCAACTTTTATTGGAAATTTGATAGACCGAGTGAGAACTTTCGAAATTAAATTATAAAATAATTAATCAACCAAAATAATTAAGCTTCAGTGTAGTTATATATATATATATATATATATATATATATATATATATATATATATTTTTTTTTTAAATGTATGAAAGAGGCAAAAGACAGAGCTGCCTGTAGCATGAATTTCCTCCAAAGCCGAAAGAGTGACAACAAGCGAAAATCAAGGTACGTTTGGGTCTAAGTTTCTGGCCACACAAAATTTGAAACAGTTTAAGTCATAGGTGGAAGACAAGATTGATTGAGGAAGTGAGTTTCAGAGTTTGCTTGTTGAATAGAAGAGAGGCTGAGAATCTATTTATTGTTGGGTTAGATAGTTGGATAGAATAGGGGTTAGAATGTGTTGAAAGGCGAGTACCACTAACTTGTTATAAGGGAGGGGGTATGCACTGAGAGAACTCTGAAGAACACTGATTAATGTTGTGATGCCCTGTACCCGAAAAATCCCGCCACCACAAAACTACCCGAGTTGACGTCTGATATAGCGTTTATATAAATTATATATTAGTTGACGTCTGATATAGCGTTTACAGTATATAAATGTTATATTATGTTCTTAGGTAAAAAATAAGAAAACAGAAAAAAGCTAGCTGTCTGGCCTCTCTCTCTCTCAATATATATATATATATATATATATATATATATATATATATATATATATATATATATATATATATATACGTATATTAATCCATGGTAAAAAAGGTGAAAGAAAGCAAACTGTCTGGCCTCCACGTTCCCAAAGACGTATATCTAACCCAAGCCCCCCCCCCCCCCCCCCCCCCCCGCCCTCCACACACGCACACACACACACACACACTTCCAATCCTTAGCACGGCCTCCCAGCATTCAAAAGACGCACGCCAAATACGGAGGAAGCCGGGCGCATTTGGTGGATATCCGCGGGAAAATACGAGCATTTGCCGCGGATTTGTGGGTGTGTGTGTCTAAGATTACTGTTCGGAAGGGAGGTATGTGGGGATATTTGTAGGTGCTTGTTTCTTGCCTTTTGTTTCCTTATTATATGATATTTTTTAAGTTTTTTGTTTCATCTTTCGCCCTTGTAAGAGAAGATCTTTCTTTATTTGTTTACTTAGATGTTAATTTTCAATGTTTACTTTCCTACCAAGACCTCCATCAAGATTTTATTGTATTCCTTGTATTTTATTGTATTTTATTGTATTCCTTGTATTTTATTGTATTTTATTGTATTCCTTGTATTTTATTGTATTTTATTGTATTCCTTGTATTTTATTGCATTTTATTGTATTCCTTGTATTTTATTGTATTTTATTGTATTCCTTGTATTTTATTGCATTTTATTGTATTCCTTGTATTTTATTGCATTTTATTGTATTCCTTGTATTTTATTGTATTCCTTGTATTTTATTGTATTTTATTGTATTCCTTGTATTTGTTTTTGTCTTGCTTGTTTGTTTTTTATGGGCTGTTCTTGGTGACCGGACAACTCAACCAGTAGGTCTCAACCAGTACCAAATCAACCAATACGAACCCTGTTAATCGCTGGAGGCCCTCATAAAACTGAATAAAATCGTCTTATAGTAGCCAGAATAAAGTTAAAATGACGTCTCCGGTACAGAAGGGGTTAAACACATATTTTCCTCAATTATATATTTTACAGTTTTTATCCAAATTTCTTGGATTTTGGATAAAATTGAAATTGAAAAAATGAAGTAATAATAACAAACACATAAATGTTCTCCAAGGATAATATAACATTGTATAGACGGTATGGTAGAAATATCGAAGTAAGTTGTAAAGTTAATGTAAGACGAAGTAAATCCAGTCAAGATATTTTTAAGGAGTAGCGTCCTAAAGTTTAGTTTTTCATTGAATTTTTCCTGCGTCTGCTCCTCCAAAGCTTGTAGTATCTTCTACCCATTGTCTTAACGAGAGAGAGAGAGAGAGAGAGAGAGAGAGAGAGAGAGAGAGAGAGAGAGAGAGAACGAGCCAAAGTAAACAAACCGAAACATCCACACCAAAGTAAACAAACCGAAGCAGCCAAATATATGTAGACAAACCGAACGAGCCAAAATAAACAAACAAAAACAGATCAAATAAAAGAGTAAACAAACCGAAACACATCAACAAATAAATGTAAACAAACCGAATGAGCCAAAATAAACAAACCAAAACAGATCAAATAAAAAAAGTAAACAAACCGAAACACATCAACAAATAAACGTAAACAAACCAAAACATACACGCAAAAGTAAACAAACCGAAACAAATCAACAAATACATGAAAACAAACCTTAAGAAGCATAAACAGGCGAGTATAACTAACACACCCCGCCATGATAACGCCATTAAATCGGCTGCCAGACCCGTAACTTTTATAAATATCGGGAAACTCATTACCCTAAAATCCTGGCGCAGGGAGTTGTAATCAGGCGAGACCTAATGCCGGGGGATCTCGCGGCTTAACTGAAAGAAACACCCCCATCGAACTTAACACGCAAAAATTAGAGGCCTTTGCATAGTAATTTGGGGGAGAGAAGAAGAAGAAGGAGGAGAAGAGGAATGAGTGTAGCAAGATGGGTGGATTTTGTCTATTTATATACGAACTGGAGTGGACATCGAAGAAATAGGAGGAGAAGGGGAATGGGTGCAGCAAGATGGGTCGTACCTATCTATCTATATACGAACTGGAGTGGACGTCAAAGAAGAAGGGGAGAGGAGGAATGGGTGTAACAAGATTTTTTTGTTTAACTATTTATATATTATGAACTGGAGTGGACGTCGCAGAATAAGGGATCGAAGGGGAATGGGTGTAGCAAGATGGATGGTACCTATCTATCTATATACGAACTGGAGTGGACATCGAAGAATAGGGGGAGAAGGGGAATGGGTGTAGCAAGATGAGTGGTTTCTCTCTATTTATATACAAACTGGAGTGGACATCGTAGAATAAGGGAGGGGGAATGGGTGTAGCAAGATGGGTGTTTTTTTATCTATTTAAATACAAACTCGATTAGACGTCGCATCAATGATGGGTTGGCCTTTCTTAGTTATTCAGAGTTAATATGAAAGTGGTATCTCTTTATTATATAACTTGGATTGCATGTCGTATCCTGAATAATATAGCCTTTCCATTCATATCTAATATAAGTTAATTGCCAAGAATATTTTTATTAATATAAATAAATTAGATTAAACATGAATTTCCTATTGTCTTAGAGTCTTGTCAAGGAGAAAATATATCGAGCAAATAAATGCGTTGTAAGCAGAACAATACATGACGCAACAGAAGACAATAAAATATCCAAACCCCCTAAGAAATAATAGTTTTTGTTATTGTATGCATCTACAAAAGTCACAGGTAAACACTAACACTGCTGGTTATCTCTTTCTCTCTGCTTCTATCATCATCTATCATCTATTATATCAATGTATTTATTCGGGCTCTGTCTCGAGTCTGCCACCACCATAAAAAAAAAAAAAAAAATGGGGAAGGTGCCAGAGTATATACTGTACATACATATACATACATACATACATACATACATACATACATACATTTATTACTTGGTTTTACTTGCTTCTCATACTAACTGGAGTGATTCGTAAACAACATATTTGCCGCCATATTCCCCATACCGCAGAAGGTGTTGGGCCTCTCAAGACCCCTACTGTTTTAGCGAGCGCGGTGTTCGGCTTTGCGGTGTATGTCTGGTATTTGGAACGCAAACTGGGCGTAAAATGTTTCATAAGTCTTGAACAATTTTCTATTTTATTTTTACTTATAAATATATATATATATATATATATATATATATATATATATATATATATATATATATATATATATATATATATATATATAGAGAGAGAGAGAGAGAGAGAGAGAGAGAGAGAGAGCACAATAACCAACTAAAACCACGCGTAATTAACAAAATAATGAAATATGAAATCCGTCTCACTAATATTTATATCCTTTGCGCCACATATGTTTAGCGGTATTGGGGGAGAGACCGGTGAACCAGTCTGTGTTGATCGATAATAGGAGGGAGACTAAACACACACACACACACACACACACACACACACACACACACACACACACACACACACACACACACACACACCTCCCCGTGGCGTAACTGATAGCGCGTCTGGCTCACAACCAGAAGGTCCTGGGTTCGAGACCCGGGCTGGGAAGAGACATTAGGGCAAGACTCCTAACGGTGTAGCCTCTGTTCACCTAACAGTATAAATAGGAACCTGGTATAAGTGGACGAAGTTGTGACGTCCCATCTGGGGTTGGTGATCGGTACCAGGTGAGATGGGTATCATACTGGCCAACCTAAGCTACTGGTCAACCTAAGCCTTCGGGTGAGACTGGTACCGTAGTGAGAATGGTACCGTACAGATTAACCCTAAGCCTTCGTTTCCAAATGTCGCCAATTGGCTAAAATACAGACTACACACACATCCACAGCCATTCCAACGATACAAAAACACTTAACATGCATTTCACGCAATACATTCCCAGTTAAGGAGGCGCGATAATAATGAGCTTAGCTCGCATTGCGTGGATTCCCCTTACCGAACAAGCAAGTGAACAAAAAATGAATTACACACACACACACACAGGCGTATGCAAAACAAAAGTAACTATAAATACAAATAAATACATAGATAAATACATAGATAAATACATAGATAAATACATAGATAAATACATAGATAAATACATAGATAAATACATAGATAAATACATAGATAAATACATAGATAAATACATATATAAATACATAGATAAATAATAGAGTAACCTTAATTTTCTATAACCAAATTTCGATGACCGTACAACTCAGCCAATAGACCATTATTTTCAACCAGTAGCTCTTAACCAGTGACAGACAAAATAGCACAGTTAGGTTAATAGACCATTATTTTCAACCAGTAGCTCTTAACCAGTGACAGACAAAATAGCACAGTTAGGTTAATTTGAGTTGGGTTTGTTTACTAAATATAACCCCTTGAGGATTAAGACGCGGTTTACAGCTAATTCTGGCTATCATGAAGGGGAGATCTCCACTTGAGGGATTTTTTTCTTTACCCCTTCCTCCCTCATGTTTAGCCCCATTGCTTTTGAGATTTTAAGACCTTCGCCCTAGTAGTTTGGATATTTAAGACATTTTGCCCCATTTCTGTAAATTTTAAGACCTTTCGTGCCATCAAGGTGTCGATTTTTTTCTGGCGAGCGATAGCGAGCCTGTAATTTAAGAGCAACCGGCCTTCGGCCGGGACATTTTCTACCGAAAAATGTACAAATTTATCTTGAAAGGGGGTCTAGGGGGTGTAATTTTAAGCTTGATGATACAGTAGGGAACAAACTAAATACCTCCCCTTGAGCGATTCTCTTTAGATTGGGAAGGGTGTATGTAAGACAGAGGTTGAAGTGGGATATCCTTCAGCCATTTATGCACCACAGATCTTTCTTAAGCGGTATAAAGTCGTCTAATGCTAGCCAGGAGAAGCTGTCAACACGCGTCATGATCCTCAAGGGGTTAAAGTTTGCAAAGGTTTAATAAGTTCTGGTTGGTTTAAGGGAGATTTCCACCTGGAGGATTTTTTTCTGAACCTCTTTAGACTCCCTCATGTTTAGCCCCATTGCTTGTGAGATTTAAAGACGCTTGCCCCATTAGTTTGGCGATTTTAAGAACCCTCGCCCCATTTCTGTCAATTATAAGACCATTCGTGCCATTTAGGTGTCGATTTTTTCCTGGCGAGCGATAGCGAGCCTGCAATTTAAGGGGAATCGGCCTTCGGTCGGGACATTTTTCTACCGAAAAATGTACAAATTGATCTTGAAAGGGGGTCAAGGGGGAGTAATTTTAAGTTTGATGGAAGTCTAGGGAATCAACTAAAAACCTCCCCTTAAATAAAGTTGAGGTGAAACTAGTCGATGCATTTATTGGTTGAAACGGTTTATTGTAGAATTGGCTGAGTTCTGGCTGACATTTGCTGATATTATTCAGCTTAGGACGGACCTCTAGGGATCGAATGGGGCAAAAGGTCTTAAAATTGCCAAACTAGTCGAGCGCACGTCCTAACATCTCAAAACTAATGGGACTCAACAGGAGAGATAAGAGGGTCCAGAAAAAACCAAAACCTCCCCTTAATTAGCAGAAAATGACGAAACGTGTTCTAATTACTGAAAGGGTTATAATGGGGGTAATTAAGCGGGAAGGTCGCAAGTCCCCCATTTAGTATGCATAACCTCGACCCTATTGCACTGGTTATGTTGGCTGGTAATGAGATGATGTAGTCTCTCTCTCTCTCTCTCTCACACACACACACACACACTCACACTCTCTCTCTCTCTCTCTCTCTCACACACACACACACTCACACTCTCTCTCTCTCTCTCTCACACACACACACACTCACACTCTCTCTCCCTCTCTCCCCGACACATTCACATGACCGTTGATTCTTTTAAGCTTCGCCTAGACAAATATCTTGCATCAAACCCGCGACTGACTGCGTTTGTAGATGAATACTTTATTTTATTCCTCCCTCAAATTCATCAAGGATTATTGCGTATATATATTGCTAAGTCGCTACTCTCTTTTTCCCAGATATACGAACAATCACTTATAACTGTGTTATGTTACTAACCCATCTGTCCACTACTAACTTCCTACTCCTGCCACGGACATTAGTTTCAGGGCAGTAGTTCCCTTTCCAATTTTCCCTTACCAACTCTAAACCACTGTTTGGATACTTGATCCTCAGTGTTTTGGAGGAAAAGTAGCCTAGAGGGGGTCACTAGACCTGTTGTTGCTTGATTTCCTTTGTACATAATTATACACTAGCCTACTCACTTTCGTGCACACACGCACAAGCCAATTCACACACTCTCTCTCTCATTCTCACTCACTCTCACATAAGCATATATAAGCCCTCTCACACACACTCAATCACCCCCCCCCTCTCTCTCTCTCTCTCCCTTATACTATCATCTCCCTTCATTACCCTCTCTCACACACACACTCTCTCTCATTCTCACTCACTCTCACATAAACATATATAAGCCCTCTCACACATTAGCCCACTCTCTCACACACTCACACACACACACACACTCACCACTCCCCCCCCCCCCCTCTCTCCCTTATACTATTATCTCCCTATCATCTCCCTTCATTACCCTCTCTCACACACACACTCTCTCTCATCCACACATCTCTCTCTCTATATATATATTGACTTTCTCAATTTCTTTTCTCTTCCTCCATCTCCTCCTCCTTGGATCACTGCTCATAAACGTCTCAAAAATCCTAGTCTGGCCTGTAACTTAACTACTGGGAGAACCCCTTACTTTACGAGCTATACCTCTGGCTCGCTCGCTCGCTCGCTCGCTCGCTCGCTCGCTCTCTCTCTCTCTCTCTCTCTCTCTCTCTCTCTCTCTCTCTCTCTCTCTCTCTTTGAAGTAGAGTACACTGGTTTACCGATCAATGATAATCTGGAGTCAACCAAACAATATGTTGTTGTTGTTGTTGTTGTTGCGAGAGAAAGGCTAATTAGGTTATTCAGATACGTAAGGGGAGGTGCTTGTTTTATTTTTCTCCCTCACGTTAAGCCCCATTAGATTTGAGATTTTAAGAAGTTCGCCCCATTATTTTGGCGATTTTAAGACACAATAAACTGACTAGGAAAAAAGGTAAAAAATATATAAATATATATATATATATATTGTATACACACACACACAAAAAAAAAACACATTTAGTTTAGGAAGGGACTCCGTTCCTATTCAAAATAGGTAATAAGAATAGAATCGTATCCTGGTAAATATTAGTTATCATTTAGCCACTCCAACTCTCCCTCTACTTACCCATATGGCCGTCACTCAGAGTTACATAGGGTGACATAGAAACACAGACCACATATACCACTTGGCACAAACGAGGTGATCCGGCCTTACAAACTTGAACTATTAATTTCCATATATTGGTAGAATAAAGCTGGCAAAGCAAAAAGGCTTTATACATTACTTTATTTATGAGGTAATCAACTGAATATTGACAATTTAGGAAGGACTTCTCGGAATCAACATGTGGAGAGGATGGATGAACCTAGCTGGGTGAAAAGATGCAAGTCCGTAAACGTTGGGGGAGCTACACCAAAGGGCAGACCAAGGAAGACGTGGGATCATGACAAATGAAACCTGACAAGTGCTGCAGCTTTGACTATAAGGGCTGCCAGGAGCGCCGCCATTAGGACGTGAGACCATCACCGCACTTGGGCATTAAGGGGAGATCTCCACTTGAGGGACTTTTTTCTTGACCCCTTTCTCCCTCATGTTTAGCCCCATTGCTTTTGATATTATAAAACGTTTGCCCCATTAGTTTAGCGATTTTAAGAACTTTCACCCCATATTAAGACCTTTCGTGCAATTCAGGTGTCAATGTTATCCTGGCGAGCGATAGCGAGCCTGTAATTTAAGAGGAACCGGCCTTCGGCCGGGACATTTTTCTACCGAAAAATGTACAAATTTATCTTGAAAGGGACTCAAGGGGGTGTAATTTTAAGGTTGATGGAGGTCTAGGGAACAAACTAAATACCTCCCCTTAACCCCTTCTGTACCGACGACGTCTTACTGTATATTCCATTCTAACTCCATTTAGACGATTTTGTGCAGTTTAAGAATGATCTGTGGTAGTTGTTGTTGTTGTTGTTGTTGTTCCCCAAGCTGCCTGGCCGAACAGCCCCAAGGCCCCGAGCAAGGCCAAGGCCATAACCGAGCGCCCCCACAGAACCCTCCCCGCCGACCACAACAAAGCCCGGGTGACCGAAGCCACTCCATGGTGGGGAGCTGAAGAGGGTGCGGAAACGCCCGGGAAACCAAAGACCCACCCAGGGCCCTGTACCCCTCAGCAATTATGAAGAGAAAGTTGAGGGGCAAGGGAAAAATGTGACGCTTTGGCTTCCAATCTTGGTAGATTGGGAGGTCAATCCACGGAAGAGACGCCGTCACTTGAGATCTAGAAAATATATAAGTAAAAGGAACAGTCAGACTAAGCTATGGGTATGGCAGAGATCGCTCAGTTCTCACTCTGATAGACCAGCCCATGGTAGTAAAAGTGGTTAGATGAGATAGTTCGAAGCCTGTTAATTGCTAAAGGCTCTTTTGAAACTGCACAACATCGTCTAAATGTAGCTAGAATATAAGTAAATAGACGTCGCCGGTACAGAAGGGGTTAACTATATGTATGTACGGTGTGTGTATTAAGGGGAGGTTTCCACTTGAGGGATATTTTTTTCTAACTTCCTTCTCCCTCATGTTTAGCCCTATTGTTTTTGAGATTTTAAGACGTTTGCCCCATTAGTTTGACGATTTTAAGAACTTTCGCCCCATTTATGTCACTTTTAAGACCTTTAGTGCCATTTAGGTGTCGATTTTTTCCTGGCGAGCGAAAGCGAGCCTGTAATTTAAGAGGAACCGGCCTTCGGCCGGGACATTTTTCTACCGAAAAATGTACAAATTTATCTTAGAAGGGGGTCAAGGGGGTGTAATTTCAAGATTGATGGAAGTCTAGGAAACTCACTAAAAACCTCCCCTTAAGAAGGATCTCAAGTCGAGGAATACCCACAATGAAATCATATCTGAGTTCCATTTTATTTTTGTATATCTACCAGTTATTCCAACTTAACTCTCTTCCTCTCACCTATATATGGCGGACCACTTAGATCAGGCCCCAAGCCCCATGAAATATCCCCTTGTTTTGGCCAAGTTGTGTCCAATAATTAATCTGGGGCAGGTCTCCGCGGCTCTTTAACTGCCTCGCTTAGTTTAATTACCGATGGTGTTTAGTTTAATTAGCCCGGCACACAACTTGAGGGGTGTCGTCAAGGGGAGGGGGGGGGGGGGGGGATGGTGGCCATAGAGAGTTACACCGAGTTACACAGATGCTCAGATTACACAGACCTTGCGGTCCCTACTAGGTGGTCCAGCCTTAATACTACTAGACAGGGACAGTTTATGGTAGAACAATAGCAGTAGTTTTGGACATGGGGAGGGGTTGACTCTCCCCATGCCCGACTCAACGTGACAGAGAACTATGGGTTTAACCCTTTGAAGATTATGACGCATTTTCACAGTTTAATCTGGCTATCATGAGACGATTGTATGCAATTTCTGAAGGATCTGTGGGAATTATACAGGTGTTTCCGGGTGGATGGGACTCGATAGCCTTGGCGGGCAACCCATCTAGGGGAATAAACCCTAAACAAATTACCGATGGGCGACACGCTAATCGGTGCCACTTGCAGGTGTCGATCTTGATAACAGACAACAGATGAAGACTATCTCCATTAAAGACTATCTCCATTAAAGACTATCTCCATTAAAGACTATCTCCATTAACCCTCTGACTTCCATATTCCCTTCCTAATCTTAATAAAACCGGCTAATAATAGTCAGCAAACAGAAAAGAAACGCGTAAATCGGATCTCGTAAGGGTTAAATAACATCCACAGACCTAGAACACATGGGAAGCGATAGAATGACTAAGAGAGTGTACGAGAGTGAGGTGGAAGGATGGAGTTAAGGGGAGGTTTTTAGTGTGTTTCCTAGACTTCCATCAAGCTTGAAATTACACCCCCATGACCCCCTTTCAAGATAAATGTGTACATTTTTCGGCAGAAAAATGTCTCGGCCGAAGGCCGGTTCTTCTTAAATTACAGGCTCGCTATCGCTCGCCAGGAAAAAATCAACACCTAAATGGGACGAAAGGTCTTAAAAGTGACATAAATGGGGTGAAAGTTCTTAAAATCGCCAAACTAATGGGGCGAACGTCTTAAAATATCAAAAGCAATGGGATAATCATGAGGGAGAAAGGGGTAAAGAAAAAAATCCCTCAAGTGGAAATCTCCCCTTAAGAAGTATATGCGTGAAAGCGGTGTTCGATGGAAGGAGGGGCGTTGACTGACGAGGGGATCAGAGGTGCATGGGGGCGTTTCCTTCATGGCCACCTCTTCGGGGATCACGACAATAGATAGATAGATAGATAAACCAAGAACTTCTCATTCTGTAACGGCCCAAACTTCGCGAACATTCAGATGTAGAAGTTACTTTGGAAGCTAAACTACTGCACACTTGGAGAACTGTGCTGGAGACATCTTGTAAACGACGGTATCATTGACCCCTCGAGTACCAGCGACGTGTGTTATATTGTATTCTAGCTATATTTAGACGATATTATGCAGCTTAGGAAGGATCTGTGGTAGTTACAAGGGTTGATTGAGATAGTTTGAAGCCTTATTATTGGTAGAGGTCCTTCCTAAGCTGAACAAAATCGTCTACTAGTTGCCAGAATTTGATGAAAACGACGGGTTAAATGGAGACGGATGGAAGGACGGAGCTAGGTTCAAGTGACTATTCGAGAAATTCAGACTATGAGGAAGTTGGACCCGTAAGCATCGATATTAAACAAAAAATCAATAATAACGCAGGTTTCAGATACATAGAAAAATGCGAAGGGAGGGAATTAATTACCAATACACGGTCATAAATCCTAACCACAGCCTCATCAGTCTTATAAACCCCACTACTTAGTTCAGTGTTTAACCCCCCACCCCCCAGTCACCGCTCATCTCCATAACGACACTTCTCCTCGGGGCGGCCAACTCCCGACATTATTATCGATCACTCTCTCAGCGTTATTATCGATCCCTCTCTCAGCGTTATTATCGATCCCTCTCTGAGCGTTATTATCGATCCCTCTCTCAGCGTTATTATCGATCCCTCTCTCAGCGTTATTATCGATCCCTCTCTCAGCGTTATTATCGATCCCTCTCTCAGCGTTATTATCGATCCCTCTCTCAGCGTTATTATCGATCCCTCTCTCAGCGTTAATATCGATCCCTCTCTCAGCGTTATTATCGATCCCTCTCTCAGCGTTATTATCGATCCCTCTCTCAGCGTTATTATCGATCCCTCTCTCAGCGTTATTATCGATCCCTCTCTCAGCGTTATTATCGATCCCTCTCTCAGCGTTATTATCGATCCCTCTCTCAGCGTTATTATCGATCCCTCTCTCAGCGTTATTATCGATCCCTCTCTCAGCGTTATTATCGATCCCTCTCTCAGCGTTATTATCGATCCCTCTCTCAGCGTTATTATCGATCCCTCTCTCAGCGTTATAATCGATCCCTCTCTCAGCGTTATTATCGATCCCTCTCTCAGCGTTATTATCGATCCCTCTCTCAGCGTTATTATCGATCCCTCTCTCAGCGTTATTATCGATCCCTCTCTCAGCGTTATTATCGATCCCTCTCTCAGCGTTATTATCGATCCCTCTCTCAGCGTTATTATTGATCCCTCTCTCAGCGTTATTATCGATCCCTCTCTCAGCGTTATTATTCTTCTCTTGGGGTTATACTAGTTACTTCTCCCTTCTCCCTCATGTTTAGCCCCATTAGTTTTGAGATTCTAAGATATTCGTGCGATTTTGAAGACCTTTCGTCTTATTTCGTTGTCAATAAGACCTTTTGTGCCATTTAGCTGTCGATTTTTTCCTGGCGAGCGATAGCTAGCCTACAATTTAGAAGGAATTGGCCTTCGGCCGGGAAAATTTTCTACCGAAAAATGTACAAATTTATCTTGAAAGGGGGTCTAATGGGTGTATTTTTAAGCTTGATGAAGGTCCAGGGAACAAACTAATAACCTTCCCTTAACCCCTTCTGTACCGACGACGTGTTTCTAATTTTATTCTAGCTATATTTAGGCGATTGTGAGCAGTTTAGCAAGGACCTGTGGTGGTAAAGAGGGTTAAGTGAGATCGTTCGGAGCCTGTTAATTGCTGGAGGCCTTTCTTAAGCTAAATTAAATCATATATTAGTAGCCAGTGTAACGTGAAAAAGCACGGAAATGGTAGGCTACTGAACGGGTTAATGTTTTCCACGAATTCTCTAAAGCGGGCAAGGGACTGGGGTTCTCGAAAAGGGGCTCCAGTCCTGAAAATGTACTTGATTTGCAGTGTGCTGGCTTAAGGGGAGGTTTTTAGTTCGTTCCCTAGAATTCCATCAATCTTCAAATTACACCCCCTAGACCCCCTTTCAAGATAAATTTGTACATTTTTCGGTAGAAAAATGTCCCGGCTGAAAGCCGGTTCCTCTTAAATTACAGGCTCGCTATCGCTCGCCAGGATAAAATCGACACCTGAATTGCACGAAAGGTCTTAATATGGAGTGAAAGTTCTTAAAATCGCTAAACTAATGGGGCAAACGTTTTATAATATCAAAAGCAATGGGGCTAAACATGAGAGAGAAAGGGGTCAAGAAAAAAATCCCTCAAGTGGAGATCTCCGCTTAATACTCCAGAAGGGTTGATAGCCTGTACAAGACTGACCTGTGGTTACACTGCTGACAGGCGAAGCACTCGAGGTGGTAGACGTTGTTCCTCGCTCTCATCACCATCTCGAAGGCTGGTATAACTTTGGAACAGGCCGAACAGTAGCCAGTCGTACCGAATAATCTGTGGGGGTGGATAATAAGAGGAGTGGGTGTAAAAGGGATCTGCCATTTATCTATATATTTACAACTGAACAGGCCGAACAGTAGCCAGTCGTACCGAATAATCTGTGGGGGTGGATAATAAGAGGAGTGGGTGTAAAGGGGATCTGCCGCGTATAGTGCTTTGTCATCTATCATTCCTCCTCTGAACTCTATTTATTTATTTACATCAATCTCTTAATTATCACCATCTCGAAGCATGGATCATTGTGGAGGAAGCTGCAAAAAAACTCTTCATTGCCTTAAAATAAATACTCTACCAACCTGAGGTAATCCCTGCGACACAGTATGAGGTTCCCTTTGGTGAAGAGTGTGGAGCCCACTTCCCCCAGCCGACAGTCACAACACCCACACTTCAGACAGTCCTCGTGCCAGTACATCTCCAGGTCAGACAGTCCTCGTGCCAGTACATCTCCAGGGCCTTCAGTAGGTATCTGTAGAAGGCCAGGGAGGAGGGTTAGAAGTTGTATGTAGACGTAAGTACACACACACACACACACACACAGACACACAGACACACACACTACACACAGTCCTCGTGCCAGTACATCTCCAGGGCCTTCAGTAGGTATCTGTAGAAGGCCAGGGAGGAGGGTTAGAAGTTGTATGTAGACGTAAATACACAGACACACAGACACACACACACACTTCAGACAGTCCTCGTGCCAGTACATCTCCAGGGCCTTCAGTAGGTATCTGTAGAAGGCCAGGGAGGAGGGTTAGAAGTTGTATGTAGACGTAAATACACAGACACACACACACACACTACACACAGTCCTCGTGCCAGTACATCTCCAGTACCTTCAGTAGGTATCTGTAGAAGGCCAGGGAGGAGGGTTAGAAGTTGTATGTAGACGTAAGTACACACACACACACACACAGACACACAGACACACACACTACACACAGTCCTCGTGCCAGTACATCTCCAGGGCCTTCAATAGGTATCTGTAGAAGGCCAGGGAGGAGGGATAGAGATACATACACAGACACACACACACACTACACACAGTCCTCGTGCCAGTACATCTCCAGGGCCTTCAGTAGATTCTGTAGATAGATACATAAGTAAATACATACACATCAGTAAACATACAACAACTACATATAACTAATAGATAGATTCATAGATAGATACGTAAGTAAATAGACAGATAATATAGCCTACTCGATTTCATTTCATCTGACGGTAAATCATAATACATCCGGGAATGATGTACCAGATTAAAACTCCTAAATAAAATCCACAGTCACAGACGTACAACTTCTCATTCGGTAACTGGCCAAACTTTAATAACTGATTTATCGATACTTAAGGGGAGGTATTTAGTTTGTTCCCTACTTTTTCATCAAGCTTAAAATTACACCCCCTAGACCCCCTTTCAAGATAAATTTGTAAATTTTTCGGTAGAAAAATGTCCAGGCCGGAGGCCGGTTGCTCTTAAATTGCAGGCTCGCTATCGCTCGCCAGGAAAAAATAGACACCTTAACGGCACGAAAGGTCTTAAAATTGACAGAAATGGGGCAAAATGTCTTAAAATATCCAAACTACTAGGGCGAAGGTCTGAAAATCTCAAAAGCAATGGGGCTAAACATGAGGGAGAAAGGGGTCCAGAAAAAAATTCCTCAAGTGGAAATCTCCCCTTAATGGAAAAATATGAATCTACTACGTCTCTGTTTACATCATTAGCACCCTATTGCACTACATTCTGAGAGTGAGGGTCTGAGTCTGGAGGGTGAGACGGTGAAGCACTTGAGCGAAGCAACCAGCCGCTTCAGAGATGGAGCTGCTTCGAGCCATGATGGATGCTTCACATGTCTCACTCCCCAGACTGGAACAAGACCTCACGGGCTTCACCGTGTTGAGCGGTGGAATGTACAGGCTATTAGCCTATGCCCTAGAGGGAGTAGTTGGAATATATTAAAAAAAAAAAAAAAAAAAAAAAAAAAAAAACATCTTCAAAGTAACTGAGAAATCTTGATGGGAACTTGGCAATTTACCGTCAGTTGAAGAGAAACACGAAATAGGTTTTGTTTCTTTTCAACTGACGGAAAATTGCAAAGTGCCCATCAAAATTTTCCAGTTATTTTGAAGATTTCGTAGTGGAATTGGGGGCTTATTATTTAAACATGGGCTTAACCCCTTCACACCCATTACGTCATTGTCATCATATTCTGGTTGCCATTAGACGATTTTCTTCAGTTTATAATCTACCTCAACGACTCAAATGGGTAAACACGATCTCGGCAAACTCTCTTAAGGGGAGGTTTTTAGTTGATTCCCTAGACTTCCATCAAGCTTAAAATTGCTCCCCCTTGACCCCCTTTCAAGATCAATTTGTACATTTTTCGGTAGAAAAATGTCCCAGCTGATAGCCGGTTCCTCTTAAATTACAGGCTCGCTATCGCTCGCCAGGATAAAATCGACACCTAAATGGCACGAATGGTCTTAAAATTGACAGAAATGGGGCGAGGGTTCTTAAAATCGCCAAACTAATGGGGCAAGCGTCTTTAAATCTCACAAGCAATGGGGCTAAACATGAGGGAGAAAGAGGTTCAGAAAAAAAAAATCCTCCAAGTGAAAATCTCCTCTTAATAACATGGGTCCAGCTCAGTGGTCTGGTAATTCTGCTCTACATAACTCTAACACAGGTCCTTCTTAAACTGCATAAAATCCTCTAATCCTAGCCTGAATCAAAGGTAAGAAGGGGACTGAAGGGGTTAATATGATACAGCGACAGAGTAGTTTCATATGTTTCCATGAAGAATCGAGACATTAGCTGCAAAAATGATTCAATTCACCGCCAGATGGAAAGAAACAGATCATAGTCACACAATACCCTGTTCCAAATAGCTAGGCCAGAAATCGTGAACCTTAACCTCTGTAACTCAAAAAGGGCTAGAGCAAATGGCCTGTAAATGTCCACACCTATTCCCTGGCTGACCCTTCCCAAATGGTAGAAATGTTGGCACGATTACTCTAGCCGTTTTTGAGTTATACAGGTTAGTGTCTTCGTAGCGTAATGCATAAGTGCGCGGAATTTCGATGTGAGTATCCTAGGTTCGAGTCCTTGGAGTGCCACATGTATTTGTTGATTTAATTAACCCTTTCACGCTCATTTGACGCAGAGGTTGCCAGATTAGCAATAAGAATTAGAGTTCTCTCACTCTTATAAGTACCTCTCCAAAATTAGTGTTCTGCCCACAGCTAACTCAAAGACAACTGCAGAGGTTGAAGTAACTAAACTAAAGGTTTCTAAATACCCCTGATGGTAACAAAGGCTTTAAAGTATCCCGAATAGGCTCAAAAATCGCGTCATATGTCGGAGAGGGTTAATTGAGTTTCGAGGTGAAGTTGGTTGGTGGAAAAAAACACAATAATTCAACAGTTTTGGCCTACTCATTTGAACCAGGGGTCTATGGATAGTACCAGGAGTCTAGGGATAGTACCGTACCTGTCATTTGAACCAGGGGTCTATGGATAGTACCAGGAGTCTAGGGATAGTACCGTACCTGTCATTTGAACCAGGGGTCTATGGATAGTACCGTACCTGTCATTGATCCGCTTCCCACACCCCGCACAATCCTGGGGGCTGGTGTTCCGTTCCGTCTCCGCTACGGGTTTCATCGTCATCTGCGGAAACACGAGAGAAAATAATGATAGTCGGTATTAATTTAATCGGATGTTAACCCTATTAGGTGCAAGGCGGGCCAGTTTGGAGCCTCCCTGTTTTACTCCATTAGCTTGGAGGTTTTAAGACGTTTCATCGCATTAGTTTGGCGATTATATGATGCTTCAACCCAATAAGGTGTCGATTTTTCTTGGGCGAGCGATAGCGAGCCCGCAATTTGGGAGAAACCGGCCTTTGGCCGGGAAATTTTTCTACCGAAAAATGTACACATTTAGCTTGAAGGGGGTCTGGGGGACGTTTTTTTTAGTTTGAAGGGGGTTTGGAGAGGCGTTTTTCCAAGTCTAGCGGGTTAACTAAAAACACATTGTTCTAAAATGGCTAAAACAATTAAAACTTCAACAATAATGAAACACAACACCATAATAACCCCCGAGACGTTGCACCAGATAGGGTTAAGGGGGATAGTGGCTATATTTTGTATCCATTAATTTATATATTCATAATTATTTTAGTTTCTTCCCTAGATCTCCATCAAACTTAAAACAAACATTCATTAGATCCTCCTTCTATAGATTAGTTTGTACATTTTTCGGTAGTTCTTCCAAAATTACAGGCTTACTATAATTCGCCAGGAACAAAATCGACACCTATTTTTTTTTTTTTTTTTTTTTTTTTTTTTTTTTTTTTTTTAACAAGAAAAATAGCACGAAATATATTAATATTGACAAAGAAAAGGGGCGAAAGGTCTTAAAATCGACAAACTAATGGGGCGAACATCTGTATGACATATCCTAGGTTCGAATCCTGGGAGAATCACATATGCTTTCATTAATTTCATTTTGGGGTTATTGGTCTTAAGGGGAGATAATTATCCACTTGAGAGATTTTTTTCTTGACTCCTTTCTCCCTCATGTTTAGCCCCATTGCTTTTCTAATTTTAAGACGTTCGCCCCATTATTTTGACGATTTTAAGAACTTTCGACCCATTTCTGTCAATTTTAAGACCTTTCGTGCCATGTAGGTGTCGATTTTATCCTGGCGAGCGATAGCGAGCCTGTAATATAAGAGGAACCGGCTTTCAGCCGGGACATTTTTCTACCGAAAAATGTACAAATTTATCTTGAAAGGGGGTCTAGGGGGAGTAATTTTAAGCTTGATGGAAGTCTAGGGAATCAACTAAAAACCTCCCCTTAAGAACGATGTTAAAAATAAAATTATGATATATATATATAGTGGGTATATCTCTCCATTCGAAAGCTTACTGTGTGGTGGAGAATACTAGCATTATAGTCTGTTATTATATATCTCCTGTCGACTATATTGTGTGGTGGAGAATACTAGCATATAGTCTGTTATTATATATCTCCTGTCGACTATATTCAATTGACCACTTGCGAGTTTCAGGCTATAAGGAAGTTGGAGCCGTAGACATCGATATTTAACATCATTTACAGTGAAAATACGGTCGTAGTACATTTATAAATACATAAAACCCAATTTCAACATACTATTTATCCATCAGAAACGTACATTATTATTGCATTTCTGTTTAATATCGATGTTCACGGCTCCAACTTCCTTATAGCCTGAAACTCGCAAGTGGTCAATTCTTCTATCGCAAGCTCTTTGAAGGTAACAGATTATCAGAGTGCATTGTTATAATATATTTATGTAGGCCTATAATACAAGGACCATGCCATATCTTGGTCTATTATTATTATTATTATTATTATTATTATTATTATCATTATTATTATTATTATTATTATTATCATTATTATTATTATTATTATTATTATTATTATTATTATTATTATTGTTATTATTATCATTATTATTATTATTATTATTATTATTATTATTATTATTATTATTATTATTATTATCATTATTATTATTATTAGTATTATTATTATTATTATTATTATTATCATTATTATTATTATTATTATTATTATTATTATTATTATCATTATTAGTATTATTATTATTATGATCATGACATTGTGGTTTAGAGATCATTGTTATTATATATTTCTGTCCTACAATACAGAAAACATAGCAAGTCCTATTCCATATATATGATGATGCTGTGTTTAACCCCTTCTGTACCGGAGACGTCTTTAAACTTCATTCTGGCCACTATTAGATAGTTGTAGTCCATTAAAAAAAAAACCACCAGCAATTAACAGGCTTCGAACTATCTCACATAACCCTTTTGACCACCACAGATCCTTCTTAAACTGCCCAAAGTCGTCTAAATATAGCCAGCATATAACTAAAAAGACGTCGCCGGTACAGAAGGGGTTAAGAATTCATTGATACCATAGATTTCTGTTCTATAATGCAAGATACACGCCATAGCTTGTTCTAGTTTTTATGTTTATGATATTGTGCTATAGAAATCGTTGCTATAATATATTTCTGTCCTACACTACAGAAAACATTCCACATTATATTATATTTATAGCATGATATTGTGTTTTAGAGTTCATTGTTATTATATCGTTAATTATTTCACTCCAGCACCAAACACCTCCCAATGAAATTAAGGGGAGGTATTTAGTTTGTTCCCTACGTTTTCATCAAGCTTAAAATTACACCCCCTAGACCCCCTTTCAAGATAAATTTGTACATTTTTCGGTAGAAAAATGTCCCGGCCGGAGGCCGGTTGCTCTTAAATTACAGGCTCGCTATCGCTCGCCAGAAAAAAATCAACACCTAAATGGCACAAAAAGTCTTAAAAGTGACATGAATGGGGTGAAAGTTCTTAAAATAGCCAAACTAATGGGGAGAACGTCTTAAAATCTCAAAAGCAATGGGGCTAAACATGAGGGAGAAGGGGGTAAAAAAAAAATCCTTCAAGTGGAAATCTCCCCTTAATGAAAGCTTGTGATCCTACCGGGATTCGAACCTGGGTTACCAAACACATATATTAAACACTAACCATTACACCATCAAGATGTATGTGGTTTACTAATTGTGGAAACACACCCTATAATTACTCTATTGTGTATTAAGATATTGTGTTTTAGAGTTCAATACTATTATTATATTTTTTCCACCAACCAACTTCACCTCTGAACTCAATTAATGAAATCAACAAACACATGTGGCACTCCAAAGGACTCGAACCTAGGGCACTCACATCGCAATTCCGCGCACTATGCATTACGCTATATTTCTGTTCTACAATGCAAGAAGATACAGGACATATCTTCTTCTATTATTATTACTATGCTATTGTGCTTAAGGGAGCCCACCTCGCTTTTTTTCCCTTTCTCTCCCTCCCTCTTTGGCTTGTATATATTCGGCCCCATTTAGCCTACTGTCAATAGTTTCCTGGCGAGCGGTAGCGAGCCAGCATACATATATTTTTGTTTTGACAGCAAGATAAATTTGTACATTTTTCGATAGAAAAATGTCTCCGGCGAAGCCGGATTTCTCCATACAATGCTGGCTCGCTATCGCTCGCCAGGAAGAAATCGACACCTGGATGGGGATAAACGTCTTAAAACAGTTGGCTGAATGGGGCCGAATGGATACAAGCCAGGGAAAGAGAGAAAAGGAGAGCAAGCTGAAAAACCCGGTGACCCCCCTTAAGAATTCCTTGTTATAATACATTTCTGTTCTTTTACAATACAAGAAACACGTCATAATCCTATTGTGTGTTTATGATGATGTATTGTACTGTAGCGTTTATCTGGTGTGGTATTGTATGTTTATGATGATGTATTGTACTGTAGCGTTTATCTGGTGTGCTATTGTATGTTTATGATGATGTATTGTACTGTAGCGTTTATCTGGTGTGGTATTAAGCTCCATTGTGTGTGTGAAGAATGGTGGGGCGAGTTGGGAAAACCTCCTTTGAGTGAGTGAGTGAGGCCCCGATAACAAAACCGTATTAAAGTTTACACAAGACGAAGAAGAAGAAGAATGATTCCTGTGTGGTTCAGTAGCGTCTTTTATAGGGAGAATTTCCGTCAACTCAAATAGTGTCTTGTGGCGCAATGGTAGCCCCAAGGTCAAGCAAAATTAATAGCCCGTTCGACTCACAATCGGGAGGTACTGGGTTCGATTCCCGGGCAGGGTGAGACAGATGGTCAAGTTTCCTAACACCCTAAGCCTCTGTTCACCTAGCATTAATATGAACTTTGAGTTAGTGGACCTTTGTGACGTCCAAACCGGGGACATAAACTGTGGTAACCTGGATAATATGTACCGTAGTAGCCCCTGTGGTGACCACGGGATTGGGCCCATACGGGATTGGGCCCACTTAGGTTAGGTTAGGTTAGGTTAGGTTCCAATCCCGTATGGGCCCAATTCCGTATATTCCGTATGGGCCCAATCCCGTATGGTCCCAATTCCGTATATTCTGTATGGGCCCAATTCCGTATATTCCGTATGGGCCCAATCCCGTATGGGCCCAATTCCGTATATTCCGTATGGGCCCAATCCCGTATGGGCCCAATTCCGTATATTCCGTATGGGCCCAATCCCGTATGGGCCCAATTCCGTATATTCCGTATGGGCCCAATCCCTATATGGAACCGCCCTCCGTATATCCGTATGGGCCCAATGCCGTATATTCCGTATGAGAATCCCGTATGGGCATAGGGCCCAAATACACTTAGCAAGCCCCAATGACGTCATAGGAAATCCGTATGGGCCCCATCCATGACGTCATAGGGCCCAACTTAGGGCCCAATCCGTATGGGCCCATCCCTATAGGAACCAACTTAGCAAAGCCCATCACTAGCTCCAAAAGGCAATGTGAAGTAGATGATGAGAATTCTAAATTACCTTTTTGGGCATAGGAAATACAACTTAGCAAAGCCCCATCCATGACGTCATAGGAAATACAACTTAGCAAAGCCCCATCCATGACGTCATAGGAAATACAACTTAGCAAAGCCCCATCCATGACGTCATAGGAATAGCCAGCAATTAACAAAGCCATCCACCATGACGTCATAGCCAGCGAAGGTAACAATCCATGACGTCAAAGCCCCATCCATGACGTCATAGGAAGATAACAATCCATGACGTCCCCAATAGCCATGACGTCATAGGTAACAATCCATGACGTCACGCCAATAGCCAGCGAAGAAAACAATCCATGACGTCACGCCAATAGCCAGCGAAGGTAACAATCCATGACGTTAGCAAAGCCCCATCCATGACGTCATAGGAAATGCAACTTAGCAAAGCCCCATCCATGACGTCACGCCAATAGCCAGCGAAGAAAACAATCCATGACGTCACGCCAATAGCCAGCGAAGGTAACAATCCATGACGTCACGCCAATAGCCAGCGTCATAAAATCCATGACGTCACGCCAATAGCCAGCGAAGGTAACAATCCATGACGTCACGCCAATAGCCAGCGAAGGTAACAATCCATGACGTCACGCCAATAGCCAGCGAAGATAACAATCCATGACGTCACGCCAATAGCCAGCGAAGGTAACAATCCATGACGTCACGCCAATAGCCAGCGAAGATAACAATCCTTCAGACTCGCCTTAAATTAAGGGGGGTGACCTGTTTTGGTTCTGGCCTTTTCTATCTCTCTCTGGCTTGTATCCATTTGGCCCCATTCAGCTTACTGTTTTAAGACGTTTATCCCCATCCAGGTGTAATTTTTTTACTGGTGAGCGGTAGCGAGCCAGCATATTTTTTATTTTTGTTTGACAGCAGCCTAAATTTGTACATTTTTCGATAGAAAAATTTCTCCGGTGAAGCCGGATTTCTTCATATAATGCTGGCTCGCTATCGCTCGCCAGGAAGAAATCGACACCTAGATGGGAATAAACGTCTTAAAATAGTTGGCTGAATGGGGCCGAATAGATACAAGCCAGAGAAAGAGAGAAAAGGACAGACATAACATAAAACAGGTCACCCCCCTTAAAGAAGGGGTAGGGGGCAGTGGTCTTCATTGCGCGCTATATAGCCAAAGACAGAATCTGGTTTCGAAAGTACAACCTTACTCAAGTTATTTGGTGCCCCCCCCCCCCCCCTCCGCCCCACCCCTCTCTCTCTCTCTCAGGCAACAGTGCTTTAACCGTGGGAGGTATGGAAGGCGAGGAATACAAAATGGCGGTTCGATGAGGAAGCAGGCGTAAATTTGTGGGTGAGTGGTGGGTGTGTGGGTGTGTGTTATCAGTTGGCCTGGCTGGAGAGTGGTGGGTGGGTGTGTGTTATCAGTTGGCCTGGCTGGAGAGTGGTGGGTGGGTGGGTGTGTGTTATCAGTTGGCCTGGCTGGAGAGTGGTGGGTGGGTGTGTGTTATCAGTTGGCCTGGCTGGAGAGTGGGGGTGGGTTGTGTATTATCAGTTGGCCTGGCTGGAGAGTGGTGGGTGGGTGGGTGTTATCAGTTGGCCTGGCTGGAGAGTGGTGGGTGGGTGTGTGTTATCAGTTGGCCTGGCTGGTGAGTGGTGGGTGGGTGGGTGTGTGTTATCAGTTGGCCTGGCTGGTGAGTGGTGGGTGGGTGTGTGTTATCAGTTGGCCTGGCTGGAGAGTGGTGGGTGGGTGTGTGTTATCAGTTGGCCTGGCTGGTGAGTGGTGGGTGGGTGGGTGTGTTATCAGTTGGCCTGGAGAGTGGTGGGTTGGTGGGTGTGTGTTATCAGTTGGCCTGGCTGGAGAGTGGTGGGTGGGTGGGTGTGTGTTATCAGTTGGCCTGGCTGGTGAGTGGTGGGTGGGTGGGTGTGTGTTATCAGTTGGCCTGGCTGGAGAGTGGTGGGTGGGTGGGTGTGTGTTATCAGTTGGCCTGGCTGGAGAGTGGTGGGTGGGTGGTGTGTGTTATCAGTTGGCCTGGCTGGAGAGTGGTGGGTGGGTGGTGTGTGTGTTATCAGTTGGCCTGGCTGGAGAGTGGTGGGTGGGTGGGTGTGTGTTATCAGTTGGCCTGGCTGGAGAGTGGTGGGTGGGTGGGTGTGTGTTATCAGTTGGCCTGGCTGGAGAGTGGTGGGTGGGTGTGTGTTATCAGTTGGCCTGGCTGGAGAGTGGTGGGTGGGTGGGTGTGTGTTATCAGTTGGCCTGGCTAGTGAGTGGTGGGTGGGTGGATGTGTTATCAGTTGGCCTGGCTGGAGAGTGGTGGGTGGGTGGGTGTGTGTTATCATTTGGCCTGGCTGGAGAGTGGTGGGTGGGTGGGTGTGTGTTATCAGTTGGCCTGGCTGGAGAGTGTGGTGGGTGGGTGGGTGTTATCAGTTGGCCTGGCTGGAGAGTGGTGGGTAGGTGGGTGTGTGTTATCAGTTGGCCTGGCTGGTGAGTGGTGGGTGGGTGTGTGTTATCAGTTAACCTGGCTGGTGAGTGGTGGGTGGGTGTGTGTTATCAGTTGGCCTGGCTGGTGAGTGGTGGGTGGGTGTGTGTTATCAGTTGGCCTGGCTGGTGAGTGGTGGGTGGGTGGGTGTTATCAGTTGGCCTGGCTGGTGAGTGGTGGGTGGGTGTGTGTTATCAGTTGGCCTGGCTGGTGAGTGGTGGGTGGGTGTGTGTTATCAGTTGGCCTGGCTGGAGATAAGAGAGGGTTCTGGATGTATGGTTATAATAGCACTTCAGAGGCCATCAACCGTACTGGATTATTTAGGAGAGGTTCTTAGTTTTTTTCCCTAGACCTCAATCAAGCTTAAGGGGAGGTTTTTAGTTTGTTCCCTAGAATTCCATCAATCTTAAAATTACACCCCCTAGACCCCCTTTCAAGATAAATGTGTACATTTTCGGTAGAAAAATATCCCGGCTGAAAGCCGGTTCCTCTTAAATTACAGGCTCGCTATCGCTCGCCAGGATAAAATCGACACCTGAATTGCACGAAAGGCTTAATATGGGGTGAAAGTTCTTAAAATCGCTAAACTAATGGGGAAACGTTTTATAATATCAAAAGCAATGGGGCTAAACATGAGGGAGAAAGGGGTCAAGAAAAAAATCCCTCAAGTGGAGATCTCTCCTTAATATTACACCCCCTAGACCCCCTTTCAAGGTAAACGTAATTTGTTCGATAGTTTTTAAAATAGTCCTGGTCAAAGGCCGGTTCCTCACAAATACAGGCTCGCTATCGCTCGCCAGGAAAATATCGACACTTAAATAACAGGAAAAGTCTTAATATTGACCAAAAATGGGGCGAAATGTCTTAAAATCGCCAAACTAATGGGACGAACGTCTTAAAATATAAAAAACAATGGGGCTAAACATGAGGGAGAAAGGGGTCCCGTAAATCTGTGGTGGTTGAGTGTGTGTGTGTGTGTGTGGGGGGGGGGGATGTTGTTGTTATCAGTTCCATGGCTGGAGATAAGAGCGAGTTCTGGAGGTCTGCCAAAGGATCAGGAGGGAGATAAAGAGGTACTGGATTTGTGGCTGGGACACAAGATGGACGCTTTGATTCTTATTAACCCTTGCAGTACCGGTGACGTCCTGTTAACATTAGTCTAGCTACCGTTAGACGAATACATTTAGTTTAAAAAGGGCCTCCAGCAATTAACCCTTTCACGCATTTATGACGCAGAGGTTGCCAGATTAGCAATAAGAAATAGAGTTCTCTCACTCTTATAATTATCTCTTCAAAATTAGTTTTCTGCCCACAGCTAACTCAAAGACAACTGCACAGGTTGAAGTAACTAAACTAAAGGTTTCTAAATACCCCTGATGGTAACACAGGCTTTAAAGTATCCCCAATAGGCTCAACATCGCGTCATATGCGTGAAAGGGTTAACAGGCTTCGACAAATCTCACTTAACCCTTATTACTACCACAGATCCTTCTTCGACGGCACACAATCATCTAAATATACCAAAACTAAAATTATAAAGACGTCGCTAGGTACGGAAGGGGTTCATCAGTAGTTTCCTTTCGCAGTACCTACTAACCCAACGAATATTGTGGGAATGAGTGTTGTTTACAAATGAGTGTTGTTTACAAATGAGTGTTGTTTACAAATGAGTGTTGTTTACAAATGAGTGTTGTTTACAAATGAGTGTTGTTTATAAATGAGTGTTGTTTACAAATGAGTGTTGTTTACAAATGAGTGTTGTTTACAAATGAGTGTTGTTTATAAATGAGTGTTGTTTACAAATGAGTGTTGTTTACAAATGAGTGTTGTTTACAAATGAGTGTTGTTTATAAATGAGTGTTGTTTACAAATGAGTGTTGTTTACAAATGAGTGTTGTTTACAAATGAGTGTTGTTTACAAATGAGTGTTGTTTACAAATGAGTGTTGTTTACAAATGAGTGTTGTTTACAAATGAGTGTTGTTTACAAATGAGTGTTGTTTATAAATGAGTGTTGTTTATAAATGAGTGTTGTTTACAAATGAGTGTTGTTTACAAATGAGTGTTGTTTACAAATGAGTGTTGTTTACAAATGAGTGTTGTTTATAAATGAGTTGTGTTTACAAATGAGTGTTGTTTATAAATGAGTGTTGTTTTATAAATGAGTGTTGTTTACAAATGAGTGTTGTTTACAAATGAGTGTTGTTTACAAATGAGTGTTGTTTACAAATGAGTGTTGTTTACAAATGAGTGTTGTTTACAAATGAGTGTTGTTTACAAATGAGTGTTGTTTATAAATGAGTGTTGTTTACAAATGAGTGTTGTTTATAAATGAGTGTTGTTTACAAATGAGTGTTGTTTACAAATGAGTGTTGTTTACAAATAGTACACGGGTTAGCATTCTTATTTGTACAGATAATTCACAAATTTATCATTAATTAAGGAGAGTCTTGTTCTTATTTTGTTACGCTTGAAGGAGGTCTAGGGAGAAAATTAAATAAATAAATAAATATATAACTACATACATACATATAAATATATAATTACATACATACATATAAATATATAATTACATACATACATACATACATATAAATACATACATACATACATATATACATACATAAATAAATAAACCAAATTAACTCGTCGTATTGCTTCGCCTCATCATATTTTCTGAATGTATCATAATAATTGTATTCCATATTGTCACGTTCACAGAAAAGCACACTATTCTTTCCTGTCATATTCAAGTTTAATACAATCTGCAAACTCATAATGCAAATATATCCCTTTCTTCAGTGTTCATTATTTTCGGCAAATTATTTATGCTACCTTTGTGTTCGAATAAAGACCGCTATCGCACAGCATAATAGAGAACATTATATATACGGTATATATATATATATATATATATATATATATATATATATATATATATATATATATATATATATATATATATATATATATATATATATATATATATATATATATATAATGTATATATATATAATATATATATATATATATATATATATATATATATATATATATATATATATATATATATATATATATATAATGTATATATTTGTTAATGCAGGATTAACAGGCTTACGGCCAGGCCAAATTTTCTACCGACAAATACACACATGTATCTCAAAGAAATATGGAGTCTTTGTGGTATTTCAAAAGCTTGATGGAGATCTAGGGAGGAAAAATAAAATAAAATAATAATAATAATATATAGATATATCAACAAATAAACACCCCCGTGACCCATTCAGTATCGGTGTTGTTTTTTTGTCTTCATTATAATCTGGCAACTATGAGACGATTTTATTCAGCTTTCGGAAGGACGCATAGCAATTAAAATGGTTACCGACTGCCTTAACCAATCCTTTTAACTATCATAGATGCTTCCTTAGCTTAAGGGAAGGTTTTTAGTTTGTTCCCTAGACCTCCATCAAGCGTAAAATTACACCCCCTTGAGCCCCTTTCAAGATAAATGTGTACATTTTTCGGTAGAAAACTTTCCCGGCCGAAGGCCGGTTCCTCTTAAATTACAGGCTCGCTATCGCTCGCCAGGATAAAATCGACACCTGAATTGCACGAAAGGTCTTAATATGGGGTGAAAGTTCTTAAAATAGCTAAACTAATGGGGCAAACGTTTTATAATATCAAAAGCAATGGGGATAAACATGAGGAAGAAAGGGGTCAAGAAAAAACTCCCTCAAGTGGAAATCTCCCCTTAATCAACCCTTTTAGCTATCATAGATGCTTCCTAAGCTTAATCAAATCGTCTAAATATATCAGAAATAAAATGAAAAAAAAAAAAAACGTCACTGGTATTGAAAGGGTTAAGATCGTAGCTAGGACAAAAATTACCCATAAATTGCACGAAAGGCCTTAAAATTAAACACAAAAACATATGGCGAAAGGTCTTAAAATCCTCAAGATAATGGGGGCGAGCGTCTCAAAATCTAACAACAACAAATGGGGCTAATACATGAGGGAGAAAGGAGGGTCCAGAAATTCACCCTGCCTGAACATAGGCTCAATAGTAGCCTACCCAAGAGTCAGAACCCCCCATTCGGAGGTGCGAGTGTTGAAGGAGTGCATGGCTAAACATGCGTGTTGGCGACCGCATTTGCTTCATATATTATAAACACGGGTTTGTTTAGTATGGTGTGAAAGCCAAGGTAAATTATTTGAAACGCACTATACGAAATTACAATGAAACGCACTATACGAAATTATAATGAAACGCATTATACGAAATTACAATGAAACGCATTATACGAAATTATAATGAAACGCATTATACGAAATTACAATGAAACGCATTATACGAAATTATAATGAAACGCACTATACGAAATTACAATGAAACGCATTATAATAACCCGAATTACACTGAACGCATTATACGAAATTACAATGAAACGCATTATACGAAATTACAATGAAACGCATTATACAAAATTATAATGAAACGCATTATACGAAATTACAATGAAACGCATTATACAAAATTACAATGAAACGCATTATACGAAATTATAATGAAACGCATTATACGAAATTATAATGAAACGCATTATACGAAATTACAATGAAACGCATTATACGAAATTATAATGAAACGCATTATACGAAATTATAATGAAACGCATTATACGAAATTACAATGAAACGCATTATACGAAATTATAATGAAACGCATTATACGAAATTATAATGAAACGCATTATACAAAATTATAATGAAACGCATTATACGAAATTATAATGAAACGCATTATACGAAATTACAATGAAACGCATTATACAAAATTATAATGAAACGCATTATACGAAATTATAATGAAACGCATTATACAAAATTATAATGAAACGCATTATACAAAATTATAATGAAACGCATTATATACGAATTATAATGAAACGCATTATACAAATTATAATGAAAAACGCATTATACAAAATTATAATGAAACGCATTATACAAAATATAATGAACGCACTATACCGAAATTATAATGGGAAACGCATATAATGAAACGCATTATACGAAATTATAATGAAACGCATTATACGAAATTATAATGAAACGCATTATACAAAATTATAAGGAGACCCACTATACGAAATGATAGTGAAAAGCATTATACGAAAATATAAGGAAACGCATTACAGGTATATATACGAAATTATAGTGAACCGCATTGCATTTGTGTCCGAATCAAGTGGCCGTATTAATATCGTTCTTAGAACACATTTTTCTGGAGCTGAAGCCATCCAGTTGATTGTTGTTGCAATACACTAATCTTTTAAACAAGTAGCCTAGTAAGGACCATTAATCTTTTAAACAAGTAGCCTAGTAAAGATCATTAACCCCTTCAGCACCATGACACCTCAGCACCTTTGATGCTGGCTAACATGAGGTGGTTTTATGCAGTTTAAGGGGGGGTGACCTGCTTTTTGTTATTTCTGTCCTTTTCTCTCTTTCTCTGACTTGTATCCATTCGGCCCCATTCAGCCAACTATTTTAAGACGTTTATCCCCATCTAGGTGTCGATTTCTTCCTGGCGAGCGATAGCGAGCCAGCATTATATGAAGAAATCCGGCTTCGCCGGAGAAATTTTTCTATCGAAAAATGTACAAATTTAGCCTGCTGTCAAAAAAAAAAAAATATGCTGGCTCGCTACCGCTCACCAGTAAAAAATTGACACCTGGATGGGGATAAACGTCTTAAAACAGTAGGCTGAATGGAGCCAAATGGATACAAGCCAGAGAAAGATAGAAAAGGACAGAACCAAAACAGGTCACCCCCCTTAAGATGGACCTATGATGCTAAAAGGGTTTATTAAATTCGTATTTAGCCATTTGAGTCGAATAGGTAGATTATAAACTTCAGAAAATCGTCTAATGCTAATCAGAATAGGATGAAAATGACGTCATGGTATGGAAGGGGTTACGTATGTTGTTGCTTGTCTTCCTTATATTTGTCCACGCAAATTATGTGAACACACCTGATTTTCGCGACGTACCATATTTTGCGATCAACGCCATATGCCATGCTGTTGTCAATATTTACCTTTAAGTCAGTGTGGTCAGTGTGTGTGTGGTCAGACTGCCACCACCACCACCACCACACGGGATCTGAATATTATAACATGTAATGACAGGTGTGTGTGTGTTATGTGCATGTCAACGGGGTGAGAGGTGGGGGAGGGGGGTGTCATGCAATGCGGGGGAGTGAGGGACAGCTGCTCCAATATATAATGCAAGACTATATTCGATTTCAACGACTAAATTACAGGCTTGCTATCGCTCGCCAGGAAGACATCGACACCTACATAGCGCGGAACGTCTTAACATTGGCAAACAATGGAGTGAAACGTCTTAAAATCACCAAACTAGTGAAACGAACGTCTTAAAAGAATTACAATGGGGCTAATGATGAGGAACGAACGTGATAGAATAATATAATACAATGGGGCTAATCATGAGGGAGAAAGGGAGGCCATAAAAACCAAACACCTAACCTTAAACTCCTGGCTGTTTCTATATGTTGATCTTAGGTGGCCTTGTTGAACACGTGTAAGCTTTTGGATAGGCTCATTATAAATACATATATACATACATACATACATACATACACACACGCAAACACTATCAACACTCACACACACATATATACCCACACACACACCCACACACAAACACACTATCAACACACACACACACACACACAACCCGTCAGCACCAGCCGTCCCTTTACCTTTGATATCAACCCCATTCAACACAATGCTTCAGTAAACTCAACCACCACCACACTCACCAAACACTAACTCTACAACCAAACTACCAACCAACACAACACAATATACACTCATCAATACACCCATACGTACACACACAGACATGCATACACAAATACACACACACACAACACATAAAACCCCACAATCAATACAAAACCAAAACACACACACACATTATCAACATACACACTCAACACACACATAATCCCATTCAACACAATGCTTCAGTAAACTCAACCATCACATTCATCAAAACAAAACAGCGCAAATTTCTGGTACAAATGCGGGGGCGAGTTGTTTTCGGGGCGACATCTCCAGCAACCTCCTTCCCTCCGTGGCATATGCAAATCACCCCCATCAAACACTGATTAAGAAACTGAAACGGAGATCTAATTCGTCTTCTTCCGGAAAGTGAATCTGTGGGTTGAAGCCTGTTGGGAACTGTAGTCATAAATACGCCATAGACCGAACGTATCTCATATAGAAGCCTAAATGAAGAATAGGTATTGTATTGTTTTTCATCATCATTTACCAGATATTATGCAAAGAGGGGGATTGCATATGCGGCCTCACTTTTTTCTCGATTTGATCTGCATATAATAATGTTTTTTCTTCTTCATATATGTAACTGAAACTCTCTCCCTTAATCTCTCTTTCCCTTATCCTACGATTTAAACTGCTTCAAGCTTCGTGTAACCAGTCATTCGGACTCTAACGTACCTTGCATTTGGCTCTCACTATTTCATCTTTGAGGGGCACACTTGTTACAGGCAACTATGTATATTGTCTCCTTCATGTATATATACTGTATATATATATATATATATATATATATATGTTTCTAGTCTCTCAGTGGGGATCGAACCATCGACCATCAGAACGATAGCCGACGCTTAATCAATTACACCACGGCAGTCTGCCGTGGTGTATGCCGTGGTGTAATTGATTAAGCGTCGGCTATCGTTCTGATGGTCGATGGTTCGATCCCCACTGAGAGACTAGAAACATTTAGTGGCTCACGTGTATTTGTGATATATTCTCAATATATATATAATATATATCTATAATATATATGTATATATACTGTATATATATATATAGATATACTGTATATATATACAGTATATATATATACAGTATATATATATACAACCATAGATCCTTCTTAAACAGGAATAAAACGCAAACATGTAGCTAGAACTATATTAAAAAGACGTCACCGGTACAGAAAGGGTTAATCATCAGCTCTTGGAAGATTTAATACCTCGACCGCCTTCTTATTTTGTCTATATTCCAATATGCTTATAGCCCTTTTGGTTGTGGCCGTTGAGGAGTGTGGCTGTTCTGGTTGTGGCCATTGAGGGGTTTGGCCGTTCTGACTTTGCCCGTTGAGGAGAGCGGCCGTTCTGGCTTGAAAGATACCGGTGATGGATGGGCATACCTGAGCAGGGATGGAAATGAAAGGACGGATAGAGGAAAAGGAAAAAGGAAAGAGAAAATAAGAAAACGGAGTGAAAATAATAAAGGCAAGGTAGATTTATTTAATTGATAATTTATTTATTAGAAAAGAACAAATATGAAGACTAAATGATAAATGAAGAACAATATAGGAAAGATAGATTTATTTTATTAATAATTTATCACGTTATTAATTCAATTTTCTTGTGTGGAAGAGACAAAGGTAATTAGAATGAACGAAAGGGGGAAGAAGGAAGATAGAATAAACGGAGAATAAGGGAAAGACAGAGAAGACTGGACGAAAAGGGAGAAGGAAAGGTGGATAGAAAAGGCTAAGAGGAAATTTGGACGAACGGGGGGAATAGAAGGATGAAGGAATATACAGGGAAAAGAACAAGAAAAAGACAAAGAAGAAGAAGATAACAGGATATACCTCGTCGACGTATTCAGACTAATAACACACATAACAAAGCCACTCCAACAGCTTCCTCTCTCTCTCTTCAACACCCCTTCTCCCCTCTCTACACTCTTCAGAAAATAGGAAAAGTAGAAAGTAGCTACGAGGTGCCGTTGTAAAGGCTTATCCCGCAATACCTTCACCTGACCTGACCTAGGAAAAGTGGAGGTGAATAGAAGAGGTCAAAGAGGAATTAGGATAAACGAAAGAGGGATAGAAGGAAGGAAGATGGAATAAACAGGGAAAAAGGCAAAGAAGTCTGACTATAGGGAAAGAGAAAGAGGAGAAAGAGTGAACGAAAGAGGGAGGTGGGAAAGACAGGGAGATAAATAGGATGGAAGGGAAAGAGAAAGAGTGAACGAAAGAGGGAGGTGGGAAAGACAGGGAGATAAATAGGATGGAAGGGAAAGAGAAGAAAGAGAAAGAGTGAACGAAAGAGGGAGGTGGGAAAGACAGGGAGATAAATAGGATGGAAGGGAAAGAGAAGAAAGAGAAAGAGTGAACGAAAGAGGGAGGTGGGAAAGACAGGGAGATAAATAGGATGGAAGGGAAAGAGAAAGAGTGAACGAAAGAGGGAGGTGTGAAAGACAGGGAGATAAATAGGATGGAAGGGAAAGAGAAAGAGTGAACGAAAGAGGGAGGTGTGAAAGACAGGGAGATAAATAGGATGGAAGGGAAAGAGAAGAAAGAGAAAGAGTGAACGAAAGAGGGAGGTGGGAAAGACAGGGAGATAAATAGGATGGAAGAGGAGGTGGATGAAAGAAGGCATAGAAGGAGAAAGAGTGAACGAAGGGGGAGATGACAAAGCGTTAACGAAAGAGGGAGATAGGAAAGAGTGAACGAAAGTGGGAGATAGGAAAGAGTGAACGAAAGAGGGAGATAGGAAAGAGTGAACGAAAGAGGGAGATAGGAAAGAGTGAACGAAAGAGGGAGATAGGAAAGAATGAACGAAAGAGGGAGATAGGAAAGAATGAACGAAAGAGGGAGATAGGAAAGAGTGAACGAAAGAGGGAGATAGGAAAGAGTGAACGAAAGTGGGAGATAGGAAAGAATGAACGAAAGGGGGAGATGGGAAAGAATGAACGAAATAGGGAGATGGGAGATAATGAACGAAAGGGAGAAATGGGAAAGGCGGGGAGATAAATAAGATGGAAGGGTGAATGAACAGCGGAAAAGAGGAGTAAGAGTGAACGAAAGAGGGAGATAAGAAAGAGTGAACGAAAGAGGGAAGTGGGAGAGACAGAGAGATAAATATGATGGAGGAGTACAGTGACGAGTGGTGGCAGAGATGGAAAAGGAGAGAAGATAAGGGCAGTAGTGAGAGAGGGAAGTTTGGCTGGAAAGGAAGCTAGATAGATTGATAGATAAGTAAATATAGAAAGGGAGAAAGGGTAAGTGAAAGAGAAGGAAAGCAGCCACAAATAATCTTAGTGCTTTTATATAATTTGTATATCTTTACTTCATTCCATTATATATATATATATATATATATATATATATCTATATATTTATCTAAACAGTAAAATATATCTGCATGAAAATATAATATATGTATACTATATATATAATATATACGAAAACAGCTTTCTTAGTTGTCAGCTTATTCTAAACAGTAAAATTTAAGCTGTCAGACAGTAATAAATGTAACTTTCTTTAATCGATATACGAAAACAGTTTTCTTAGTTGTCAGCTTAATATGTGTATTTTTTAGTTGTCAGCTTAATATGTGTATTTTTTAGTTGTCAGCTTAATATGTGTATTTTTTAGTTGTCAGCTTAATATGTGTATTTTTTAGTTGTCAGCTTAATATGTGTATTTTTTAGTTGTCAGCTATTAATGTGTATTGTTTTAGTTGTCAGCTTAATATGTGTATTTTTTTAGTTGTCAGCTTAATATGTGTATTTTTAAAGAATAAGTCAAAATAATACGCCTCAATTCATCCAGCTTACGTGATACATGGTTTTAGCCTTTAACATGAGCCAACATGTTCCACGAGATTACGCCAAGTCTTAATTGATCTCGGCTCTAAATTACTGACGCTTAGAGATCACCTTATACACGCTATCGTTAAGGGGACATCTCCACTTGAGGGATTTTTTTCTTGACCCCTTTCTCCCTCATGTTTAGCCCCATTGCTTTTGAGATTTTAAGACGTTCGCTCCATTAGTTTGGCGATTTTAAGAACCCTCGCCCCATTTCTGTCAATTTTAAGACCATTCGTGCCATTTAGGTGTCGATTTTTTCCTGGCGAGCGATAGCGAGCCTGTAATTTAAGGGGAATCGGCCTTCGGCCGGGACATTTTTCTACCGAAAAATTACAAATTTATCTTGAAAGGGGGTCTAGGGGGAGTAATTTTAAGTTTGATGGAAGTCTAGGGAACCAACTAAAAACCTCCCCTTAACCATCACGATAATTTATTAATGATACACGATTCAAAAATAAGGTCACACAACTAAGCTATGGAGATTAGTTAGATATTGTTGTTTGTATTTTTACTTTTTGTTGTTGTTGTTGTTGTTTTTGTTGTTGTTGTTGTTGTTGTTGTTGTTGTTTCAATCTATAATTTTCTTTCCTATGTTCCGCAGGGATTATTATTACCCTTTACCCCATTGTAATTTAGGGTAGGCTACTGACTGGCATTATTCGCTTAATATTGGAGGCAGCTTATAACCTATATACTACAGAGGCCATATTAAACCTCCATTTATGATGAAAGTTTATCAAGGAGTTTCAGCGGAGCGAGGAAGGCTGAATGGCGGGTCGGCATTTGGTGAAGGTCTCTCTCTCTCTCTCTCTCTCTTTCTTTGTTTTTTCTCTTTTTGTTCTCTCTCTCTCTTTTTTTCTCTCTTTTCTCTCTCTCTCTCTCTCTACTAGCATTCAGTCCTGACAACCTCGCTGAGATCGTAAGGTCTGTGTGGTTAGTGTATCTATGTAAAAATCTATGTAAATCTCTCTCTCTCTCTTTGTTTTCTCTCTCTCTCTCTCTCTACTAGAATTAAGTCCTGACCACCTCGCTGATATCGTAAGGTCTGTGTGGTTAGTGTATCTATATAAAAATCTATGTAAATCTCTCTCTCTCTCTTTGTTTTCTCTCTCTCTCTCTCTCTCTACTAGAATTAAGTCCTGACCACCTCGCTGAGATATTAAGGTCTGTGTGGTTAGTGTATCTATGTAAATCTCTCTCTCTCTCTTTGTTTTCTTTCTCTCTCTCTCTCTCTACTAGAATTAAGTCCTGACCACCTCGCTGATATCGTAAGGTCTGTGTGGTTAGTGTATCTATGTACAAATATACGTAAATCGCTCTCTCTCTCTCCTACAATTAAGTCCTGACCATGGTCTGTGTGGTTAGTGTATCGATGTAAAAATCTCTCTCTCTCTCTGTATGTGTCCTATCCTTCTCTGCTATCCTTATTTTCCATCTATATATATATATATTTAGGGTTCTGTCCATTCTACTACTACTACTATTACTCTCTCTCTCTCTCTCTCTCTCTCTCTCGACAATTATACTTAACTTACGAATAACCTTTAGCATTGAAAGGCCCAATAATTAATCTCACCCAACCCAATTAATTCGGTATCTCTTTATTGAGGGTGGAATCAGTGGTGGGATGTAGAGGCCGCAGGGGTGGGGGGGGGGGGGGGGGGGGGTGGGTAGGGGGGGGGGGGGGGAGGGGAGAGGGGGTTGATTATTACTGACTCCTTTGTTGGGAGGATTTTGGGTGGGGGAGTTGAGGGTGATTAGGGGGAAGCTATACTCACCCACCCATTAACACACAGAGAGAGAGAGAGAGAGAGAGAGAGAGAGAGAGAGAGGGAGAGAGAGAGAGAGATGAGAGGAGGGGGAGCGAGAAAGAGAGAGAGAGAGAGAGAGAGAGAGAGAGAGAGAGAGAGAGAGAAAAATACATACACACACACATTATATATATATATATATATATAGATAGGAGATAGATGCAAATATACTGATAGATAGATAGAAAGAAAGAAGAGTGTGCAAATGATTAATAGGGAGCCACCAGATTCCGCAGCTAATTGTTGGTCAAGTGGGTTAGAGCGCCACTACTCTATAGCCTGATGATGACCGGGTTGTAGTGTAAGGGGTTCGAGTCCTGGTAAGGGTGTAGTGGGTTTGTGTGGTGGACTCTCACTCGTTGATTCCAAGTGCTTTACCAAAAACAAATCACCGAAGCTAAACTACTGTTCGCTGTTACCACCATCTTCGATAAATGAATATAAAATCGTAGTCATGTACTTAACCATTGATGGTGTAATGGCTAAGTGTTTAAAATATGTGTGTGGTAACCCAGGTTCGAATCCCGGGTGGATCATATGCTTTCATTAATTTCATTGGGAGATTTTTGGTGTTGGGAATTAAATTAACACATTAGATTTTTCATGTCTTATACTTATCCTGTTCAACCACTTCCAAGTTCTTCAGTGACTAAGAGGGGAGGGGTTGGGGAAGGTAAGAAGAGGAAGGGGAAAGAAGGGAAGGGATCTGAGGGGAAGAAGGGAGGTGAGAGAGAGGGAGGGGAAGTGTGTAGAGAGGGGAAGGTGGGGGGAGGGGAAGAAGGGAGGTGAGAGAGAGGGAGGGGAAGTGTGTAGAGAGGGGAAGGGATGTGAGAGGAAGAAGGGCGGTGAGGGGGAGGAGGGGAAGATGGGAGGTGAGGGGGAGGAGGGAGGTATGGTGTAGAGAGGGAAAGGGATGTAGAGGAGGGGAATCAGGGAGGTGAGAGGGGAGATAAGGAGAAGGGAGGTGAAAGAGGGGAAGGGGTAGGATGGGGAGGAAAGGGAGGCAGGCAGGAAGAAGAAAGTAGTGGATGGGGAAGAAATGTGAGGCGGGGGTAAGGGGGTAAGGATAGGAGGAGGTGAGAGGGAGGAAGGCAGTGTGTGTGGAGGGGAAGGAGGTAGAGGAGGAGAAGAAGGGGGCAGGAAGAGGAAGGGAGGGGTAAGAAGAAGAAGAAGGGGATGAGTGGGAAGGTGAGAGGGAGAGGGGGGATTCAAGGGGAAGGCGGTAGAAAAGAAGGGGACAGGAAGAGGAAGAGAAGGGGGTGGAGACTGAAGAAGAAGGTGAAGGAGGGGGGAAGAGAGGAGGGGGATCAGAAGAAGGAGGGGGGAGGGGGAGGTGGTGTGTGGAATCAGTACGGGAAATATGAGAGCAATTAATTCCTTCCACAGTCAGCTGAACCCGTCCAATATTGGCCCAGTGGGGGGAGAGATGCAATGAGGGGGAGAGGTCGGCTGGGGAGGAAGAGAGAAAGGGTTAAGAGATGAAAGGGTTGAGCAAGAATGGAAGGAGAAAGGGCTATGAGAAAAGAGGGTTGACAGAAAGGATTGAGAGAGAAGGAGAGAAAGGGTTGGGAGAGAAAAGGTTGAGAGATAAAGGGTTGCGAGAAAAAGGAAAGGATGAAAGAAAGGGTTGAGAAAGGAAGGGGATGCCGGGTGATAATAAGGGTTAAGAGGAAAAAGGGTTTGAGATGAATGGGTTGCGAGAGGAGAGATGGAGTTGAGATATAGGGTTGAAAGTTAAGATTTGAAAAGAGTTAAGATATAGGGTTGAAAGAGTTAAGATATAGGGTTGAAAGAGTAAGATATAGGGTTGAAAGGGTAAGATATAGGGTTGAAAGAGTTAAGATATAGCGTTGAAAGAGTTAAGATATAGGGTTGAAAGAGTTAAGATATAGGGTTGAAAGAGTTAAGATATAGGGTTGAAAGAGTTAAGATATAGGGTTGAAAGAGTTAAGATATAGGGTTGAAAGAGTTAAGATATAGGGTTGAAAGAGAAGGAGAGAAAGGGTTAAGATATAGGGTTGAGAGAGAAGGAGAGAAAGAGTTAAGAGATGAAAGGGTTGAGTGAGAAGAGAAGGAGAGAAAGAGTTAAGAGATGAAAGGGTTGAGAGAAGAAGAGAAGGAGAGAAAGAGTTAAGAGATGAAAGGGTTGAGAGAAGAAGAGAAGGAGAGAAAGGGTTGAGAGATAAAAGGGTTGAGAGAAGAAGAGAAGGAGAGAAAGAGTTAAGAGATGAAAGGGTTGAGAGAAGAAGAGAAGGAGAGAAAGGGTTGAGAGATGAAAGGGTTGAGTGAGAAGAGAAGGAGATAAAGGGTTAAGAGATGAAAGGGTTGAGAGAAGAAGAGAAAGGGTTGAGAGATAAAAGGGTTGAGAGAAGAAGAGAAGGAGAGAAAGAGTTAAGAGATGAAAGGGTTGAGTGAGAAGAGAAGGAGAGAAAGAGTTAAGAGATGAAAGGGTTGAGAGAGAAGAGGAGAGAAAGAGTACAGAGATGAAAGGGTTAAGCGAGAAGAGAATGAGAGAAAGGGTTAAGAGAAAGGGTTGAGTGGGTTCGAATCTTGGTCAGGATACCTCTCTCCCAACCTGTCCGACATTATCATTAGATATTTGTCATCAGAGAGGTTCCATACTATAGTCTATTCGCTGTAAGTAGGCAAGAACTCGTTACCTCTAACCTCTGTAATGCACAAACTACTAGACTAATCGAACTAATATTTCTACCATTTGGGAAGAGCCAGTCAAGGAATAGATTGTGGAAATTTACAGCCCAATTTGCTTCTAACCTTTTTGAGGGTTGACAGAGGATAGAGGTCCTAGATTATCGCTACTGGACCAGCGATTAGACTATTAGTACCTGTTACCAGGACGATTTTAAAATTGTTTTATGACTTAGCCAAGGTAGAGTTGGCGGGCGGGGGGTAATGGGGGGGGGGGGGGGGGTTAAAATATGTCATGCTTGAACCCACCGTCAAAAATTACTCGCCCCGTGTTCGAAGGCATTAGTCCTCCACGAAAACTAGAAACTGGCTACAGTACTAAGGTTGCTTCCCTAATTATACGTTCATGGCCGAAGTGGGATAGTATCTCACTTAATCCTTTTTACTATCCAGATCCTTCTAAAATGCAACCACAATCGTCTCTAAAAATTCGTCCACCTCTTCATTCTCGCTCTTCTCCAACCTCTTTCACCAGACTTATATATTCCTCTCTCTTCTCTTTCCCTCAACTTATCTCCTCCCACCCTTCTTCTCCAATCTATCTATTTTTCCACCTTTTCGTCCTCCCCCTTCTTCTCCTTCCCCCTCTTTCCCCACCTCCTATCTATCCCTCCACCCCCACCCCTCTTCCTACTTCCCCATTCCTCTCTCTCCAGAATAGACCCTGTATGAATGGCGCCCAAATTTCAGCAAGCGGGGACAGGGGCCGGGGCAGGGTTCAACAAACAAGACGCTCCCGACAACCAAGAAGAAGAAGAAGAACAAGAGAGAAGAGAGAAGACCTGCCACCCCCCCGCCTGAGGACCTGGATAACAAGAGGTGTGAATGAAGAAAAGTTCTTATCTGAAGCGCCCCTGGGCGCGGCCCGCCTCCTGGTTGCCCTGGGACACCAAGACCCCAAGCAGTTTGTTGACGACGAGGGAAAGGTTTGGTGGGAATTGTTTGCTGGAGATTTGTTTGGTGGGGAATTGATTTTGGGGTTTTTGAATAGGAAACAAGGTATACACTCAAAGGACCACATTTTTCTAAACCATTTTTTTTTTGGCGGGGGGGGGGGGGGGGGGGGGTATTCTGAAAACAGGATTCGAAACCCACTCAATTCCAGGTAGATTGTGGGAGAGTCGGGCAACCGTACCCACTCG